>JADRCH010000245.1:3570111-3598575 GCA_019843965.1 Rhynchomys soricoides | reverse complement strand
GAACGAAGACTCATGAACTTGTAGAAATGTGGGCAATGACATAACTGTCTACTTCACGAACGAAGACTCATGAACTTGTAGGAGGTGCCAGCGTTGAACCGCCCCACACCAGGCTTGTTTGCTTTATTTTGGAGATGGGGTCTGGCTAAGTGGCCCAGGCTGGCACCAAAGAGATCTCCCTGCTTCTGTCGGCAAGCAGCTGGGCTTACAGGTGTTCTTTGCCCCACGCTGGCTTCAACTCAGGATTTTTTTTAAAGACTTATTTTATGTATATGTTTATGTTTATGTATATATCTGCATGTACACATTTTCTTTTTAAATGTACACATTTTAAATGTACATATCTTATTTATTTATTTTTAGGTTTTCATGCATGAGTAGTGTATTTCCATTCCATCTCTCTGTATCTATCCAACTCCTTTAAGGCATCCAGAGAGTAGATCTAGGAGGGAAATATCATCAAGATACATTGTATGAAACTCTCAAAACATTAATAAAAATATTATTTTTAAAAGCTATATTAATTTGGGATGCCAGACTCAATGGAGATAAGTAATTAGAAAAATGGAATCAGATGTACTTTTCAGCAACCATCTCATCTCTAAATGGGCTGATCAGGTTGTATTACACACACACACACACACACACACACATCACAATAATAATTAAAGAAGACATGGTTGGGCAGTGGTGGTGCATGCTGTTAATTCCAGCATTCAGGAGGCAGAGGGAAGTGGATCTCGATGAGTTTTAAGACAGGGTGCTCTACATTGTGAGTTCTAGGAAAGCCAAGGCTACTCAGAGAAACCCTGTCTTGAAAAACCAAAGAGAGGGCCGGGAAGTGGTGGTACATGCCTTTAATCCCAGAACTCAGGAGGCAGAGGCAGGCAGATTTCTGAGTTCGAGGCCAGCCTGGTCTACAGAGTGAGTTCCAGGACAGCCAGAGCTATAAAGAGAAACCCTGTCTCGAAAAAAAACCAGAGAGAGAGAGAGAAAGAGAGAGAGAGAGAGAGAGAGAGAGAGAGAGAGAAGACATCATGAACTGGAGAAGGAGTTGGGTAGACACATGAGGAACAGAGATGGTGGAATGAAAATGATATAAATACACTATTCATGTATGAAGACCTAAAAATAAATGAATAAATAAATAAATGTGTGTTTAAAAAAACAAATGATTTTGGATACAGTTTCTTTTTTTTTTTTAATTCTATATATGGAAAAACTGAAGTAATTTTATATGCATAAAAACTTTGAGCTGGGGAGCTGGGTTGGGGAGCTTGCTCCATCAGTAATGAGCATTGCAAACATAAGGATCTGTGCCTGGTTTACAGAGCCATGTGGAAGAGCAGGCCCAGAAGCACAGGCTTGTAACCCCAACCCTGGGGAGATGGAGGAAGAAGGCACTCTGCGTTTGTTGGCCAGTCCGTCTAGCGTGCTTAGAACACTGGATAGTGCTTGAGGATGCCACTGGAGGTTCACCTCTGTCCCCCACATGCATGTACACATATGCACTCATGTATACACCAACCTCTCCAGACATATACCCTGCGAAATTTCATGTATAAAATGTTTGGAATTATAAATGTCTATTCATGATCATTAAAATTTGAAAACCCTGGAGTGTCTTAAAAAAGTATAAGTTACTCATAAAGACTTTAGTTACTCGTGTGTTTTTGAAACTATGATAGTGTGATGCATGTTTACACTCCAGTTCCAGGGAAAGGACAATTTGCTCACTTGGGTCTATAACATGACTACCACTACCTAAAATAACACTACAGGGAAAACTCTGGAAGGAAACTTACTAACATGTTAATAATGGCTTCTGAACGGAGAAAACAATAGAAAACCTAACCATCTGCTCCCATTCATTTCTGTAACTCCCCGTCGGCTTCCCGGTCTGCTTCCCCGTGTCAGCTTTAATAATGACTCTCCCCGGCCCACACACAATGCCGACTGAGGTCCCTGTTTGTAGCCCGTGGATAAACAGAACAGCTCAGTTTGAACTGATTTCTTTGCACAGAATGCCACCGTCAGTTCATGAGACCCACAACGGTAAGGTCTCATACAACGACACGGAGTGGCTCTGAGCTTTTGCAAGAGCACAGTTGAAAGTAGATGGTCCTCAGGGTTGGCGTAGCTGATCAACTGGAAACAAACAGGACAACCTGGAGAAGAAGGTGGGGTCTTTGAGGGAGTCACAAAAGGTACAGGAATTCCAGAATCAGGGCAACAGATTGCAGAGCAGAAGTCACTATTTAACTGGGCAAAAATCCCATAACTTTATCTCTTTAAAGACGGAAGCAAAATCCGGCTGGAAAAGGTTGCTACTGTTAATCTTGCTTTTGTATTATTTATCTTAGCATGAAGCCATTAAATTAAAACAGTGTTAGTACCGTAAGATAGAATTATAAACTTCCCCAGTTTACACTGATTTATCGTCATTACTTTTGTACTGCATAAGGGAGGTATGAAGTTCACAGAACGCCCACGCCTGCCATTTGTGATGGGAACGCTCCCATCTCTGGTGTTGATGGAGCTGCCATGTCCCCGAGTGGAAGGTTTGACACCTGTTAACTTGGCTTGCTTCAGGAAAGTCTTCTGAGGTAGACATAACTGTTTTCTGGAGAAAAGTTTCTTGACCAAGGTAGCACAGCTGGAAAGTGGCAGAGTCAGGGCCTGAGAGCCCAGGGGGGAGGGAGTAAATTCTCTTTTCCACAGTGTCAAACCATTCACAAATAAGGATTCACTGAAGTGAGATTACACTGCACTGCTTTCTATCAATGACTTCTCTTCAAATGACCCAAAAGTCATTCCAAGGCAATCGCTATAAATCTCACTTTAAAAATGGCTACATTGTATTTTGTTACAGGGATAGTTTATACACTCTTTCTTTTCATTTATTTTTATTTTTTATGGTATGAGTGTTTTCCCTGCATGTTTGTATGTACGTGCACCTCAGGTGTGCCTAGTGTGCACATCTCCTGGGACTGTACTATTTACAGTTGACACCAGCTGTGTGGGTGCCTAGACCTGAACCCAGGTCCTCTGCTAAATGAACAAGTGCTCTTAACGGATGAGCCACCTCTCCAGCCCCCTCCCACATTTTCATTTTATGTATTTTTTAATAGTTCCTTTCCTCTCCCTCTTTTCTGAGACAAGGTCTTACTGTGTAGCTCACTATACAGACCAGACTGACCTTGAACTCAGTGATCTGCCTGCCTCTTCCTTCTGAGCACAGTGATTAAAGGAGTGTGCCACCACTCCTGGATTCCCTCCTCCCCTTTAAGGGCTGCTGTAAATGTCCGGCTGCAAAGCCCAGGCTGGCTTTCAACTCACCATATAGCTCAGGTTAAACATGTGCTATCTCTTCAGGTTTTCAAAGTTCTTGGACTACCTTGAGTCACATGTGCGGCCAAAACTGAGAAAAATCATTTCATTGTGAATTAGAGGTTTGTGTAATGCTTATGTTACAAGAGACATTTGATTGGATATTCCTTCAAATTTGATGCTTATTTTTAAAGTCACTTGAAAGGCATCTACATAAGCGAAGTGCATGTTCTAGAATGGTTTGTACATTTTTCACATACTTCTGATTCTTAAGCTCCTGTTATGTTTAAGGGTCACTCTGTTCAGACTTAAGTCCTTTTGTGTTTTTTTTCAGAGTGAAAAGTACAACCTTGACCTTCAGGATTAGAGAGGGAGCCAGCAATTCATTCTGCAGTAGGCGCCCTAGTTCATGCCTATAAATAGTAGTGTACCAGGCACACTGTGGTCAGTTCATGATCATACGACTTAGGGCAGGGACGATGTTAATGCTGTTGTTTCTGGGTTCTCCTCTATGTGGCTCATTCAGGACAATTTATTGTTTGTTGTGAATATTCATTGTTTATACCAAAAAAATAGCAAGGGAGTTTAGAAATGCTTAACCGGATTTGAATAGACTGGTTAAGCATCGTGTTCTAAAAGATCATAGTGATCTGAAGGTCAATTTAAGGTAATAAATTAGAGGGAGATTCTAATTTTGGCTTATAAACTGTTAGCGGCACAAATCCAAGCTTCTTGAGTCCATGGCTTGTTTCCGTCCATCTTCATAATAAGGCAGAGACATCTTTCTATTACTGATGCTGTCTCCTCTCAGAAATCCATCACTTGCAGTTCTGAGCCACTCTGGAGAAAGCTTGGGGAATGTGGGTGGTGTGGGCTGCTGGTCTGAGCACAGTAAGACTTCTGTCCCCAAACCTCAAGAGGACGAAACTGAGATAGACTGCTCTTTCTTTCATGTCTACTCTTCTCCTTCTCTGTTGTATGTGTACAGGAGGGAGGGTCACCAGAGGCTCTCAGAGCACTGGTTTCTGTCACAGGCCTATCCTGGAGAAACAAAACCAGTAGAGTAGTCAGTTTACATCCAGTGGTTATCCGAAGCGCCAGAAGAGCAGACAGGAAATGGGTCCCAGA
The DNA here is from genome assembly GCA_019843965.1 of Rhynchomys soricoides. NCBI lineage: Eukaryota > Metazoa > Chordata > Mammalia > Rodentia > Muridae > Rhynchomys > Rhynchomys soricoides. The sequence continues at coordinate 3,594,117 of JADRCH010000245.1, read as the reverse complement.
AGGATTCAGAAAAATCAGTGCATGATGTATGTCCCAGTGGACCTGGTGTTGAGCAGAAGGCAGCAAGTCTTACCTTTCCATTGCGTTTATCTTTAGTGAGGTATTGGCCATACCTGACAACTCCCCAGAATCCTCTGTTGCTGTTCCTTACAATATGTGATGCAGAAGAAAAATCTTTGACTTTAAGCCAGTAAACTAGACTTTCACAACTCTGTCAGCTCATAGCAAAAATATCAATATTATTGTAGATGTGAAGTACCAGCATACAGCAGGGCTCTGACCCAGCATTACATACATGATAGAGTTATTAGAAAGAGATACCCTCATACACCCATGTGGACCACCACCCAAGATCTTAGAAGACCCAGCAGAAAAGCTGGGAAGGCATTGGCCTGTGGTCCTTGACACTTTGTGCACTAAAAAAATGCTCACCTGCCAGACCAGCACAGCCTTGGCAGGGATGTACGACATATGTGTCATTAGGCTCCACCCCTCCCTAAGCATACCTATCCAAGAGGAGGACACCACCACTCACTCAAGCGGGAACAGGAAGTCTAGCAGTCCGTCATTGAGGTTTTTTGGCTCAAGTCATTGGATTTCCCTCTTGTCATCTGCGCTCACCAGACAGAGGTCAGTGATCAAGTCATCAAGCATAGACATCAGTCTTTCAGAGCAGAAAACAAGGGAGTTTTATATCCTGTTGGGTCACATCCTGTTCACAGTGGCAGGAAGGGGGGGGCAGAGCCCAAGACAGTTGGGAAAACATGACGACATTTGGAGGGATTTGCACAAAATGTGCATGTGAGCTTTGGTGTACGTTTCTGAACCACACTGTAAATGGAAGCTCATAAATCATGGTTTGGGGAGCCCTTAAATGCTTGTCAGATGAAACTGGCTAAAAGTCACATCTCTATTTGTCTGTGTTGGAACTAACATTATGCAAATCTTTAAAAAAAAAACAAAACAGTCTTATTGGTCATCTAGAAATACATCACAGAAGCCATGAGTGTTGTCCCTAAGAATAGAGATGTAATGTTGGGAATTTCTTGGTGACAGTCCCTCAGACCACGGGATCACAGACCTTGTTCAGAAGTGGGGATGTTGTTTTTCTTGATGGGAAGGGATGTGTGTCAAGCGTCATGGATACCCCAAAGAACATTGCCCGGGGTGGGGGTGGGGTGGGCAGCAGGCTTGTGTAGAACTGCGGCCACACCATGCTCCCTGCTCATGGTACATCATGTCTTGCCTTTGTTTGGTAGCGGTCCCCTCTGACAAAAGAACTGCTTCAGGAGCAGCAGACATCCTTCTCCTTCTCCTTCAAGGCTCTCATCTGCTTCACCATATCTCATTCTCTTCTTCCTTTTTCTGTGACTGGGGCAGGATGAGCGCCCTGGAAAGCTCCCATGCTGCCTCTCAAGGTGTGACTGAAGGGGAAATGGCTACTGCTTCTTGGGATTAAGTGGATAAACAGCATCGACAGGAAGCCACCCCAGTGGGCCCTCTCTTCCTGGGCTTTCTAGTAACTCAAAACTGCTCTAAGTCTAGCTAATGGGACTCAGGGTTTTGGTTGCTGGTCCTAAGAATCACTCTTTGCAGTTTAAGAACTGTGGTGAGAAAATTTCATTTTGTCCACGGCTTCTTTTCATCTCTGTGAAGTATATGTGCAGGGAGAGTTGGTGGGCATTTCTCTCCTAGGATCATCTACATGTTATGAGTGTCAAAGCTCACAGGGATCTCAGGTTGCAGTTATTAGGAAAAAGAGATAGAAGAGACCTGAGATTGATATAGAAATGGGTTTTAAATGAAGCTTGTGGATCACTGCCTAAAGAGAATACCTTGGGTAGAAACTTGATTGATACACGAGTTTAGAATCACTCAGATTTATTCTCAAATGCTGTCGTATGTCCTGATGTCTGCTCAGGTCAGCAGGCAAAACCAGGTGCTTCTGTTTCTACACGGCCACTTGTTTTCTTTTCTTTTCTTTTTTTTTTTTGGTCTCACTGTTTTCATTCTTTGGGAAGTGTGGGAGTGAAGATTCCTTGTGCCAATCTCTATAGTGTTGGTGTAGGGCAGATAATGGATTAAACTCTGGGCTCCCAGCTCACTGAATTCTGCTGCCTGGAAGCAGGGGCTATCACTGGGTGCATCATCTTGCTCCAGGTCACATATTCAGGAAGTGATGCAGCTAGAGCTTACTCTGGGCTGCTCAGATCTTTCTTCTTGAGGCTCAAGTTCTCTTGTTACACCTCATTGTCTTCCAGCACAGATACTAGGACAGATATGAGTGAGAGAAACGTATTCTAAAGTGGACCATGTATCCTTTGGTATGATCTCTGTCTTCCTTTATTTGTAGTCTGGCTTGCAAGCTTCCGTTGATGCTCAGCAGTTTCTACAAGCTGGGACATTCACTACTGGACACACTTGGTTACAGAATATAGTTTTATGTAATAGGAAAAGGTCTTTCAGAAATGTAATCCGGAGGAAGAGAAATGTCATGAGTTTCCGGATGTTTGGGTTCCCCATTTTCACCCCCAATGAAATATTTGGCTTCAAGTGGGATTTAAAAAAAAACCTGCCTAAGGATAAAAATAGTTTCCTTTGTAGCTTTACCTCATAAAGCAATGACACGTTTTTTTTTTTTTTTCATGGAAAGGTCTATTTCTAGAAAGAATGTGGAGCACCCTCAGCCTCATGAGTAATAAGTATTTGGTGAGACAATGCTTTCCACAGACAATCACCCTGGGCCCTTCTTTGGAAGGTTTATGTGCCCCCCCCCATAATTTGTACATGCTAGTCTGTGGTATGCAAAACTGTATTTATTAAAAAAAAATAAGTGTACAGGGCTGTGGAAACTCTGTTTATTTTTTAGATAATGTCTTGGCAATTTAGATGCCACAAATGGAGCAGAGAGAGTGTCTCTCCTGGCTTTACAAAAACTAAACCATAAGAAACTACATGCTCACTGATCTTCGCCCAGGGAGGTGATGGACTCTGTGCATTATATGTGGAGCCTATGAGAGAAGACACTTGGGGTAGTGAATGGGATGGTCTTGGGAAGAAAGTATGCACTATTTTCCCTTCTGGGGCTTCAGCTCACAACCACTCACATTTTTGTTGTGGTACAGTTTCCTCTGGATCCAGATGTTTAATCAGCTAACTATGAATGCAGCTGGAATTGGTTCCCTACTCTCTTTCTGGAGTATTAAAATGAATACCAGTACATGAAGATGGGCCAAGATATAGCACCCTAGACCTAGAGCAGTGGTCCTCAACCTTTCTGAGGATGCAACCCTTCAGTACAGTTCCTCAGGCTGTGGTGACACCCCATCATAATTTTTTTTTTTTGAGACAGGGTTTCTCTGTGTAGCCCTGGCTATCTTGAAACTCACTCTGTAGACCAGGCTGACCTGGAACTCAGAAATCCTCCTGCTTCTGCCTCCCAAGTGCTGGGATTAAAGGTGTGTGCCACCACTGTCTGGCCCATCATAAAATTCTTTATGTTGCTACTTCATAACTGTATTTTTGCTACTGTTATGTATTGTAATGTATCCTGATATGCAGGATATCTGACCATTGTGAAAGGGTCATTCAAACCCCAAGGGGTCAGGACCCACAGGCTGAGAACCCCTTGACCGGTGAGCCTCACATTTTTTTTCTAGAGTTTTACAGATGAACGTAGATACTATAGAAATGATGCCTGAGTCAGGAGAATGGTCTCCTACTCTGCTTTTACATCATTCTATGGCTCTCACTGGTCTTGTAAATATATGCTAGAAGATAATATTTCCTTTATCCAGAATCTCAGGAATATTTTGTCAGATACTCTCCTCACTGGGGAAAAACTGGGTGACCGCTAACTTGGAAAAACAAAAACAAATGGAAGTGATTCACAATCAAGCCTAAAATACATTAATAGTTATTGATATTATTATTATTATTGATATCGGAGAAATAACAAGCAGCTTGACAGAAAGTTAGATCTCAATTGTTATCTCTACTGTAGGTAAAGCCACATTTCTGTTGATGCTGAATTTGGTACCTGGTGCTTTTTGGAGCTGTGCATGTTCTCCTCTGAATTTATTTATAAAAACAGAACATAGTTGGGCTCAGATTCAATCCATCTTAATTGAAATGATAATTTAACTGATAACTCCAGAAAGTTGGGATTTACAGATTTAGAAAGCAATCATGACCATGCCTTCATTTGGGTGATATGCTATGAAAATAAATGAAAAACTCTTGAACCATGTATAACTTCCTTGCAGTGAGAAACAAAAATGCATGGTGTGTCCAAATGGCCATGCACTTACATACCTGATTCCAGAGCTATGCTCTGCGTATGCAAGGATTACAGAACAGCCAGGTGAGGCTTGCTGCAAGCTTCGTTTAATCCAGGGGAATGAGACTCAGCTAGAAATGAGAAGTCGTGGCCTGCAAAAGTGTAGTGATCTTACATCCAAGTCATCATTGCCACAGGCTCAGAAGAAAGAGAGGACTCGGGACAGACTGCTCTCGGTGCCTGAGGTTTTACTTGCTGTTGATTCTCACGTACTGATTGGATGTCTGAGCCATATAGAGTAATCACAAAACAGCAGTGTCAAAGGCAAGGGAATCAAAGGCACATGACAGAGTCCTCTGTGCTTTCTCGTAGTTGTTTCTCCCCCTCAGATCTCACAATAGAGAAGAATAATTTATTCTCTGGAAAGCTAAAGCTAATAGAAGGGGGCTGCATGACACTAAAACGGATAAGCTCATTTTTTTTCTGGTATAATTTATTCTTTTCTCAATTTCTCATTAATTTTTTGAGACATTTATCCAAGTGTATTTTGATCAGATTCATTCCTCCCTTAATCTTATTTTTTAATTTTAATTTAATTTTAAAAGATTGACTTTGTATGTATGTGCACCACATACATGCAGTGCCCTCAGTGGCCAAAAGAGGGCACCAGATCCCCTGTAACTGGAGTTTCAGACATTTTGTAAATCACCCCACATAGATGTTGGGAACCAAACTCTGCAAATGTTCTGTTTTCCTTCCTTCCTTCCTTCCTTCCTTCCTTCCTTCCTTCCTTCCTTCCTTCTTTCCTTCCTTTCTTTCCTCCATTCCTCTCTCCTTTCTTTCTCTCTCTCTCTTTCTTTCTTTCTTTCTTCCTTCCGTTCTGTCTTTCTTGATTGGGTTTCTATCCTGAAACTCTATGTAGACTTCTGGCTTTGAGCTCACAGAGATCAGTTTGCCTCAGTCTCCCCAGTGCAGAGATCTACAGTGTGAGTCACCATGCTTGTCTCAGTAAATGCTCTTACCTGCTGACTCATCCCTCTAGCCCGTTTGTTCCTTTCTGTTGGGTTATTCTTATTGTGCTGTAAAAATTCTGATGAGTCCTTTATAGGCTATGTGCTTTGCAAATACCTTCTGTTATGTTGTGGCTTGTCTTTTCACTTTTTTCTCCGTGTTTAAGCAATTCATCAAACATAAGAATTGTACAGGTCAGCGGGGGATCTTGTGTTTGTTTTGATAATGTATATGTCATATAATGTTTAAATCTAGTTAACCCAAACATTTAACATTTCTTTAAAGTGAATCCTTTTTTGAAATGTGGAATACATCTTTCAGTTTCCTTAATGGTTCCTTTGGAGTAGCAAAACTTGATTTTGATAAAGGCCAGTGTTGTACTTTAAAATTTATAGGTCATGATTTTGGGGTCATGCCTAACAAATGTTTACATAACCCAAGGTGCTAGCATCTATTTCTCTTCTAGAAGTTTTGTAGTCTTGCAATTTAAATTTTGATTATCATCCATCTTGAATTGTGGAGCTGGAGAGATGGCCTAGTGGTTAAGAGCACTGGCTGCTCTTGTAGAAGACCCAGGTTCAGTTCTCAGAACTCAACTATCTGTAATTCTAGTTCCAGAGGATCTAGTGTTCTCTTCTGGCTTCCATGGGCACCAGTTATTCATATGGAATACACATATACATGTGTACGTGTGTAAGCAAAACACTTATATACATGAAATAAGAATAAGCAAATCTCTGTCCCCATCTTGAATTGTGTGTGGGGTGGGGGGGTCCTTCCTCCTCCTTCTCTCATATGAAGTTTAATTATCTCACTCACTGAGTGGCTGAGACAAAAACCGTTGCTGGATCAAGAGTCGCATACCACAGTGGTATTGGGGCACATGCTGCCTTGCATTGAAGCCACATCTTGAAGATCAGCTACTTTGGAGTCATAACCTGGCTAAGGTTATTATAATCCACTGCCGTTCTCCAAGATCTGTCTGTTTTCTGCATCAGCTAAATAAGCAAGCTGAAGACGCAACAGGAATCACAGACCTGCATCCTTCTGATCTGCTACAGTGGTACTCTCTGCAGCACCCCTGGGGATAGCCTCTTCCAGCAGGGAGATTACAAGTTCAAGGCTTGCCAGGGCTACACAGTGAATTCAAGGTCATCCTGGATAATGTTATGAGACCCTTGTTGATTCCCAAACAGAAGATTTAAAAAGGGCAGAATGCAGGGGTACAAAGCTTGCTTAGCATGCAGGAGGCCAGAGGTACAATCCCCAGTATTGAAACAAACAAACAAACAAACAAACAGAGGAAAGGAAAACAGAGTTCCAACATCAAAACCCCCTTTCCTCCGAGGTGCATGATTTGCAGACCGTCTAGCTAGAACCTTTCCTGTCCCACTAAGCCACAGCACTAAATCCAGAATCCCTGCTTCACAGACCACGACAGTGAGTTGGGCCTCACCTAACTTCATCCTGTAGTCTTTCTTCTCTGATTTTAATATTTTTAATTTATTCTTTTAAATATTACATCCCAACCTCAGCTTTCCTCTACCCTTCCTCCCAATCTCCCCCTACCTCTCTCCCATCCCGTATTCTTAATGTTTATTCCCAAAACGAATCCCTAGAATTCTGTCCCTATAGATTGGAAAAATCACATATCTTTTTTTGGAATGTAAGTACACCTTCATATGGATCTCACTTTATACCTCTTCTTTGGGACTTGAACTTGGGAATTTGGAAGCAATGAGGACTCGAAGGTGGGTCTTGAGGAGAATCACAAGTGTCTGGCCAGGTAACTACCTCAGGAAGGTTCACTACAGTTTCCTCAGGCGGGTCGAGCTCTCCGCGTGGGGGTGAGAGAAAAGGCTGCTTTTACTGGCAAAGAACGCTCATTTAGTCCCCGTTTTTTTTTTGTTTTTTTTTTTTTGTCTAGGAGGAAATTCCAGCTCAGTCATTTGAAGGACTCTGTCTTGACCGGGAGTTGTCTGTACTAAATCATTGAGAGTCTCGTTGAATTCCGAGTTGTCTTTAAGAACCGCCTAGCTACCCGTTTGCCTAGGCAGCTGACAGGGCTTTCTGTATTCCCTTCAGGTCTAATTCTGGTCCCAGCGATCCTCAGTGAGCATGGAGCCAGTTTCTGGAAGTTCATTTCTAACTCATTGCTCTTTCAAGCTTCTCTTCCCACCCCATGCCTCTGGTCTCTATTGCTCTGGTATGGCATCTGTTCTCTACTTTACCAAAGCTCCCGATGAGAAACACAAGGCTTGGTTTCTTGATTGAAATAAGGGGCTGGAGAAAATGCAGGGAGCATTAGCAGTTAAAACTTTCAGCCCCAAATTACACCGGCAATGAGATGATTACATCGCTGGAATGTCCTTTTCCCAAATGTATAAATATATACACGCGTCTAGAATTTCCCCAGAGACAGGCATTAATCCCCCCTCCTCATCCTCCTTGCCAGCCATGGAGGCGAAGGCTTATGTTTGGAAGTTCGTTAAGTGTTTTTTAGTCGGTGTGACTCTCTGCTTCTGGTACTAAATCTTGCATGTGACTTGTGGGGATGGCTGGCATCCAAAAGAAACAGGGACTTTGTGGCGAAAAGCTATATGGGCGGCTTGCTGGCTCTGCCTCAGCTGCTGGGCCACCTCCTCGGCCAAGCTGCCAGGCGACTGTGGATTTTCCTGAGGTTTTGGAAAGGCTGGCCCGGGTTTCTAAGAAGAATTCTTTCCCACCATTTCCCTTGCTGGGCTCTTAGCAAATCTGCCCTTCCCAACAGCAATCAGACCTGTTTGATGACTGAAGGATGCACTCTGCCTGATGGTCCCACATCAGAGAGACAGCAGTGAGTCTGAGAGGGTCCCACACATTCCATCCTTGGAAGGATCTTTCTATCAGCCCCGCGCCCCAGGGCATGTTTGCTGAGCCCAGAAGAAAGCATGATTCTCTCTGCAAGCTACCAGAAAAAGAAACCTAAGGCAGCAGCCCAACCCTGCTGGGCACTCCTATATTTTCTCTGATGTAAGAAATGGAATGTCTGGCCTATTCTGTCCAGATGAAATCCTACTTAATCTCTGAAGCTCAATGAAGAGACCTTATCTTCTAGGAATTGATTCTCCCCATTCCTATAGTTTTGTGAGCCTATCTTATCATAACACATCAGGGTGAGTTGTTTATCTGAGTTCGGGAGTTAAAAATTAAGACCAAATCCTTTAGCCTTGACGTGTAGGGTGGTGCTTGCCATGTAGGGTGGTGCTCTGAACACAGGAATAGCAGGGACATCTCGATATACAATTACTGATTATCTAGTTAGTAAGTACCAGGACAGTGGTGAGACTCCTTGTTTGAGACACTGCTGAATCCTCATGACACTTTTATAGGAAACGTCTGGTCTCATCCTAGTTGTTGGGTGAGGTGTATTGAGCTTTTGTAACCTGTTCGAAGTCCCATGGGTAGTAGGTGGAGCTAAGATTCAAACCCACATTGAACAACAGTTAAAAGAACACCACTTTCACACCAAATAGCTCTAGCATTTTAAGAAAAGGTTTGAACACAAGACTGAATTATTCCATTGATGCCTGGGTATGCTTTCTCTTCCCACTGAGCCAGGCGGGCTGCTTCACTTTAATGAAATCTGATTTCCGCAGTGGCTGCACTAGTTTGCGATCTACCAGCAGTATAAGTGGGTTCGTTTCTACACCCAGGCCTCACTATTATTTTTGCTTGAGTTAATTATTAATAACTAGTTAATTAATTAAATGTTAACCATTCTGAAATATGTGTTTGACTTGTATTTCCCTCATGGCTAAGGATGTGGAGAACATATTTTTTCCATTCATCTCTTTCCTAAATTACTTCAAACCAACACACCTTTATCGAGTAGCTACTATGGCAAGATACAGAGGCTAGCAAAGCATGACTCATGCCACACTGAAATTTATCCTCGCATAAAAGCAGAAACAGACTCATATCCCTGGGACCATGAGAGACAAGAAGCTTCGAGGGAAGCCTCAGAGAAGAGAGATTTTGATGGGCGTATCACAGCAGTGGTGGCTATGAGGCTAATATATGAGTGAGTTGTAGTTAATTTTAGAAATTCCCTGGGTGGGAAGCATGATCTTAAAAAAAATATATATATATACATATATATATAATATTTAATTTATAAATATATATAATATTTAATTTATTTATAAATATATACTTATATATTAATTATATATACTATATAATATAGTATCTCTCTGTATTATACAGAATAAATATACATTTTATTTGTATAAATTATATAATGCACACAATATGTTTATATATTTATAGTATATAATAATTGTTATATAAACATATAAATATTATATTTACATGTTAATACAATATATGATGTATAATATATGTATGTATTATATAATATAATGAATAAACATATAATATAAATATATAATACATAACATATAATATACAATATAATATAACATTTTATATATATACATACACACACACACACACACACACACACACACAAGAACTGGATCTATGCTGTAGAAGCTCCTGGACAGTCTAAGGCATGGTATATTTGATGGGCTGTAGGGGTTCAGCAGAGGCTGGGGAGGAAGGAGGGTGTGGTAGGAGCTGAAGAAGAGAAATCTGTGGGAAGCTATGAGAATAACCCTCGTGAGGCTCCTCGTGCATCACACACCTTCTGACTTTTTGCTCGAGAGTGTGACATCATGCTCAGAACTAAAGGCCCAGCCAGGGCCAGGTGTGTGTGTCCTGCAAGCCTGCAAACAGGCAATGCAGAGGTAGGGTTGCCACTGTACGTGTATGTATCCTGCTCAGCAGGTGCACAGAGAAAGGGAGAAGGTTACAGAGCTCCAGGGACGTCAGGAAAGTTTTCTAGTGGAGTTGGCACTTGAGCTGAGAGTCTTTTATTTGCTTGGAAAGAAAGAGGTGGAGTGAGGGGTTTGCCAGAACCAAGTGCTAAGGCACACATGTAGCAGAGCTCTCAGCAAGACTGGGTCTGTTCTGCTTGCTTTGTTTTGTTTCCGTTTTGCCTAAAGTAATATTTTTCATTTGCAGAAAATGGATAATGAAGTACAGACAAACAAAGAGAAAAGAATCTACAACCCATCTCCTAGACATGATAATTTTGAGAGTGAGATGGGTGTTTGTGGTGGCTGATCTTCCTCATCAACTTGACTGGGATTAGACTCATCCATATACCCAGAAGTGTGCAGCATTAACTGAGGGGAGAAGTCCCACCCAGAACAAGGCTGGCACCATCATGGGGGCCCAGACTGAGGAAAAAGGGAAATAGGAAGCCAGGTGGGTGCTGGCATTCCCTGTCTGCAGCTTTCTGTTCCACCAAGATGTGAAGAGGGAAGAAGTCTCAGCCTCATGCTCACACTACACCCCCCCCTTCCCCATGAGCTGCCACCCGCTGTGGCCTGCCAAGCAGAAGAACTGCACACCATAAGCCATGAGCCAGGAGAAATCTTTTCTCCCTTAAATTGCTGCTGGTCAGGCATTCGCTCCTAACAATGAGAAAAACAATGGATACAGTATCTTTTTATGTTAGTGTACATGTGTGTATGAATGAGTGTGCACATGTGCATAGTACACTGGGAATGTGTATACATGTCTATACACACATACAGCATAAGCAGACATTTATAAAAGTCTGCTGGGACATGCCCATTTTATCTCTGTTTACATGGCCTATCCTGCTCCCCCAGCTTTAGGGGTGACATAAGGTTTCATTTCTTCAAGATCCAAACAGTGCTGACCTAGGACACTTACCAGCACAGCCTCATAGGACAGTCCAGTCTTCACTTGAGGATCTCCAATAATTTCTAGAGATCTACAACTAATCCCTGCATAGTCCTAGGCCTGAGCTGGTGTTGGCTGCTTCCCATCTGCTTACTGACAGTGTATGTGTTTAACTAGGAGGGAAATGTAGGTGGAAAATTCATCCCAGCTGGATAGTAAACACTTCCTGGGCTGGCAACCTTGTCTCTCAGTCACTGCTCTGTGCCAGTGCTGCAGATAACACTTAGCACACAGTAGGTGTCCAAAACTGCAAATGACAGGTAGAACTTCCATTTCTTCAAAGAAAAATTTTGAACATTTTTTTGATGAGCTCAGTAGCAATGCACACATAACAAAAGGAAACCTTCATCCATGATGGATTTAAAAGATAAGGACCTTTAAAGAAAGAACAAGGTTTCCATAGGGGTTAGTGAGGCCTCCAGCAGCCGAGGACTTAAATGGACACCAGAAGACTACTGGCCAAGGCTTGCAAGGGATTCCAGGTCTGGGAGGGATCATAGACTAAGGGACTACTCACAATTCTTCCAGTGTAAAATTCTGCCACGGAATACTTGTTATTTGTCTTTTCTAATGCATCAGTAATGTATTACTAAGCAGAATGCAGAAGACTCCAAAGGAAAGTGACAAATGGAAGCCATATGCCAATGGGATCCTGATATCTGTGGATAAGGAATGGGATTTCCTGAGAAGCCTGCAGGGTGTTACTCGAGTTAAGAAGCAAAAAACTTTCAAAAAATGGAATTTTGAGAAGTATTAAATGTCAGGATGTGTTTAAATATTTGTTCTTTAATTTAATCTACCATATCTAAAGTTCATATTAACAAACAAAATAACCAAGAATCAGCTAGACAAGTAAAACAAATCTTTTTTCTTTTCTTTACTCCCTTTTTAAATTTTTTTATTTATTTATTTTTTTTACTGAGTCTCATTGTGTAACCCAAGTTGATCTTCAAAATTCAGCCCTTGTAAGTATATGCCTGTGAGTATCTGCTGTAGATCTTTATTCAGATACTCCAAACAGAGGTAAAGAGACAACTCAGTAATTAAGAGAACTTGCTGCTCTTCCAGAGGACCCTGGTTCAATTCCCTGCACCCACATGGGAGCTTACAACCATGCATGTGGTTCACAGACACACTTATAGTCAAAATACCCAGAAAAATAAAATAAAACAATCTTAAACAAAGAAAGCCCAAATGTTTTTTATTGTAATATTTGGTTGGGAAATCTAAGCTCAACACAAGCATTTCATTGGTTAGTTTTATTATAGTTCAAAATTTCTGTCTATTCCTTCATTCAAATGCATGTAAGGAGAGAAATTGAGGCCACAGTGAACAGTCACTGTGAATGAGATTGTAGGCCTGAATAATACCCCAAAGAAAATAAGATTGCCGTATATTTGAACATGTGTTTTAAAATGCTTATGTGGGAATTGTTAAAAACATCAATTATCATATAAATAACCACATAACCACTGTTGTATTTTAATGTTGTCCTTCTAGAGTTCTTATGCATATACATTTAAATTGTTAAATGAATCTTTGTTATTTGTGTGTGTGCATATGTGTGTGCACGCCTGTGCATGGGTGTGCACACTACTGCACAAATGAGAACGTTAAAGGCAACACATGGAGGTAGGTTATTACCTTCTGCCACATAGATTCCAGGGTTGAACTCATGTCACCAGGCTTAGCAGCAAGCACCCCTACCCACTAAGCCATCTCACCAGCCCCACGTAAATTTTATGTAATTCTAATATTTCTGTAGGAGCTATTTTGAAGTTTCTATCATTCATCTTTAGCTAGACTGGTAGGAATATCTTACTTTGTTGGGATAGAAACTTTGTTCCCTAGAGCTTTGATATCTGTGTCTTGGCTTTTCTTTGTATATGTTAAATGTAACTCCTGAATTGAAAATAAGTTTTAAAATATAGGTTGTGGTTAAAAACAACAACAAAGTCTATTTCTAAAATTTGAATTTGGTCAGCATAATGCCTAGATTATAAAATTAGACTACAGCTTGCCAGCTGGCTACCCAAGCTAGTACCAGACATCCTACTGTTGGGGCCATTGACTATAATACCACACCTAACTTAACAATAACTATGTACTTGGCTACTATTTCTTAATGACCCATTGCCCTGTTTGTCTCTCTTTAGGTCACAGTTTGTTGTCTGGTACAGCCTTGGTTCTTGTGAATACAACTTAAGTATCAATGACTTATTTACTGGGGGGCTTTGTTAGTGTAGCTAGGCTCAGACCTGGGGCTTGACAACCCTAAGAATCTGGATTCATCGCCCATCCTTAGTAGGCCATAATAGATTGTTCAATGTGGCCACACTAGGAGAAAGAACAAGGTATGACTGATTTCACTTAGGAGTTTGCAAAAGACAAAGTAAGTGATTGCTGATCTTCGAATTAAGTTGAGAAGCCTCAGGGTACCGGAAGAGGGAGGCTCCATGTGCCCATCTCTATCTCTGTGCCTTTGTGTCTCAAACAAAGGACCAAGTGATTCATGAGGTACTAGTTGGGAATGCAAAGATGGCCTTAGAGTGAATGAAAGCATAGGATTCACTCTGCAGGCAGCTCAAGCAAGCCTAAGGCCCAAGAATCCCAGTTTCCACTTCAAAGGGAGCGATTCTCTGAAGGGCTGACCCTTTCTTTGTGATTGATTTTCTTCGCTGGAGGGGGTTTGTACAATCCTTTGCTGCAGTCCAAATGACAGCTTTTCTGGTTGCTGGGTCCCAGAGTTGACTTCCCTGTGACTCACAGTCACAGGCATCTTGTCATATCTCCCTGCCTCATCTGCACTTCTGACAATAGGTAAAGGAGGCCTCAGCCTTCTTTCTCTGCCCAGGCCTCCACCGGGAGGACTAGGAGGGAAAAGCCAAGTCTGAGCATGCGCAGTTTTCCAGCCTCTCCAGCCAGAGACTATCCTCTGTGGTGGGGTGTACTTTTCTTTCAGAGTCCTAATCACAGCCTCTTCTCGAACACTTATGGGACTCATATCAGCTCCTCCCACACTCACTTCATGACCACAGGAACCAAATCTGTTTTGTTTACCTGTTTGTGAAGCTCACAAAGTTCCTGGAGCAGTGAGGAGCTGGCCTTGCTGCGGCAGTGCCGCACACTAAGTGACACATGTGTCCCACTGAACAAATGGAAAAAAAAAATTACAAAGTTTTTTATCAAGCATGGTTACTGTCTCTGAGTGGAGAAAATATTCTGATGGGAAATGCTCTTTCCCAAGGGCGTGGCACACTCTCTCGTCTGCTCTCTCAGCGGAGGCAGTTCGTGCCCTTTCCTCATCTGTGAGTTAATGGGAAGGAGGATTCTACCTTTCTAACTCGTAGCGAAGTTATCTTTTGGTCACTTTTCATCTGCCTTGAAAACTTCTGTCAGCCTCTTCCTTTGCCACATTGAGTAAGGCTCTTGGGACACCCTCTCAGAGGCTGATTGGATGTGTCTGTTGACACTCATGAGTAAGAAGGACCCAGTGTATGTCTACACCAGAGGGAGGTTAGGGCCCCAAAGACCTGTTCTGATCCCCAATGAATCTCAAGGACAAGAACAAATTAAGCAGCAAAAGTAGATGTGTGTCTGGGAGAACCAAGCCGATGAGGATCACGGACACCTGAGAGCCTACATTTGCTGTTTGCTTAGGGTGGAGACTCGCTTCCAGGTTACCAGTTCTTAATCACTGGCCTGAGTATGTGATGACATTTGTTCCAGGTGAAACTACACTTTCTCTGCCCCATTGTGAGCTTTCTCACCTTGGAGTATCTGCAAGGGAAGTTACTCAGGATGTCTCTGAGAAACCCCACTTCTGACCAGCTAACGCCAGGAAGGTGCTGAGAAGTCACCGGAGGCATCTAGTCACTTCCTGGAAGGGGTCTCTACAAGAGCCTGTAACTTCCGTTTGTAATTCAACTGGCCTTTGGTTTTTGTTTTTTTGGGTTTTTGTTTGTTTGTTTGTTTGTTTTGTTTTGCTTTTAGAAATAAAAAAGACTACTTGCCTTGTCCCAGCGAAGAGAGGTGAGGCAGAAGAGAATGCCTATGGCCTGGAAGAGGTGAGGGGAAGAAAGATGGAGAGTCCGAACATCTCACAGTGGAGAGAATCTGAAACGGGCAGTTTGGCTAGTCTCCCCAAGGCACGGATGTCTAAAACCCCGTGAAAATACCTGCTGGGTCCGATACCTGCTGGGTCTGCAACCTTTTCCCTACAGCCGTTCATCGAGGAAGAGATCTTTATTAACTTTGGATAGCTTTTCTTTAGGGTGGACTGCTGGGCAGCAGGCCTGAGACAGGCACACCCAAGTTCATCCTGTTCTTCAACACATCAGGGTGCCTTGTTGCCCTGGCACAAGGCTGGTCTGCCTTTGTGGACATCAACTCTTCTTGCAAAGCAAAGCTTGGGCTTGGTTTCATTCATAGGTACAAAACAATAAGGTGTGGATTCTGTAATTAGAACATTAGCCAACTAGGCATAGAAAGCATGCCCCTCCCCAACACCTTGTGTTCATTCCCCAGTGTACTGATGTACTCATTGCTAAGAGAGGTCAAAGATTTAAAGCATTTAGGGCTGGGGAGATGGCAAGCATGGGGTCCTGAGTTCAGCCACCAGTATCCATGTAGAAAGCTGTGAGTGATAGCACATGTTATAATCCCATTGCTGGCTATATGGAGAATGGTGGACCCATGGGGCTCACTGGCCAGCCTGTCTAAATTAATCAGCGAACCCCAGGTTCCAGGAAGCGACTCTGTCTCATAACACAATGTGGACAGCTCCTAAGGACACTTGGGCTTGATCTATAGCTGCCACAACACCCTGCCCATTACATGTGTATCTGAACATACATGAACAAGCATATTCACTTACATACAAATCCACAAATGATTTAAACACTTAAATAACCTTAACAGGTAAAGTTGCTATTTCAGCCTTTTGTCTGATGACCCACTTGACCTAGCTTTGACAGCTCAGGATCCAGGATGCAGAGACAATTGCTTTGCTGTTTCTTTCCCATCTTTTTAACCCCTTAAGTGGAAAACATGGACTGAAGGGACTTTCTGATTAACTTGGCCCACCCCCTGCATTGCCCTTTGCAGAATATGGGCCCAGAAATGTTGTCTTCTGCATATAATACCCTACTGCTGGTAAGAACAGGAGCTGTACCCATGACCCAAGAGCCCTCTTGAGGCCCAGCCCAGCCCTCAGTCTGCTACCCCAAGTTGCTTTTCTCTCATACCTAGCTGTGGGTGTTTTGTTACATTCTGTCCCCCACACCTTTGTGAGCTTGTCACCAGTGCACAGTGTTCTCTGAGTAAAGGGTACTTAAGAAAAGTGTTACCCAACTTTTTATTTCCTTCAGGTGTGATGTTGGCTTCTGGCAACGTCTTGGAAATGTGTGGGGGACTCTGCAAGGCACCCTCTGTGCCCTTCCGGGTTTTCAAGGACCGAAGCAGTGATGTCAGTCATTCCTGAACAGAAAAAAAGCAAGCAAAGCTTGTTTCCAGGGTACAGTGCCACCTGCAGAGGCCATTGTGTAGTGACCAGTAAAGGGCCAGATCTCTGGATCTTTTTGGAAAATCATCTTCACCACTCTGAGAAAGACCGTAGGCTTATAGGGTTGGAGAGATGGCTCAGCAGTTAAGAGCACTGGTTGCTCTTCCTGAGGACCTGGGTTCAGTTTCTAGCACCCATGTAGCAGCTCACTACTGTCTGTAACTCCAGCTCCAGGGGAATCTGACACCCTCATACTGTCATACATGGAAGCAAAATACCAATGCACATAAAATAAAAATAAATCATTATAAAGAAAAAGAAAGAAGGGGGCTGGAGAGATAGCTCAGCGGTTAAGCACACCGACTGCTCTTCCAGAGGTCCTGAGTTCAATTCCCAGCAACCACATGGTGGCTCACAACCATCTGTAATGGGATCCGATGCCCTCTTCTGGTGTGTCTGAAGACAGTGGCAGTGTATTCACATACATGACATAAATAAATAAATCTTTAAAAACAAAAAAGAAAGTATAAGGTTTATAACTCACACGGGGAAAGGGAATGTTCCTGTTATTTTTCCAGTGACAACACACAATGGCCAAGGCAATGAAAGAGTTTACTGGGGCTTCCAGTCTCAGAGGTTGAGTCCATGACCATAGTGGCAGGAAGTAAGGTGGCAGCTAGGGAGGCATGGAACTGGAGCAGTTGCTGAGAGGCAGAAAGGACTAATTGGGAATGCGTGGGCTTTTGGAACCTCATAGCCCACCCCAGTAACACACTTTCTCTAACAAAGCTATGCCTCCTAATCCTTGCCAAACAGTTCCACCAACTGGGGACCAACCATTCAAATACATGTGCCTATGGGACTCCAGCTACCACTGTGCCATGCTCACTTCACTATGCTCCAGACGCAGTGCCTCTGTTGTGCATCCAGTGTCTCAGAGACACGAGTGAGGCTTAACTTCTCATCCAAAGTCACAGCCAGGAAGTCGCAGAGCCTGACGTTAAGCTGGCTTACGTAAGCTCCCAGCTCCCCAAAAGGTGAAGCTTGCTTTTGAAGGTATGGCCACTTTTCCGGAAAGGGATGGAGGACACTTGTTTATTTCTCCCTGTGACTATTGGTCTTGATTACCAGCGTGATGGAATGCAGAGTCATCAAGGAGATAGTGTTTTCAGAGATTTAACTAAAGAGGGAAGCCTACCCTGCATGTCAGAGAGCTGAATAAAAAGGTGAGAGGAGGAAGTGAGAGCAGCATGAGCATTCCTCTCTCTCTGCTTCCTGATTGATCATGAAAGTGATTGGCTGCCTCAGCTGTCTGTCACCACTTCTTCCCGCCTCAATAGGCTGTGACTCCTGTCAGCCTGGTCCCCTTCCTTCTTTAAAATCCTTTTGCTAGGCATTTCATAATAGCAATGAAAAAGGTACCTGACACGTCTCATTTCTGGTTTCACTTCCACGCCATGGGGAGGAAGGAGAAGGCAAGCAAGTCTACCTACCTCCATTCACTCCTCTCCATGTTTGTATCCGGGACCATGGTGATGGAAGGGACTGGACAAAGGTGCCGTGGGATGGAACATCGTCAGAAGGTTTTGATGCTGGGTTTTTGCACATAGTTGTGCTTACTTCAGAGAAGAGGGATGTTGCTTACAGATGTTGGGTGTTTGAGTTCATTTCAGTGGGGAGGCTTAGTCTCCATGGAAATAGTAATTGGGGCTTTCAAAAGCCCTTTACAGCCATTGAGCACGCGAGTGATACATTGTGAAACACAGCGTATCACTACCCTCTCCAAGCTCTTAAACCAACATATGACATTAATAATTTCCATGTCTTTGAAAGATTGCTCCCCCTCCCTCAGTATTAGGATAATAAGAAAATGTGACACCCTGTAAAGAAAGCCGAATTTTGTACAGTATTGACACGTGGCTTTTATAAAAGGTCTTATTCATTTAATTTTATATGCATGGGTGCTTTGCCTTCCTGTATGCCTGTGCCTCTCATATGTGCCTTCTCTGCAGACTGGAAGAGGGTATCAGATTTCCTGGAACTGGGGTTATAGATGGTTGTGAGCCACCATGTTAGTGCTAGGGATTGAACCTGGGTCCTTTGCAGGAGCAGCCAGTGCTCCTAGCTGCTAGGCCACCTCTCAGGACCCACTCAAAAATTTTTTTTTTAAAACCATACCAACAGGTATTACAAACACTCCCGGCCATAAGAAAGCTCATAATGAAAGATGTGGCAGGGAAGTCATTGGCTTTTATTGTGAACCTCTTTTAAAGGAAGCAGCAAAAACAAGTGAAAATGTCCAAGAATTATATTTGCTTGCCTCCTCCTCCTTTTTTTATGACCTGGTGCCAAGGATTGAACCCAGGGCCTTATGTACACATTAGACAATTACTCTACCACTGAGCTATGTCCCCAGTTCTTAAGTTATTTTTTTCTTCCTTTCTTTGTAGAAAGGGAAGCCCAGAGTGAAATCCTGCCTAGAATATCAGGAGTGTCTGAGTCAGGGTTTCTATTCCTGCACAAACATTATGACCATGAAGCAAGTTGGGGAGGAAAGGGTTTATTCAGCTTACACTTACAATTGCTGTTCATCATGAAAGGAAGTCAGGACTGGAACTCAAGCAGGTCAGGAAGCAGGAGCTGATACAGAGGCCATGGAGGGATGTTTCTTACTGGCTTGCTTGCTTGCTCAGCTGGCTTTCTTATAGAGCCCAAGACTACTAGCCCACAGATGGTACCACCCACAAGGGGCCCTCCCCCCTTGATCACTAATTGAGAAAATGCCTTACCGCTGGATCTCATGGAGGTATTTTCTCAACTGAATCTTCTTTCTCTGTGAAAACTCCAGCTTGTGTCAAGTTGACACATAAAACTAGCCAGTACAAGGAGTCAGAGCCCAGCAAAAAAAATGAGGAATTTCAGAGTTGAGCTCAGTGGCCCCAACTCTCATTTACTGACCAGCCAAGTAACTTTCAGTATCTAGCATCTATCTCAGTCCTGAGTTTGTAGCAGAGGGCACATGTGGTTGACGAGGGAGAGATATGTTCTACCCCCTGTTCACAGTTACTCTCTGTAGCCTGTGGTTTTAGAATGGTGGATTTTATATATGAACAAACTCAAGATCAGTGGCCTCTGTTGGGTCATCATGTCTAGACATCTTGGGTCCAGACAGACTTCTTCAAACAGTTGTCATCTGCTGGCACTGAGTTAGCCTTCTTCTCAGACAAGGGTGCATTCCCCATCCGACGGCCGCACTCTGTTTTACTTATGCTCAGCTTGCTTTGGGGTTTGTGAAAGGATACGACTTGAAAGTGAACCTTAGATGATTCTGAAAATGCTTGTGACTGCAGGATTTACGTGCATGTGCATGCACGTTTTTACTCTAACACAAAGTTTAGTACAGGTCACCCAGCTAAGGAGATCCACAGTGCTGTCAGATGTGACACTCTCGGCTAGTCTCATTCAAACCACTCCACTGGGTATGAGTGCTTTCTGTGCAAGCATGAGGATCTGCATTTTGGCCCCCAGTGCTCATGAAAAAACAGGTATAGCTAGTCACACCTGTAATCCTAGCACCAGGGGCAGTAGACCAGTAGAGTTAGACAGATCCGGGAGCTTGCTGGCCAGCCCATCTGTCTGAATGGTAAGCTCAGTGAGAGATCCACTGTCAGGGTAATAGGACAAAGAGTGACAGGACAGGAGGACACTTGCCACCCTCCTCTGGCTCCTGTGCACACACCCATGGTGTATGCACCCCCTGTTACTGCACATGTTCACACACATAGACTGCACAAAGCCATATACACCATATACACACAATAAGCATCTATGGGACCGGGAGAATGCTTGATAATGTGGGAGAGTTTTCTCATGCCAGCTTGGCAAAGATGGAGGCTTAGAAATGTGTTTTCCAGAGCCTCAAGTTAGAGATTGACCTCCAGAATGAGCCTTCATGGTGGAGCCAGGGCTTGAACTCAGGCTGTGGGAAGCACACTGACACACTAGGACTTCTCATCAGCCTGGGACAAATGCCTTTGTAACCCAAACTACAATTACAGAATTAACAAATAAAGGTTATCATTTGTGTATTTTTCTCTCTTCTGCATTTTCTAAGTAAGATATTTTGTTAATTTGAGGTTATTTAATTGGAAACTTTTGTTACTTGGGTAAGATCTTTCTAAAATGTAATTCTTGGGTTCTTTTTAAGACCAGGGAAGGATTTGCAAAAGAGCCTTTTAAAGTCACAAAAATTCTTCCTAAGACCTACAAGGAACAAACATTTTATTTATATTTTAATAATATGTAGATAAGTGAACTTAGACTGTTATTATGTCATAAATGGCATGCATATAATTAGATACAATTCTTTTATGGAGTTGGGAGATTTATTTGCTGTTACTTTGTCTCACAATGCTCCAGTACATTAAAAGTAACCAGTGAGTAGAAAAGAGATATGAGAAGCATAGAAGTACAAAAACATATTTTGATATGAAAGTATTTTTACAAACTAAAGTAAGATTTTGACCTAAGAGAAAATGACTAAAATTAAAAAAAAAAAAAAAAAAAAAAGGAAAGAAAAGAAAAGTCTTAGTACAAAACCAAAAAGAAAAAGTCTGAGCATCACAAAAGGTTAAACTTGGTCACAGGAGTTTTGTGAAAGATAAAACTGAAAGATAGTGTGTACACAGATTCAAGCTCACTCTTCCAAAAGTTAGATTCCTGTTTAAGACCCTGGGATTTGCTGAAGATGGTCACCTGTTCTTGGTAACATTCACACAAACTACCTTAAGGAACAAAGCTTGTGCTTTATCAAGATTATTATGTTTTTTGCCAAGCTTGGCAACTTTAGCTACTTAAAAAGCTGAGTCATAACAAAATTGGGATTTATTTTTAAAACAGTTGTTTTTGTCTAAGCTTTGTCTAAACAGTCACTCAAAGTTCAAACTAAAATCCATTATTTTTTTTAAGGTTAAATTTAAATAAAATAAAAAGATTCTCCTGGGTGTTCAGCAACTAAAACCAGGAGGCAGAACCCACGAGGATTAAAAAAAAAAAAAAGGCAAAAATGATTTTTTTTCCTTCTCGCTCTGACCTAAAGATTTATTTATTTATTATAAGTTCACTGTAGCTGTCTTCAGACACACCTGAAGAGGGCATCAGATCTCATTACAGATGGTTGTGAGCCACCATGTGGTTGCTGGGATTTGAACTCAGGACCTCTGGAAGAGCAGTCAATGCTCTTAACCACTGAGCCGTCTTTCCAGCCCCCACAAAAAAGATTTTTAATATTTTCATCATTGTCTTCCAAAGTCTTCAGGGAATTAGTGGACCTGGTTAAAATGGCCCGGCATCTCTGATAAGTTGCTTGTCTTCTTCATCAGAGAGGTCATGGAGGTCCTAAGAGCTGGACTGTAGCCACAGACATATCTGCAAAGAAGAGAGTCACTAGAGGAAAAAAGTCTCCTAAGTGTCCAGGGATGGCCACATGGCCAACAAAACCCTGATCCAACACAGCAGGTGGTAAGCAAGCACAATGGGAGAGGAAGTAAAGCACCTCTGGGGGGCTCCTCATAGCTCCCCATGAGTAACTTGCTAGGTCTCAAATGACCTCACCTGTGCAGAGGGAAAGTTAATTTTTATCCAGTTACCTAGTCTTAAGCCCAGCAGGGAAATGTAACCAAATAACAACAATAAATGATACTAAAAGACAAAATTTGAGTTAGTCTCTTCCTCACCTGGCTCAGACATGAGACTTGGACTCTTGAAAAAGGCAAAACAGTCATTTAGGATAACCAGCTTCAGTCCTTTAAAAGACCCTCTCTGTCTTACTAAGTAAGGCAACAGCTGTCAGAGTCCATGACGTTGCTCACTGGGCTCATCTCTCGTGGAAGTAAAGGCTATTTCCCAGCCAGTGCTGAGGGAAACAAGAAAGCCCATTAGAGCAGTGAGCCAATGGAGGACATAAGGGACCAACTTCTACAGCAGCGCCACACACTCATGACACGGCTCCGGAGTTTAGGAATGTTCATATGGGAGGTGCTCTCCCAACATCTAAGCTCACCTATACTTTTGTCTTGCTGGACAAATCCTTTCATGAATGACAAAAAACCCTTCACATGTTTTATTCTTTTGTCAGAACTCACTTGTCTGGCTCCGACTAAATAAACTACAACTCTATTTAGTGGCTATTTCTGAAGAAGAGCTCCATCACACTTTATCACACCTGGGTCTCTTACAGTCATCCTCAGGCCTCACCTGCACTTTAAACCAGTCCACAAAATGCATCTTAGTACTTCCTTCAAGTCTCAGACTCTAGAGGATCCCCACTCATCCCTTCATCCCCTGCCACCAGGCATCACTGGGCAACTGGCAGACATGAATTGACCCTATCTAAGATTGTTTCTTGGATTGAGTCTCTCCATGGTGCAACAGGCTCTTCATTTTCCTACCGATTTCCCTATGAGTAAAGGTTTTGTTATGAAATATAATGTGGTAGGGCCTGGTGATGAGGGGGTGATACCTGGAAGGCACATGCCAAGGTATCCCCCCTGAGAAATCACACCATTACAGACCTGGTAAAAAGGAGGGAAAGGGGAGGGAGAAAAGGGATAGAGGCAGTCAGATGGGAGCAGAGCTATGAGGGCAGAGAAGGGGGGACAGAGAATGACAGAAAAGGGGAGAGAGAGACCAGCTGGGAACACATGGGAACAGAGAGAAAGAAAAAAGAGAGAGAACTGGGGTATAAAACACAGTCCTTTTACAGGCCAGACCACCTGCACTAGGTGGGCAGATGATGACAGAAGCCATTGGTAGGTCCCTGGGAGGAGCCTAGCAGAATCTCATGTAAGGTAGCAGGCTTCCCCTTGCACCAGGCCTTCTGCCGACTTCTGTTCTTCCCCTTGCCAGTTTTTGTTATCCCTCTAATAGGATTGCTTAACCTCTTCTATGTTCTCAATCCCTGCCTCCTTCAGTGACTGATCAAGTTTGTTTCTTCCAGAGCTCAATAGACCCAGCCAGAACAATTCCTAAGTAATTTCTCCAGGTAGCTTTGGTTCCCTTGTCCCCCTTTTAATTCTGCTTTTGGCTATGGCTTCCTTAACCTTTTGGTACAATCGACATCCTCCAGATTGCAAGCCGTTGAGTTCCAGATGGTACTACTTCATGGATAATAAGCATCAAAATCTATCTCATACCACCAAGAACATCTCAGTCTCCAAACGGTGTCACAGTGTGGCCTTGGACATCTTGTGGTAACAAATCCCTCCCATTTTCCAAAACACCCTTTGAACCTTCTATGCATCAGCGTTCTGAAGCCACCATGTTGAATCAGCATCGCCACCCCCAACCCTCCACCCCCCAGCTCTGATGCTCCAGAAGTGAGATTTTTGACCCTTGT
>JADRCH010000245.1:3559568-3570101 GCA_019843965.1 Rhynchomys soricoides | reverse complement strand
GGGAAGTTACCCTGTATTCTGCTGTGTTCAGGAAATTCTCTCTGTCTATGCTGTGCTAGATTCTTTCTCTGCCAGGATCACTGCTCTTCCACGTGTTCTTCCCCCGTCAGGAGCTCCTCTGACAGGGCCCAAATGCAGTGGCACTGGAAGGCCATATGTGGACAGAGGTAAAGCCATGTAAAGCACTAAGCAGCCTGAACAGAAGCACCAACTACATTTAGGTGTTGCTGCCAAAGTGTCAGCAAAGAGGAATGCTTTGACCCCAAGATCATCTCCTCTTATATTTGCTAGCAGAGAATGAAAAAAGTTCCCAGGCTGCTACTCCTCAGTCTAATATGGATCATCACCATGACCTTAACTGGCTAGGCCCAAGGCAAGTAATTACCTTGAGCCCCAGGACCGACATTGGTAGAAAAGTGGCCCCTCCCTGCCAAGGCTGAAAAAATTCCCAGTCTACAGAAGAGTGTGTGTGTGTGTGTGTGTGTGTGTGTGTGTGTGTGTTGAGAAGAAAGATGTCATGTTTCCATACTTCCTGACCCCAACCTGTGAGAATGGGTGTGAGTCAAAGCCAGAACTTAATAGGGGACCAATATCTGATGCCTTTGCACAGTGACCAACGTTCCTAAAAAGCTAGGGGACTTTCCTCGATCTGTTCTAGAACATTAAGTAAAATACACTCAAGCACGTGATTTACCGGTATGTAAATGAGAAAATTGGGGAAGGCAGGCAGGATACTAAGAAGACACTGGGCTCCAGCATCAACAAAAACCAATGGCATCACTTAGCATAAAGGAGGAAATGAGGCAAGACTCAAAACAAGAAGTGGTTATTTCTGAGGGTGTGGTTTCTGAAAAGCAACAGTGATGTATCATTAGTGCTACGTCGTTACCTAAACCATAGGTTATTTCCTTGATTGTGATATCAGGTGACAGCTACATTTTTATTTCTTCTTCATCCCCTTCTAAGCTTTGAATTAAGCTTTCAATCCTATGACGTCTCCATCAAGTCCCCTCTGTTCTTCATGGATGCCTCTTTGAAGAACCTGTCCAGATTCATGAAAGGAGAGCTCCTTTTTGTGCATCTTAGTGTGCCACTGCCTTCCCAACCTACCACCATGGGAGATTTGGCTCTGGGGTTTTCAATCTGGTCAAGAGGCTCTCTCTGGTATAAACTGTGTGATCTGAGGTGCGTCTCTCAGTCTCTCTGGACTCCTACTGGGGTACTGACAATTCCTCCCCAGAGGGGCGCTGGAGGAACTGAATAGAATGAACAGATTGTGAAAAGGGCTGAGAAGGATGTGTGCACAGAGTGAGCATTCAGAGCATGTAAGCATTTAATATCTGAGTACTTATTCTCATTAAAAGATTGTGATGTCCATCAGGGCAGTGACTGCTCTGACATCATCGAAGGTACCCTCCGTGAAGAGAAAATAGGAAATGAAGGATAGAGGATGGGGGGGGGGCGCTATAGGAAAGCTGCACATAATGTAACAATGTCTGTTTTGTTCAGAAATAACAGCTCCAAGTAGCCTGCTCTCTCCTGTCCCGCTAAGAGGGAGTCTCACAGCCTTTGTTTTGTGCAGGAGGAAACAGAAGCCTAGAAAGGTTAAGAAACCCAGCTGGCTAGAATATGGGCTCTTTCCTAGGTTACATCCCACATTCTCTGTTGTGACCTGGGTCACTCTATGAGCCTCTCCATCCCCTTTAGCATGCCCAAGTGTGTTTGGCAGACGCCTGCCATTGGAAGGATACGGCACTCCCTATCCACTTCTAGATGTAGAGCTGGGAGAACACAGGTGTCTTAGTCAGTGCTCTATTTCCATGAAGACACTATGACCACAGCAACTCTCATAAAAGAAAGCACTTACCTTGGGCTTGCTTACAGTTATTTAGTCCATTACCATGGCAGGAAGCACCTTGGAATGCAGGCAACATGGTGCTGGAGAAGCTGAGAGTTCTACATCGGAGCTTCAGACAGCGGGAAGTGAGACTCTGTGCTTGGATTGGGCTTTTTGAAGTCTCAGAGCCCACTGCCACTGACTTATTCCTCCGATGAGGCCACACCTACTAATCCTTTCAAATAGTGCCACTCCCTGGTGACCAAGTATTCAAATCTGTGAGCCCTCAGGGGGTGTTATTATTCAAAACACTACAGTAAGTACTTGGTAAAAGTAACTTTTCCAGCACTTCCCTTCTGAAAGCCAGAACATCCATGAAAGAATAACATAACTTTGGCCTTGATCTCATGAGCTCTAATAAATCAGACCATATCCCAACCATGACAGTTAATTACCGACTCTAATAGCAAATTATAAGACAAGGAAATAGAGCCTATTTTTCATTGAGTATAGATAGGTTTGGACTGATATTACTACAAAGGTGGTTACCTTCCCTGGGGACTGGGAAGGCACTGCAGCTGGTCTAAAGGAAGCCCACCTCTGTTAGAGTGGGCGGAGTTCCTCAGAAGTGAAAGTTAATACTGATTCTTGATTGGTGCTCGGAAGGGGAAATGCAAATGAACCTGAGGTCAGAGAGGCAGATTGGGTGTTACAACAGTCTGTAATTCGTCTCTCATCCAGGCACTGACAGAGTGATCTCACTCTGCTGATTGCATTATATCTTAGTCACAGTCAGGTATTCAGTAGGAATTCACACTCTTGGGGAGAGGTTGGGGGGGGGGGCGACGACAGTGTTCTAGGAAAGTCAAACTGCTGAAGTGTCTGTTTGAAAAACCTCTGTGAACGTTGCCTCTGTCAACCGCAGAGCCTTTGCTGGTGGCATACTGAATGTTAGAAATGGGTTGGCACTGAAATCAGCCCGAGGGCTGATATGAATGGGCTTTCCTTAGTGACCTAGATGGTGCTAAAGACGCAGCTTATCTAAAGACCTCACAGTAGGCCCTGCCCTTGCTGGAGAAGATAAGAATGTAACCAAGCTCCAAGCTGTATAACCCCACATCTGGATATGGATTCAGAAGATTCCAGTAGTTTGATGCTTATTATAATACCAGTTGGATTCTGCCTTGACGCTATACAGTCTGTGTACCTAAATGATACTTAGGCACTGCAGTAGCCACCTCTTAGCCACAAAGGGGCAGACCCAAGGACCACAGACTCCTCAACAAGTTAATCTAAAGCCTAGTGGCTTAAAACGACACCATTTGCTTATTATCTCCCTGGTTTCAATGAGTCAGGATTCTGAGAGGAGTTTTTGGCTAGAAGATTTCCCATGGGGATATAATCTCATGTTGACCAGAGTTATAAACTATCTGGAGTCTGGCATGCGGCTGATGGACCCACTTCGAAGATAGGTGTCTGATGTGCCAAGGGAGCCTTAGTTTTCAGCAAGTTGACATCTCCACAGCTTAAACACAACACAGTGGCTGATCTCCAAAGGTGAGCCTCCTGACAGGGAAGGCCAAGGTAGCCCTGGGACACCTAAACAAAGAGACTGTTTCCCTTCACGATGCTGCCGAGTGTTTCCCATGAGAGAAAACAGCCTAGGTTTGGTTTGTGGAGGGAAAATATCTTGACCTTTCTGTTTTAAGATAGTCTTCTATCCAAATAATTATGTAGAATTTAAGAAGAAAAAAGAAACGATAGGTGAACCGTGAGCCCCAATGTCCTTTAAAAATGTCTTATGATTTAATTAATTGTCAGGCACCAGGAGAGAGAACAGTTCTGGGTTTGCAATCTATGTGATCGGCTTTCCAGCATTACTTCACTTCGACTAAAGCACTGCATCTTCCTGCCAAACAATCACCCTACCCTGGCTTTTGCAGATGCAAGAAACAAGAAAGACAGGCTTTCCTTTTTACTTGGAAATTCACCTTGAACTCTCAAAGCAGCACTTAATAGGATGTAGAAACATTTTCTTCCAAATACAAGAGCTTCCATCCTGGTGGCCAGACTGCTCTCGACCCCAGCCTCCCCAGCCACAGACGGTTTCAGAGGAGCAAGCCAGTCACGGGGTATACATACTCTTCTCAGGCCAAACATCAGGCACATGTAGGAGGGGTCCTGGAGGCTGGACAAATACTGCCTCAGAACAAAAGTGTCAGATCTCCACTGAGAGACACTGAAACATGATGGCAGCTGGCTCAGGTCTCTGTGAGATGATCCTTTTTTGTGGTGTCTTCTGTAGGTAAATATTGAGGCATGGCTACAGCCAAAGCTCCCTGACCCCCCAGACCTGCATCCACACCCTGAGCTTGGAGTCACATTCAGCTGACATGTGAAGCCAAACAATGCACTGGGTGGTTTCTTTTAGCTTTTCTCATCTGAACATTAAGTTCTTTAGCTTGCCATGCCATACACACATAGTTTAGAAAATGTTCAGTAAATCCCCGCAGCAAAGAACTCCATTTTAAAAGATACATATTTAGAAGACGTATCTTTATGTGTCAGGGTGTTTTGCTTGCGTGGATATACATGCACCATCTGCCTGCCCACTGGCCATGGAGGCCAGAAGAGAATGTAGGTGGTCCTGGAACTGGAGTTACAAGTGGTTGTGAGCTGCTATGTGTGTGCTGGGAGTTGAACCTGGGTCCTCTGGAAGAGCAGCCAATGCTCTTAACTGTTGAGCCATTCCCTAAAAAGATATTTTTTAAATATTGGAAATTATGTCTCATTGTGTACCACATTGGTCTGAAAATTGCTATGTGGCCCATGTTGTCTTTGAACTCATGATCCTCTGGCCACTATTTCCCAAGTGCTATGATTAAGGGCATGAGCCACCATGTCCTGCTAGACTTCATTTTTATTCACAGAAGCTTTCACCCTTATCAATGTTGAGCAAAATGGCTTAAAGAACAGATGCATCACAGGTGGCCTTAGGGATCCATGTCTATCCTGACCTTGCAGAACAAGGCCTTGACTCACTAGTTTGACTTGCTTGGATCACGGATTCTTTTTCTTAGCAACTATGGATAGGTCCTGGGACAGGAGCATGGGCCTACAGAAGAAGCCAGAGGATCTGGCAGAGTATTCTCTAGCTTTCAGGATGGGACAGCCAACCATCTTAATCTGAGTCATTTCTTGGCACTAAAATCAGAAAAATCCTGGGCCTCGTTGCTCCCTGTGTCTCAGGATAGCTTAGACTAGATCAGGTGTGGTTTCTGGAGCCCAATAGCCAGGTTAACGCTCAATGCCTTGTATTTTACTCTCTGTGCAACCTTGAATGAGTTAATGGCTCTGCTTCTCAGTCTTTTCACAGGTAGAAATGGGGATAGTGACGCCTGTTTCTCAGCATGAAATAGTGTGTGTAGACTGCCTTGGGGATGTTGTGCACATAGAAACTGCTCATACTTGTTAGCTATTATTGCTGCAATTATTATTATTTAAATACATGGGCTTCATGTCTCCTTAGTAGTGGGGCAGGCAATTCTGTAGAAGCAACAACAGAATGTATGTACCTGATGTGTCTACCCAGATCTATGGAGAAGTCAAATGGTATCACTGACAGCTTAAGAAAGAAGAAGCACTTGTGTTATGCCTTCTGGAAATTGTTAGATCAAAATAAGATTGCAAGGGCTGGGGATAAGCTCACTTGGTAGAGTGCTTACCCAGCTAACACTAAGCCCCTGGTTTGATTCCCAGCAATGAACAAACAAGGAATGGCTGTGCAGGATGATAATCTTAGCACTGAGGAGGTAAAGTCAGAGTAAGACCCAAGGTTTACCTGTAAGCTCCACCTGCCCAAGGACTAGGTGACTTCCTGGAATGCTGGGAGTTGTAGTTCTTAGAAAATAACAACCCCACATGGGAAAATATAGTGGCCATAAGGGTGTGTCCTCAAATAGCCCCTACAACGGGAGTATTGTTGCCACTCAGCTAGGAATTCCAGGGAGTGGTCCTGATCAAAGCCCATCCTGGTCAGTATTTAAAGCTTGCTTCAAATTTGGCTCAAAAATGGTGGAATTGGTTTTTCTTGCAAATGTCAGGATTAACAGCAGGAGGACCAGAAGCTCAAGTGTATTGTATACTACACAGTGAGTCTGAGGCTTGCTTTAAATATTTGAGACCTTGAAAGCCAAAAATCCCAACCCAACCCAATCCAAACCACCACCACCACCAACAGCAACAGCACCACCACCACCACCACCACCACCACCACCACCACCACCACCACCCCCCACCAGTTTCTAGCTTTAAAAACCTTGGCTGCCTAGAGGACCAAGTTTTAATTATCTGCAGAATTCTGAAATGGAGTTCTTTGACGAGAGAGGAACAAAGCCGAGCAGGCCTTGTAGGCATCTTGGGCTGGAGTGCAAGGCTGCAGACTCTTGTGTGAGCTGCAGGGAACCTTCCCTGCTCCCGCCCACGGGCTTCAGGCACATGTGTTTTCCATCAGTGTTAATAGCAGCTGCTTTTCAATCCTTCATTTCCTATCATTTGGCCTGAAAATATGTGCTGAGTCACTTGACCTCACTCTTCGGGAACAGTCATCACATGACCAGAAACTGCTTAGACTTATAGCTTAGCCCCAGGCAAGTCTCCTTACCCCCCCCCCCCCAACTTGTTTGAAGCAGTATTTACAAATTTAGACACAAGGCATGCCCTGCAGCAAGAGAGACCTGGAGCTGCCTGGAAGGTGTGGGGCCTGGCTCCCACGTTTTCTAAGTGAGGAAGTCAGGTCTTTATCCAAGGGCTACACTGAGGGCCTTGAGAAGTTCTCTAACAAAACAAAGGCGGGACCACATGACCAGACAGCAGAGGAGTCCCTTGTGACTGAGACTCATACAGGATGGTCTGACTGGCTAGGCCTAGAGAGAACAGGAGACTGGAAGTCTGACAAGAGGAGAAAGGACATGAAGCTTGAGCCCAGACCATGTGGAAGGAGGCCATGTGCAAATTCTCCATGTTAGTCTGGCAATCAGGAAGCCTGACGGAGTGACAGGAAGTGAAGCAACAACAGGGCTGTTATGGAGTGAATGGGCAATGTCCCCACATGGACACTCCTTCTGATCACTTGGCTCCCAGCCTGCAAGCAGTACTAGGAATGACATGGAGATTTTAGAGACAAGGCTGAAAGCAGATGATGAGGGTAAGTCTTTGAAGGTTGTACCTGCACTTGTCTCGGGTCCAGATCTCTCTGCTTTTTGGTCTATAATCATGAGATGCTATCCCTCGCTCCTGCCACCACAGGATGAGGATGATGAGTAGCTCCCTCCACCAGCCCCCCTCCCCCCCCCCCCCCACTAGCTTTTCTGAACTCTGAGGCAGAATATTTATTACCTCTTTGAAGTTGCTTCTGTCAGATATTTGGTCACATCAATGCAAATGTAACAACACAGTACCTTTGTGAGGGACAAGGGACAACAGATTCTCAAGTCTTTACTGCACGAATCCTGCTACACAGCAAAGGCTCACCCCTTCCTCCCAGTGTTCAGAATGTCTTGTGCCTTACCCCTTTATCGCACAGAAAAAAACATGTCCACCAGGTGCAAAATAATGCCCTACAATCTCCAAGGTAAAAGGGGTAGAAGTTTCATTTAAAATGCTATTCTTGGGCTAGAGAGATGGCTCAGCGGTTAAGAGCACCGACTGCTCTTCCAGTGATTCTGAGTTCAATTCCCAGCAACCACATGGTGGCTCACAACCATCTGTAATGGGATCTGATGCACACTTCTGGTGTGTCTGAAGACAGCTACAGTGTACTCATATAAATAAAATAAATAAGCCTTTAAAAAAATTAAAATGCTATTCTCTGACTAGCAAAATTTGTCATAGTTTAGACCACACCAACAACCTAATACAATGTATACTTAGGGGCTGGAGAGATGGTTCATCAATTAAGAACATTTTCTGCTTTTGTTAAGGACCAGGGTCACAAACACTCGTAACTCCAGTTCCAGACCATTCGATGGTCTGATCTCCAGGGGTTCCTGCACGCTCATGGTGCACACATGCGCGCGCGCACACACACACACACACCCGCACAGGTTCATACACATATGCAAAAGACAAGCAAATATTTACAATGCTTGTTTATTTTCCTTTGTTGGTGGATAGCCTAGCTCTCTGCAATCAACCTACTTTTCCTTCCAAGTGGACTTTTGCCTGAGATTCTATTCTAGTCTCGGTTTTTATTTCTATACTCACTGGGGTGAAGGTTCCCTCAAATCCCACATCAGAAGTAGCAAAATGACTGGAGGTGGGGAGTGGGGAGTGGCAGGGTCAGCTAACTGAGCATGTGGAGTGCGTGTATGACCACAGAGCTGAAGCTGCATTTCACTCGTGTGAAGGAAGGCTTTCTGGCCACAGTTTGACCTCAAGAAGATATACTAATGAGGGAGAGAGCCTTTGCCACCCATTGTGCCCAGGGAGTGGCACTATTAGAAGGTGTGGCCCTGTTGGAGTAGGTGTGGCCTTGTTGGAGTCAGTGTGTCACTGTTGGTGTGGGCTTTAAGACCCTCATCCTAGCTGCCTGGAAGCCAGTCTTCCACTAGCAGCCTTCAGACGAAGATGTAGAACTCTCAGCTCCTCCTGCACCATGCCTGCCTGGATGCTGCCATGCTCCTGCCTTGATGATTATGGACTGAACCTCTGAACCTGTAAGCCAGCCCCAATTAAATGTTATCCTTATAAGAGTTGCCTTGGTCATGGAGTCTGTTCACAGCAGTAAAACCCTAAGTATGACAATGGGATACAGGAAGAGAGCAGAGCAGAGGGGAGACAGTTACAAAACAGAAAGAAAAGAGACTAAGGAGAGTCTGGGGATGTAGGGAAGGAAGGTTTATCTAAGTCTCCCTGTACTGGGAGTTGACCAGCATGGGGACTGCAAGCTCCGTGATAATCTAGCTAGAACTGACATTCTGAATAAAGGAGAAGAGAGCAGTGGTCACATAGCCCAGAAGAGAAAGAAGGTTGAACAATACCTTAATGTTTGTATGTATAGAGAAGAGACTAATAGCACTGTTTCATCATCTCCAAAGAAAAGCCAACAACCTGAACAATTTAGATGTGAGAAACAAGAATTTCCAAATGGGAGGCTTGGGGACATTTTCTTTTCAGGTGGATTTTGTTTCCAAGTTGAAGGTTTTGTGCCACACCATTGTGATGGGAAGATAACTCCCTCCTTCCTGCCCCATTCTGGGAAGCCAGGTCAACCTTGCTGGCCAGTGGTTTCCTCTTTCACCAGCCTTGTCACTTTAAGGAAAAGCAGAAGTCCTTGCTTCCATTTGCCTTTGAAAATGGAAATGGCTGTACTAAATTTGTTTGTGAAAACCAGGTCTGAATGGAGTTGGCATTGTGTAACTATCAAAATCAAATCTCCTGGGGTGGCTTGGGACAGAATGCCAATCAAAACAATCTTGGTAGAAAAGGATGCAAAATGGCTTGTCACTGTAGGACAGGGGACACATCTTCGAAGTGCAGTTAGGCAATTCATTGTTCTGCAAACACCAAAGAGTGTACAACCAGAAACCATCGTGGTGGCTATGACACCAGTAAGCAATGTAATGCCATGGGACCATTCCTGTGTACACAGGCCATCTACTAAAATGTCATCATGATGCACATGGAAGCATCTCAAGCCATTCAAGACAACACTGAGAGAGAACCATAGGCAGATGTAGGCCATAACTCTCAAGGCCGGTCGTCAGTGTTTAGGTCTGCTAATCAGCTGCATATCCCCAAAGTTCCAAAATGTAGCACCTTCAGCTGGATACCAAGTGTTCAAGCACACAAGCCTGTGCAAACACTCCCTATCCAATGGCTCTGCAGTCTGTTCTTCCACAATGTTGTCTGACAATGCCTCAGTGCCCTACGCACAGGTCACAGACAGCTGGATCATGTCTCTGTATCCCAATTTCAAATCCCTGACCAGTTCATAGAACAGAATCCCAGAGCTAAATCACAAATCACTGGAAACTGCTATGTTATACCAAGTCAGGCAATTCCAGGGAAAGGTGCCTTGGTCACCTTTTAGTCATTGCCTAAAAACATTTAAAAAAATCATGATAGGTTGAAAACCCGAGACTCCTCATAGCATATATCAGAAATGAAGAGACAAGGAGTACATTAATAGGTCTAAAGAATGTCTAGCCCCAAATCATTTAGAAAAGTCAACATCTAGAATTAGAGACCTGCGATGCAACTAAATTACTGGTTGAGGCAGTCAGCGAAGGAAACACAAGGCAGCCCTCTGCAGTGCAGAAGCACAGAGTCAGCCAGTCACCACTTCTAATAACACAGGAGCTGCCACTTCTGAACCATGCCGATGGCATATTTTTAATGGGCTTTGATATTATATTTTTCAAAATATTTGTCCATTGCTTCTTGGCCTTTTGGGTAAGATCAAGTGTTTCATCAAAATATTTGTCCATTTAACTGAAAAACTTCAAAGTTATTGGTATAATATTGTTTGTAGTAGTCTCTTATTTTTTTAGTATTTTAAATCTATCTTTGTATGTGTGCACGTGTATGTGTATTTGCCTGTGTATGTGTGCATGTGTGTGTGTGCATGTGTGTGCATGTGTGTGTGCATGTGTGTGTGCATGTGTGTGTGTGCATGTGTGTGTGTGCATGTGTGT
>JADRCH010000245.1:3531739-3559558 GCA_019843965.1 Rhynchomys soricoides | reverse complement strand
TGTGTGTGTGCATGTGTGTGTGTGCATGTGTGTGTGTGCATGTGTGTGTGTGCATGTGTGTGTGTGTGTGTGTGTGTGGTGTATGCATGCACCACAGCATGCGTGTGACAGGCAGAAGACAACTTTCCTCCCCTCTTGTGTGCTCCTGGGATTGAACTCAGGTCGTTAGGCTTAGTGACACAAGCCTTTAACCACTGAGGTTAAAAGCGGCCATCATGTTGGCCCTGGCTGTGAGATTGCTAGGGATGCTACTTGATCGTACATGACAACTGCACTTTGTGTCATCTCTCTTTATATCTTTAGTCTGACTGGAAGTTTATCTGTCTTATTGCTCTTTTTAATGAAGCTGCTTTCAGTTTCATTGCTTTTATTTGTTCCACCATAATTAAAAAATAATGTTTACTGAAATCTGTACTTTATTCAGATTTCCCAAGTTTTTCCTAATGTCTCCAAAGCATTTCAGGATTTGCCTGTTTGGATGATTGAGGCAGTTTGGAGGAGAATGGACCAGGTATTTTTGTCAAGTGCTTCTCAACTGGGGTTTTTCTAATGCTTTTCCTTGTGGTTAAGCTGGGATCACAGAATTTCAGGAAGAACACAGAGGTAAGGCACCAAACTCAGCATGTCACAGAGCATCATGACCTGTCACTGCTGGTGTGGGTTTTGGTCACATGTCACAGTTGTTCACTGTTACTCTGTTCCACCATCAATGATGGAAGGAAATTGCTGTGTGCAGTCCCCACTCTTACTGAGTCAGAAGGTATGTTTCACCCCCAGGAGGGCAGAGTATCTAAACCAATTGTTTAGAATTCATCTACAATTTTCTCTTCTTATTTTTTTAGTCATCATTTAATGCATATTTAGCTAATAGTTTGGGGGGAATGCTATATTTTAACTTTTGCTCATTTCAAAAATACATCTTATTTCTCCTCGTGCTTTCCCTTATTATCCATGGGTTACTCTAGAATGTAAGCTTTGGCTTCTAAGCTTTTATAAATTTTTTTAACTTTTCTTTGTTATCAATTTTCATTTCATTTTATCCAGGGGATATACTTTGGATACATTTATATGTGTTGACACTTGCTTTGCCAGCCACAGTATATTCTACATTCATTTGCAAAGATTCTGCTATTTCTGCCTCTTTATTGGTGAATGTCCTCTAAATGTCAACTAGGTCAGGCTGGATGATTATCCTCCAAGTTAAAATCTTTACTGATTTTCTTTCTGATGAGATTTTATTTTTTTAACCATTGAGAAGAGATGACAAATCATCTAGTTTTACATTTGTATTTGGTAATATCTCCTTACAATTCAGCACATATTTGCTTCTCTTTCACTTTGAAGGAATGTTACCAGCAACATAAAGGTTAGGATTCCTTTGTCTTTTGTTAATTCGATCTTGTTCTTGTTACACACTCTTCTTATCTCTGGTTATATTTTATGTTCTGGACCTGTCTTTTCTGATATTAATGTAGTCCCTTTAGTTACTATTTCCTCCCTTTGGCTTACTTGCGTCTTTTTACTTCCTGAGTTTCTTATGGTCCACACTGTATGGCTCATCGTTTCTGAGCTTTCAGTCAAAGACTGGATCCACTGCTCTGGGCCTGAAGTAAGGCAAATTGTCAGGACAGTGGACACTCTTGGCAAGGTCGCTCACCTCCTGGCAGCAAGGAAGCAGAGATGGAGCAAAGAGCCAGGACCAGGCATAACCTTTAAAGACTCATTCCCAGTCATCTTCCTCCAGTAAGCCCTGTCTCCTAAAAAACAGCACCAGCTGGGGGTGAGGATTAACACATTGTGGGAAGTATTTCAGATTCAAACCACAACACTAATCTATCATCTAAAGATAAGAACCAGGGTCTGTGATGTCCTCAAAATAATACTGGTAAGTTTAAAATAGTAGCCTCGCTCTCTCTCTGTCTCTCTGTCTCTGTCTCTCTCTGTCTCTCTGTCTCTCTGTCTCTGTCTCTCTCTGTCTCTGTCTCTGTCTCACTCTGTCTCTCTGTCTCTGTCTCTCTCTGTCTCTCTGTCTCTCTGTCTCTCTCTCTCTCTCTCTCTCTGAGACTGTCCCTCTTCTTTCTTTCAGCAAATATTTGAGAGCATAGACTATTTTTGTGCTCAGTGTTCGTTTAGCACTTAGAGATGAGAGGTGCTTGATTGGTGTGTGTGTGAGAGAGAGAGAGAGAGAGAGAGAAAGAGAGAGAGAGAGAGACAAAGCAAGGGACCCAGCCTGAAACAATGAAGAAGAAAGTGGTTAGAGATGAGTTAGTATACCCCTTGGTGAGTTAGTATGCCCCTCGATGAGGCAAGAGTCAGAAAATACTGTCAAAAGGTCACAGGTGTAAGTGTCATGCCATATTGCTTAGCATTTTCCTGCTACTTACAGAAGAACTGAAATAGGGACTGGTTAAAGTTGGATACAATAGGGACCAGGATGGTACTTTACAGATTGAATGTAATCTTCATCACATGCAGAGATTATCTTAAGATAAATGTTATCTGCCAGGGTTGGAGTTAGTGGGGAAATGTCTCTGGCATTCCTCTTCTGTCTTCTTCCCTCTCCTCCTCTCTCCCCCCCTTCCCTCGACTTCCTTTCCCTCTTCTCCCAGCTCCCTTCCATTCCCTTTCCCCTTTCTACTTCTCCCTTCCCTTCCCCCTCTCCTTCCTTCCCCCTCCCTTTCCCTACCCCCTTTCCCTTAAAGCAGCAATGACCCTGAATTTATAATTCTTGCCTCTTCCTCTGGAGTGCTGTGGTGACAGGCCTGTGCCACCACTCTTGGTTTATGCAATGCTAGGGGCCTAACCCAGGGCTTCTGTAAGCTAGGCAAGCAGTCTCCCAGCTGATCCACATTAGCAACTCAAGTCCTAACTCAGGCATTTGTGTAACATTAAATGTAACATTAAACAGAATCAGGCACGCCCTTTAATGACACCACTGTATATGTTTGTGATCTTCTCGGATGATGTTGAACAGCAGCTGGTAAGATGACCCAGGAGAAGGCAGAAGCACACCCAATGCAGTCCTTCAATACACGTGAGCATGAACACGCACACTCTTGGCATGTCCTAGAGTGACCGTTACAATAGAAACAGTGGCCACCCAGGTGCTTAGAGTGCCCATATCTTCAGCTTTGGGTCTTTTTGGTGATCCTCAAATGGACATCTGACACTGGCCAATTTTCCATCCCCATATGACTCATTTTGGTTTACTTTTGAGGGAGCAACTAAATTAGGCACTGGGACTTTTCCCTCTTGCCAGAGTCTGAGGCAAACCGCAAGATTCTAAAGTCCCTGGATGTGGGCCAGACTTTAGAGATGTGCTCCAGTGTCTGACTGTCCACTCCCTGGAGTATTAAAAGTGGTCCCCATGGCCCAGCATGCTCACTCTCCCTGTGTCATCGCTAATGGTATGGGAATGGGAACAGAGCCTTTGCACAGCCTTGGTGGTGCACAGCCAACTTGACTTGACGAGGGAGCCAGGTTCTTCCCATGATCTGATGATGAGCCCCCTGGGAAACGTCAATGACTGAACTACATTTTTTTTTTTAAGAACTTCTTAGTTCAAAAATCATAAGTTCTCAGCCACAAAAGCCCCGTTATCTCTATTTTCTATTGCTCAAGATAAATCCTGATAATTCAGCTAGAAGACAGCAATGGATGATTTTAATCAAAATAGTGATTTTGTAATCTGCAATCTTGTGTGTTTTTCTCTTTTCATTTTTGTCCATGAGACAATGGTTTTAGGGATCAGACAAGAAGTATTCTACTGTATCCAGGGTTACGGGGTTTCAGAGTTTCTGTTTTGGATGCTTAAGCTTGGAACTGAATTTCAGGTTCACTACTTAACAATCATGTGCTCTTGATTGACACAACATCTGGGTTTCTGTGTACTCATCTGTAAGGAGGAAAGAATACGTGTATTCCCAATAACTCCTAGGCAGGGAGGCCCCGGGGAGGGCCTGGGGAAGGTTAGGTATCTCAATGGTATAGATCAAGCCCCAACAGTGCTCACTGAAGGTCCTGGCAGTGCTAGATGCTATATACAGAAACGCACCCGACGCATGAGACATCCATTGAAAGTTCCTTCTCAAATGAATCCCACATAACTACTCCTGGGTATATACAGAATATTCACTTTAAAAGGTAGCCGACAAGCCTGTAGTCTCAGCTCCTCAGAAGGCTGAGGGAGGAGGACTGTGAATCTGAAGCCACCCTGAACCACTAGTGAGGTCCTGCCTCAAAAACAAGAAAAAAGATGAGAAAAAAAACGAGTTAAAGTCAAATGGATTGAAAACTTAAATGCCAATTCTGAAGCTGTCAGAAGGGAACGTAGGGGAGAGCTTTCACAGAACAAGCAAGGTTTTGGAAGATTCCTTAAAACACATGAAACAGAAGTAGAACAAACCAGACTATGTTAACCTATAAACCCCTTTTCTCAACAAAGTAACTATGATCTGAGTGAAGAGAACAGACAGGATGGGAGACATTTGCAGACTATGCCTGTGACAAGAGGGCAGCATTCACAAGAGAAAGGAACACCAAATCACCCAGCTGACAGGAGGGCAGTCAGCCTACATAGGCATTGCCCCAATGGAGAGGTTCAAATGATACAGGGGCCATTAAAAAATGTTCAACATCACCAAACCTCAGAAAAACGTAAATCAAAACCACAATGAGATATTGTCCCTCCCAAGCAAGAATGACAGCCATCTAAAGACACAAGAAAGTAGGTGCTGACAGGAGGTGGAGAAACGGGAATCCTCACAAACTGCGCACACAAGTGTGTGTGTGTGTGTGTGTGTGTGTGTGTATCCCTGTGTAAACTAGAGATGAAAATGATATTACAGATCCGGAGAAATAGGTGAATAGAAATAAAACTACTGTATTATCCAGAAACCTCACTGTTCTCTTTATATATCTAAGGAAACTAGGCGGTGTGTTGAATAGGCATCTCCTATGTTTACTGCATCATAGTAAGAAGAAAAGGAAGCAGCCAAAGTGTCTAGTAATTAATGAGTGGATAACAAAAAACACGGTACACACACACACACCATGGAACATCATTCAGCCACAAAAAGGATAAAATTGTGGTATAAATATAGATGGAACTGGAGAACTTTGGGCTAAGTCAGTCAGTTACAGAGAGACAAACTCCACATGCTCTCAGTCATATGTAGAATTGTGGAAAACCCAAACCAGCCTCTCTCTCTCCCACAGACGCATCTCACAGAAGTTGAGGGTTGAATGGTGGCAGCCAGAAGCCTGGAACAGTACGAGGAGGGTGGAGAAAGCCAATCAGTGGGTGTTAAGTTGCAAGAGGACCACAAAATTCTAGTGTGGTGTTTATTGTACAATAGGGTGACTATAGTTTATAATGAACCATCCATTTCAAAGAAGCTAGAAGAGGGGATTTTGAAGCTCTCACCAGATAGATAGATAGATGGATGGATGTTTAAGAAAGCTATTTTAACTAGATGGGATACTATACAACATCTACATGCAGAGCACCCCACAATGCCCCATTACAATTTTGTAGCAGCTAACGTCGACTCATAGGCCAAGGATGCAATCCAATGACAGAGCATTTGCATAGCATGTACTTCAAACCCAAGTCAGCAAAAAAAAAAAAAAAAAAAAAAAAAAGTCTCTGGTCTGGACTGAGTGCAATGCTTAAGGGACCCAGGCCCGAACATTTAAAATCTCCAGAACGTTTATAATGAGGATGCAAGAGAAAAAAAGTGTGTGGAACAATCCAGCTGTTCCATCCCAGGGGAGGGTGCATTTGGTAGCTAGTGGGTGGAGGGAAGGGACACTGCTGGGTACTTTATTATGTCCCTCCCCAAACGAAAGACTTCTCTGGCTTCCAAACGTCACTAATACGGATGAATGGGTGCTTCTGGGTATTTTTGATTGTCAACATGCCAGTGATGTAGAAATTGAGCAATCCTGATTTAAAGCTCTTATCCCTGGCAACAAACCTATCAAGCATAAAACGAAGAGAACAAGCTCTGTGAGTGAGAAGGCGGTTAGGTCTGATGATTTACGAAACCTTGCTGAGTTTCCCCCACAAAGCCTTTTCTCCATGCCTTCCCATTTAACAGAAGCACATATTTCTAAACAGCCACAAAACTCTAATAGCATGATTGCAACTTTGAAATTTTATTTTGTTTATTCTTTTTACCTTTTATAGTAAAATATAGTAATCTTTTTACTCTTTATTTTACAAATTGTGTGAAATGCCTCACCTGGTATTTACCGTTTGGCATAATTATTCTAATTCCACAGACCGTGGGATGTTAGATTTTAATATTTGAAGGATACTGGCTATGTGTCTAGGTGGATAAAAGCTCAGTTTGGGGCACGTGGGCAGACCTGATTGATGGGCATGCTCGGCGATACAGGCATAGACAGAGCCATGGTAGAGCCGGAAGGAACCTGGAAGAAAACGCAGTCATTTGCTTGAGGTTATAAGAGCAGAGGTTGCCTTAAGTCCTGTGTCTTGGCACGACAATGTAACCTCCTTAGCTTTTTGGCTCTTTGAGGCAAAACACATCCATAAATTTCAGGGTGGGTGAGGGACAGAACATTGCAGAAACTGGAGCCAGGTTGGGATATTCAAGGAGAGATAAGGAGATAAAACTTGGCGACAGGGAGGAAGAAAGTCTCCCCCATCCCCAAGTCTTTGTGGTTAGATGGAGTTATGTTAAGACCCACACCCTGAGAGGAGTGCGACTTTGGAGCCGTAAACAAATCTCTTGTGGTCGAGCTAAGTTCCTTCTATTCCAAGTTAAAGCGATGGGTGAAGAAATGTCCATTTAGGGAGATGGTTTGAGTGGGAGGGCCTGTCTAACAACGCAAGGTAACACATGGCCACTTCTCCAGCGTCTGCATTTCTCTAAGTCAGTTCCCTTCCCCCTTCCCTTCTTCCCCCACATTTGGATGGAAACCTGACCCACAGTCCGCCTCCAGTTACTCAATGATGACAAAACAAGGCTCCCTCCAAAGCAATATCCTTCGGCAGCTGTCGGGCCCCCTCCTGGGAACGGTGCTTTCTACCATCTGGATTTATTCATCTGCCTCTGAGGCCAAGGCACACTTGGGCAGTGCGGTTCAGTGGAGGAGGGAGGCGAGAGGAATGAGCTTCGGGACTGAACCATGTGACCAAGTCACTCCCCGTGCCCTTTTAGACAGGGACAGGCCTAAAAGGACCACTCAGGCCTGCATTTTGTTCCTGGAGAAGGGAGCACGAAGTAAACGCGAATTCTGAGGACCTGGAACCACAAAATTAGTACACCGTCAAGGTA
This sequence comes from Rhynchomys soricoides, assembly GCA_019843965.1. NCBI lineage: Eukaryota > Metazoa > Chordata > Mammalia > Rodentia > Muridae > Rhynchomys > Rhynchomys soricoides. Next base: position 3,552,254 of record JADRCH010000245.1, on the reverse strand, counting down.
GCTAGTCGGTTTTACTCCACTTTCAGAAAAGACGGTAGTCATTTTCAGCAGCTCCCCAAAGCTGCACTTGATTGGACCCGTGTGAACACCTGACCCAGGATAGGCCAATCATTCCCTCGCTTTAGGAACTTTAAAATGTGAGGTTGAGCTTGTTCAGCAGACCCAACAGTGCTATACTTTACATTTTCCTTTTCCTTTGTTCTTTCTTTAGTTGGTTTTGGGACAGGATCCTGTGTCATAGTTGAGGCTGACCTCAATTCTGTAAGTAGCCTTTGATGGCCTCAAACTCAGGACCCAAGCACTGCGATTACAGGCATTATTGGTTGGGCCAGGATCTGCTTTTCATCTGGGACCCAGAGCAAATGAAACTTCCTCAGAGAAGCCCTCTACGAGTGCACTTTCCACAACTCATTTCAGAGTTGATGTGTCCCTGGGTCCCCACTCCCAGCAACTGCACTACCGAGGACACCAAATTGTGTGTTATGACTGACGCATAACCTCGTGAGTGTCTTCCCACCTGGAGGAGGGCTCCCTGAAAGGCTGAGGCTTCTTCACCTCGTTCTCTTTTGTATTAGTCCTGTTCTGGTAGATTCACAGCATTTGTCAACTGGCTGAAGAAATGAATGGATATACAGGTCCGTGCACTCCTGACAGGCCATCTAAACACAGCCTTCCCTTCCCTGCTCTGCCTGATAAATCCTCCCAGCTCGGAGATATCACAGCCCTGTTTCGGACCTTTCCAACAGAGAGTTTTTACTGGCTAGCAGGCTATAACCAGGCTGAGAGACGCTTTTAAACGAATATTTGTATGGGTGTTTTGCCTGTATGTACGCCTATAAACCATGTGAGCTTGGTATCTATCCACAGAGGCCAGAAGAGCATGTCAGATTGTCTGAAACTGGAGGTACATATGTTTGTAAGCTACCATGTGGCTGCTGTGAGTTGAACCTGGGTCCTCTGGAAGAACAGCAGGTGCCGCTAAGGGATGATCCATTTCTCCAGCCATCTGAGTTGATGTGATAGTTTACAAATAAGACAGATTAAAACTGTGTTGCTAGTCTTGACGGTAAGAAAAGAATAGGCTTATCATAGCCTTAAATCTTAAAAAGTGTCTAAGTGGATGTGGTAATGCATCATCATGGTCAACTTGACAGGGTTTAGGATGCTGTGGGGAGACACTTCAGGTATGTCGCAGAGGGTGTTTCCAAAAGGACTTAGGGAGGGAGACCCACCCTGAATGTAAGATAGCTCTATCCCATGAGCTGGGATGGGGATCTCTGAATAAAATGAGGGGTGAGCAGCAGCACTCATCTTTCTCTGTTCCTTCACAATCCTGTCCCTGTGATGTCACTGCCTCACAATCTTGTCCCTGTGATGTCACTACCTTACACTCCTGTCCCCGTGATGTCACTATCTCACACTTCTGTTCCTGTAACATCACTGCCTCAATCCTGTCCCTGTGACATCACTGCCTCACACTCCTATTCCTGTGACGTCACTGCCTCCCACTTCTGCCACTGGGATGTCACACTACTGCTACTACAACTTCACTGCCATGATGGACTGGATTCCCTGAAACTGAAAGCCAAAATAAATTATTCTCTCTTTGAGTTTTGTCAGGTCTTTTGTTGGTATAATAAAGAAAAAAGTAAACAAAACTCTGTGTTATTTATTTCTGTGTCTTTGTGTCTTCATTTCTCTCAGCTCTTTAAAGAGAACTCTTTAATTATGAAAACTCTTCTACCCCCACAAGAGGGAAAAGACTGCAGAGCGAGATGCTGAGTCACATTTATAGTAAGATCTTGAGGGATGTGGAGAACGGACAAGCGGAGGAAGGTTACTGTGGAGGCCAGGGGTAGGGGAGCTGTCCTTGGGGTGCAAAGACAAACTGATTAAAGTGAAGGAGACGGGAAGGAAAATGGAAAGTTTCTATTTTTAGTATTAAGTAAATGTTTAAGCATTCCTATCTCAGTTTATTCTCTGCAATGACATGTGTAGAGCTGAGTAAAGAATGGAATCCTTTTCAAATCACATTTTTGTTATTGTCTGTTCCTTCTTATTGCCCTGAGGCCAAATCACAGGAATCTAAATTTTCTTAAGAAAAAAAAAAAAAAAACTAAAAATGGACAAAAAGAGATATTGTAGACAATATGCCTTTACCAAGTCCTTTGCTTGATCTGTCGATGCTAAAAACAGAATATCCAGAACCAAGCAGTTTGTGGTAAGGGGAGACAGCCAGGATAATGAACCACTAAACTTGGAAGGTAAAGGTGAAAGGCCAAAGGCAGTGTCCTCACCTGGAGCTTTTAGCTCAAGGTTGCCCAGGACTCATAGGGGTAGGAAGGGGTACGGAAAGGAGACCTGAGTTTATAGATAAAAATCAGTTTATACACTTGATAGCAGAGCCGTCTCAAACTGGATCCCTCTAGGCCATGCTCGCCCACAGAGCTAAAACCACTAGACCATGGAGACCAGTGCTGGTAGACAGTGGCTCTGGGGCAATCGTGGTTTCTCATATCACAATTAGAGTTTATCCAAAGAAATCTCTGAAATACACCCAGAATCCCTCAAAGTGACTGAAAGTCTAAAAATCAGACAGGAAAGGCTCCTTGACCAAGAAAGACAGCACAAACAGTTAATTAACTGTGGAGAATGGGGTCTCTTGGTCGTGGCAGTCTCTGGAGTCCAGACATATTGCTGGAGGGTTGAACTTGGACAGAAGAACGATAAAAGGAGAGCAAGGTGACTTGAAGGAAGTCATCATTTTGATGGGCCACAAAAATCCAAGCTTGAAGCCTTGCTTACCACCACGTTTAAAATATCTATCTATCTATCTATCTATCTATCTATCTATCTATCTGTCATCTACCTATCTATCATCTACCTATCTATCTATCTATCCATCTATCTATCTATCACTTACCTATCATCTCTATCTATCTATCTAACATCTGTCTATCTATCTATCTATCTATCTATCTATCTATCTATCATCTATTTATCTATTATCCTGCCTGTGTGTGAGTGCACATACCATGATAGGCATGCCAGAGGACAATTTTGTGGTCTTTGTTCTCTCTTTCTCATGGGTTCTAGGGATCAAACTCCTTTTATCCAGTGTCTTCATTACTTTTCTATTGCTGTGATAATACACCACAATCAAGGCAACTTACAAAAGAAAGTGTTTAATTTGGTGCTCATGGTTTCAGAGGGTTGGAGTCCATGACCATCATAGTGGGGTGAATGGCAGCAGGCAGGCAGGAATAGCCATGGAGCCATAGCTGAGAGCTCACAACAGAGAGACACCGGGAATGGGGTGAGTTTTTTGAAACCTCAAAGCCCAGGTCAGTTATACATCTCCTCCAACAAGGTTACACCTCTTAATCCTTCCCAAACAGTTCTACCAACTGGGAACCAAATATCTAAATAGATGAGTCTCTGGGGACCATTCTCATTCAGACCGCCACATCAAGCTTGTATGATGAGTGCATTTATCCACTAAGCCATCTCACTGGTTCATCACTAAAATTTAAAATAATATCAGGCTTTTGTTGTCTGCAGAGCAAAGTCTCTTAACTTGTTTGGCCTACTATGTGCCTTCATTCATTTAATTCTACAAAATATTGTGCATCTGCTATGTGCCAGGGACCAGAATAGGTTCTATGGACACAGAGTGAGCAGACAACTGTTCTTCCTGCCCACAAGGGACATATTAGCCTGAAGAAATTTAAAAATGTGGCTTGAATCTTGATAACTAACACTACTGTCAACAGGATTGAGGATCATCCAGGAGACAAACCTCCGGGCATGCCTGTTTGTTGAGGTTTGGTCTGCTGCTATGTATTATAATGCTTAATTCTGTATCCCAAGATCGACTTGTCTCAAGATGAATGAATCTCACATATGTTAGCTTTTGTTGTGCAAACATTGGTCTTTAATTTACAACTATTGGTTGAACAAAGATGCCTACAGCCTGTAGCAGAAGAGAGGTAGGTGGGAGGCAGAGACCACCAGGAGAGAGCAGAAAGGAGGAAGAGGGCATTCCCCTACACTGGGGCATCGAGCCTTCACAGAACCAAGGGCCTCTCTTCCCATTGATGCCAGACAAAACTATCCTCTGCTACATATGCTGTTGGAGCCATGGGTCCCTCTGTGTGTACTCTTTGGTTGGTGGTTTAGTCCCTGGGAGCTCTGGGCGATCTGATTGGTTGATGTTGTTGTTCTTCCTATGGGGTTGCAAACCCCTTCAGCTCCTTCAGTCCTTTCTCTAATTCCTTCATTGGGGACCCTGTGCTCAGCCCAACGGTTGGCTGTAAGCATCTGCCTCTGTGTTTGTCAGGCTCTGGCAGAGCCTCTCAGGAGACAGCTATATCAGGTTCCTGTCAGCAAGCACTTCTTGGCATCCACAATAGTTTCTGTATATGGGATGGATCCCCAGGTAGGGCAGTCTCTGGATAGCTGGGAAGACCCATTCTCAATGTGGACAGTACCATCTTGTGGGGTGAAGTGCTGGTCTGAATGAAACGAAAGTTGCCAGGTGTGGTGACCCAAGTTTTAAGTCCCAGCACTCAGAGGCAGAGGCAGGTGGTTGTCTGTGGTTTAAGCCTGGTCTACAGAGAGACAGCACAGAGAAATGAGTAATAATAATAATAATGAGGAAAAGGAGGAGGAAGAGGAGGAGGAGAAGGAGGAGGAGGGGGAAGAAGAAGAAGAAGGAAGAGGAGGAGGAGGAGGAGAAAGAGGAAGAGGAGGAGGGGGGAAGAAGAAGAAGGAGGAGGAGGAGGAAGAGGAGGAAGAGGAGGAGAAAGAGGAAGAGGAGGAAGGGGGAAGAAGAAGAAGAAGGAGGAGGAGGAGGCGGCGGTGGTGGTGGTGGTGGTGAGTTGAGTGCTCATTGCTCTGTGTCTTGCCCACTAATGTAGCATAACCAGCTGCCTCACATTCCTTCCACCATGCTTTCCCTGCCATGACAGGCTGCACCCTCAAACTAAACCAAAACAAACCCTCTTTATTTAAGCTTCCCTTGTCAGGTATTTGGTCCTGCAATGACAGTAACATAATTCTGGGTCGTTGGGCACTTGCCACCTTCCACCTCCTCTTTGTTCCTGTGGACTATGCTTTGGCTCTCATTTTCAGGAACTACTAGCAGGCATGAAGAAAGACTTAGAACACCAACTTTAAGACAAACTAGAGCATGTTACTAGATCCCCTGGCTGTAGCCTTCCTCCGCAACAGTGTGAGCAAACTGTGGAGAAGCAAGATAAACTAGGAGAAGCTGAATGGCAGAGTGAGCAAACTGTGGAGAAGCAAGATGAACTAGGAGAAGCTGGATGGGTTCTACAACAGTTGGGAAATGATTATAGCTACCTTCTAAGAAAGCAATAAATCGTCCAGCCTGCTTCAGAAAGATGCTCAAACCCGACTTTTAGCAAGGCTTATGAGAGCAGCAGGACCTCTGACAGACACTTCTAGGAATGGAAAGAGTGATCATAGGTGAAAATGGAAAGTCGTGTACCGAGCAGTTACAGAGGTGAGAACACTGTAGCTGTGATTTTACCCTTGCATCATCCAGTTATTTTAGGCTCTGTAGAGAAATAGTTAAGAAGTGGCTTATTTCATTGTAGAGGGACTCATTGACGTGAGACACAGGAAAGAACTTCTCGCCCTTAGGCATAGTTACATGTCAACAAAGTAGAAGGCTGTAGAATAAAATCTGCAAGGTAGAGCAAGTGTGTGTTATCTGATTCCTTTCTTCAAGGCCAGAGAACCCCAAGAGACACTGCCTGGTGTCTGTGACACATCTCTGGTGTGTAAACAAAGCTGATTGCCTGTAGGCCAAGAGAGGCTCACTCCCACGTGGAGATTCCCTGTGCTAGGATATCTCTAGGTCCTGGTCATCCTCCATCCTTATCCAGCTCACCATCTGAGGAGCTGACCTGAAGCCTGTACAAGGGCCCTTGTCCCAGAGCTTGAAGCACTTTTCACATCCCAAGGAACAGAAGGACAGTAAGGCAGTCGCTGACCAGCTCAAGATGTGCATGCAAAGCCTGATGCTGGATTACTGTGGCTACAGTTTCTCTTGGGTTCAGGTAAATGCTTCTTCCCTTTGCACCTCCAGGTTGACAACCTATTGGTAACCCTGGTGTTCCCTAGCACTGCACAGACATTAACAGGTAGTCCTTTAGCAAGTTTTCCTTAGTTTTTAATTTAATTAAATTAATTAGTGTGTGTGTGTGTGTGTGTGTGTGTGGTGTGTGTGCACATGCATGTGCCTGTGCCTGTGCGTGTGCATTGTCATCTGTCTCCAGCTGCAGTTCTGACTCCTAGACTCTCTGAACCAGACTGGAGGTATTTCTGAAGCTTCTCTCAGCTCATGTTCTAGTGAAGTTTTTGAGGAAGCACTTTGTAATGTTTAAACAATCAATAATACTTCCTAAACTTTCTGAGTGCCTAGTATGTGTGAGGGACTGGACTAAACTGTTGGTGTGATGAAATCATAATAACATCTCTTTTGTATTTTAAAATCCTTGCCTGCCTGGAAATCAGTGTCCCTTATGGGAAGCATGCTGCCTGAGATCCCAGCATGGGCAGATAAAGGAAGAAGATGCATTCCTTAAAGGAAGAAGATGGATTTTACACTTTAAGCATTCATTCTTTGTGTTTATTTTTTCAAGACAGGATTTTGCTGTGCACTTGAAGCTAGCTTCCAATTCCCGATCCTCCTGCCTCAGCCTCCCCAAGGCTAGGATTGCAGGCATGCACCACCACACTTGTCTTTGAATATCTATGCTCTATGGCCTCTTACACAATGAAAATCACAAGGGTGTTAAGAGAATAAAGAGCTACAACTCGGAGCCTTGAGGAAAGCAGGCCATGATGGAGAAGAGCAGCAGGTCCACGTAAGAGATTAGCATGGCTGGGCTGTGGTGGCTGGGCTGTGAGGGTAGCCATGGGGTGGTAGGAAAAGGTTGATTTGCATTTGCTTTTAAGACAGAGGTCTTAAAATGGGCAGCCTCACTGCTGTATGGAATGGACAGAATGGTTATGGTAAGCCTGAAAAGTCAGTCCCTACAGTATAGCCACAAGCTCCCCACCCAAGGGAAGCACAAACAGCGTCCATGGAGAGCCACATGTAGCTTACTTCCCCAAGTCATCAGGGTCCACATTGCAAAAGAGACAAACACAGTTTCAAGGATAATGACGAAGCTCCAGCCTCCTCTTCTCTATATCCTTTTCTGATTCAAACCCTTCTCCCTGAAGGACTTTGGGGATGATCATTCTTTAAGGGACCCCTGCCCCTGACATTGTGATATAGTAGTGAAGGAAGTAGATTCCAGCTGCTGGGTCCTGGAGACAGGAGAAGCCTAGCATGGGAACAGGGACAGTGAGGCAAAGACACACAGAGGAGATAGCAGCAAGAAAAGGGAGGCTTCAGCAGTAGGGTGCAATTAAGATCTCAACTTAGATCCAAGGTAGGCGTGGGGCTTAGGAGACGGAGAGTGGTGCCAGGTAGGCAGGAACCGTCTCTGATGAGGCCGGAGGTCTGCTCAAAGCCAAGAGTTTTCCCAGGAGAAGCTGGAGCCCCTTCCTTTGTTTCTGTCGTGGCAAAGCAGAAGATACAATGTATATCATCTGGATAGCTCACAGAACCATGCATCTGAGATGATTCATTTGAATTACACATTTTGATGGAAATATGAAATCTACACAATAAGAGTGGCTCACACCTTTAATCCCAGCACTCGGGAGGTAGAGACAGGCAGATTTCTGAGTTCAAGGCCAGCCTGGTCTACAGAGTGAGTTCCAGGACAGCCGGGGCTGTACAGAGAAACCCTGTCTCGAACAAACAAAAACAAAAAAACCAACCAACCAACCAAACAAACAAACAAAGAAAAAAAACAAAAAGAAAGAAAGAAAGAAAACACTCTGTTTACAGCCCTGTTCTGTCATATCACTGCAGAAACAGGTGTGTTTCTTTCCAGCCCATTTTCTATGTACAAGTGATAGGCTGAACTCAGTTCTATTTTTCTTTCTTAAGTGAATTCGGAGTGAGTTACACTAAGTCAGAACAGGTTATCAGGCTTTTTCTGTAAAGTGGAAACTCTGCCTCAGTGCTGTACATGGCTCAGTTAGTGAAGTGCTTGCTCAGTAAGTGTGAAGTCCTGAGTTCAGTCCCCAGAAGCTGTGGAGAAAGCCAAGGACAGTGGGTGTGCCTGAAATCTCAGCAGTGGGAAGGCAGAGACATGAGGATTCCTGGGGCCCGCTGATCAGCCTGACTACTCAAATCCCTGAGCTCTGGGTTCAGTGAGTGACTTTAAAAACATAAGCTGGAGAGACACTGAGGCAGGTTGACATCAACTTTGTCTGTACACACACGTGTGTGCATTCGTACACATGCACACACAGATTTGTAATTCAAAACTGATGGTATTCACATAATGCTTATTACACACAAGGCCCTGTTTTATGGGGGTGGTTGCTTTTAATTCATACAATTCACGGGCTAGCCTAAATCACTATTATCATCTCCATCTCGCAGGTGAGGGCTGGCAATCACCTAAACATGGAAGAGTGAGGTTAAGCACGGAGGTCATTAGATAGTTAGACACTGACAGCACCAATAAGATACTGAGTTTACAGTGACCAATAAACTTGGATGAGATTGGGGTGTGCTGCATCTCATTTAAATGATGCCGAGAATAGGGCAGTCCTTGTTATTGTGACCCTCTCTCTGCCTTCATAGGCTATGGACCACTTCGTTCACCTCTGCTCTCATGGTGTCGTGTAAGCCGAGCAGTTCAGTCCAAGGGTCTGCACTGACAGTGTCTGTTTTAGTGCTGCCTATGTGGTGTTCAAAACCACATGAGTCTTACTTGGAAAGGATTTCTACGTTAGGGAACCAAAGCCCCCAAGCCCTGACTGCATCCAGGATCCAGTTCAGATTATCTAGTGAAGTTGTATTAAATTGTTGAAGGTGGCACATCCATCAGTGAAATGGTACAGCACTTTCTTCCTTCTGATATTTGTGAGTGCTTATTCTGTTCTGGGTCTTGTGCTGTGACCATTCCATGGACAGTTCATGGTGTATCTCCATCTTATAGAAACTGAAGGTCACAGGGCTGGTAAGTGAAGGAGGTGGGTGGGGCTGGTGCTCTGAACACTCCTCTTCTTCCTTATGTATCAGGGCCTGCCCTTGTCACCAATGGGCTCTGTGACTGCACACACTGCTGAGCCTCTTTGGGTTCCCATGTCCCCATTCTTAAGAGGTTGGATGTGATGATCTGCTCCTCCAAAGAAGAGGCCCTCTGTGCTCCCTCATCTGATCCATTTTAGTTCCTCAGGAGGCTCTCAGGGATGCAGCCCATTCCTGGGTACTCAGGGCATCTGTAAGTTCTATGGCTTCTCAATCTGCAGGGAGTTTATACTCGAGTTGGGGACATGGTTGGTGGCACAAGAGAGTGAATAATTACTTCCCCAAGTGTGATTCAGCAGCTGAATAAAGCAGCTGAATGGGTTATGTTTAGTGGAAAATGTATCATCTTAAAGGGATAGCAAACCTTCCATAATACGTGCTGCAAACTACTTCTCTCTTAAGCAATGGCTGGACGTGCTTCTCAGTGGACAAGTCATCGCCATATGACTCCCAGTTCAGTCCCAATTTGCCCAATGCTGAGCCAGGGAACTGTGGGCAGCTGGCAGATATGCCATATCTCAACCAAAGCATGAACACGGAGGGTGTGCTAGCTTTTCCTCCACACAGGGTGTGTGGTGCAATGTTTGTCCCATACGGATGTGCATGAGAAGCTGAGTGGAGGGGAAGCAGTGCTCAGACAGGCAATGGCGAGTTGGATTGTACAGAGTCCCTGAGGGACTCCGGGCATGGAGAGGCTGTCCAGGCTGAAGCTGAGGTTGTCAATGGCAAAGGACTGGCTGTGAGCAGAAACTGTCAGATCTTGAAGCTGACAGCAGACACCCAAGCTCCTTCTACTCTGAGCAAGCACTGCATAGCAGCAGCAAGCCCTTTACAATGCAGAAGAGGGAATCTTTGCTTGGTTTTGACTCACCACTGTGGCATCTCAGAGCCTGTGGCAAGGTGGCATTTGTCCCAGGATGTGCGATCTTCCATTCAGTGTTTTCCTCCATTTGGAAAACTCCCCTAGAGCTTTGTGCCTGCCCCACAGTTCATTCTAACATTGTAAGGGCAATGGCATCCATTTCCAAGGTGTCAATGTTCCATGGTTGGCAATAGATTCTCAACTCCTGAGGTCCAGCTAAGAGCAGATTCACAGGCTCTGGCCTCGTGTGTGTGACTATCTTGGACAGATGTGTGTTGGACATCTTTAGTCACAGTTGCACCAGTTCCCGCTTCTCATCTAAATCCCCCAAACTTGCCTCCCACACCTCTTAATTGGTGAATGGTTCTCACTAATGCTCACCTCCTCCCATCCCAAAGAATGTTTCCCTCCTTTGTCTTTCCAAAGCACTGCCACCTTGGGACCTTGGAGCTTGGCATTGTCTGCCTATGGCAACTCATATGTGGGCTCTTTGCCTTCTGTCTTTGACTCTATTCTCAGTACAGTCGGCAAGAGGCACAAATGAAATGTTACTTTCTCCCTCACTTGTAGGCTGTCAGATGCTTCGGAGACCTACTAATAGCCCAGTTCCCAGGTTGGGCTCTGCTTATCAACTCACTGGTCTCTACGACTGCAGGACTCTGGTGCTAGAATTTAAGAGATCAGAAAAAGAAGAGCTGAAAGTGTTAAATGACAATCACATCTCTCACTCTCCCATCATCCTGAATTCAGAACATTCCAGCAGAATCCCGATACTAATAATTCTGATACCTATTAACCAGAGCAATCATCTCAAAACCCATGACAACAAACTAGCAAACAAGCCAGATGACTTAAGATAAACCCAGAAGATGTCCAAGTAAAGAAAGATGAAGTCTTTCCTGTTTTCCCTGGTTAGGGCTAATCCTTCCCCTATTGTTCTGTCTCTGGACCTTGTTTGTAACTTTCATGGTCTTTTTGCACACTCTGGTGCTTATCTGTTTATTTATTTGATGTATCTCTTCCTTTGCACGTCAGCATCTGGGGTTTCCAGAAGATACTTCTGCCTGCATTTTCCATGCAATGCACACCGATGAGGAGAGTCTCATTATGACAATGTAATTCTTAAATCACAATATTATGCCCATCTGCTTTTCATCCAGAAGCATCTCTTTTTAAAGGTAGCCTGTTCCAAAAGTATTCCCTCATGTTACAAAGGATTAATACCCTTACTAAGTGATTTGCTCATAGACACCACTGTGAAGGAGATCAATTCCCCAGTTTCTCTTGGGAACGGAATTGACTTGAGCCAATGCTGTACAACCTCACAAAGACATAGAAATTGCCTGTTGGCTAGTGGGCAGAGGCCCCCTGTGTGCGACAGGCTTGTGGCTGTTTGTAGGATGTGAGGAATGGTTTTCAAATACACTCCTGTGGGGATGTCACCCTGCTAGAATTTTTCCAAGAGGATATCAAGCAATTCAGAAGATAGAATCAGCATTTTTACAAGGAGAGGTGTTCATATTAATAAATGAGGCAGGTTGTAAAACATTTTACCCATCCATCCACCCACCCTTTTCTTTCCTTCTTCCATCAAGAAAAAAGTAAAAGAATATGTATCAAAACCCACCAATGTCTATCACAGAATAAAGTTAACTTATTACTAATTATATATTTTATTTTATATCAGATCTTAAAGATTTGGTAACAGAGAGGTATTACACTGATGACAACATCCCAAACAACAAATATTGCCATTTGGGAAAAACTTTTTCTTCTCAAACGGGCAATTTAAGAGACTTATCTCTGCTAGTATGTGGGGACCAGGTTTTTAGGAACAATATTTTTGATTTGCGAGACCACAGCTTGGTGGCTTAGTTCTTGTCTGAAAGGTCTCATGTAACATGGAATTTATTGCTTGTTTTTTTGTTTTTTGTTCTTTTTTTTTACTTCAGTTTTTACTAATTGTAAGAAACTACAACATAATTTTAGCCTACTCCAGCATAGGGGGAATTACACTCTGTTTCCGCTACAAATGGGTAACCTTGTGTGAGTAATCGACATTTTTTCCTATTTTCTCTCTTCCACTGTACCCCTCTCAACTGTCTTTTAAAACTTGGCACTTCTCTGATTGCAGAACCGATTCTTGTGACTGGATCAAAGTTATGCAAATTTGAGATTCTGACTCACTGTCTCTTACTTTAACTGTGCTACCAGGATACAACAAGCTGATTTCTGATTCCCCTTTCACTTTTTCCTGTGTGCGCTTGGCTTGACTTAATTTTAGAGATTCCCCTTCCTGGGAAGCATCCTACCTTGGCTTCACTCTGTGTCTGTGTGGGAAAAACCGGAGGGATGAAACACTGTGCTCCCAGGAAAGAGGCAAGTCCTCCAGAGACACCAGATAAATCCTTCACAGGGCAGAAAAAAAGAATCCATGTTGCCTCAGTAAGCAAGCCACCTGGATCAGCACAAGTTCGAGAGCCAATGGAATCTTGAATAAACCACAGAGAGACGGTGAACACCACCTGTTACATAGAGACCAACAGCAATGGGGGTGGGGTTATGGAGAAAAATGTTCTCTTACCCCACTGATTCTTCTCCCATATGTCTCCCCATCTACCCCAACACTCAAGCTTGGAGTATCTGCCATCTTGGAAGATGTAGAAGGGTCTAGGTAGGATGAGGGGTGGTCTAACATGGGCAGTTCCTGTTCTCTGCAAAGTCCCTGGGTTCTAGACTGCTAGTCCCTTGACTTTTGCTATACTTTCTGTGTTTTTATTGTTATTTTTTAAAATCTTTCTAAAAGCGTCTTACTCACACCTCCTCTTGGAAAACAGCCTTCTGATTAGTAGGCTGCATCCCTCCCAATACAGAGCCCCACACGCGTCTTTTTGATTCTAGGGTCTCTGTGTGTCCATTGTCAATGGGAGATGGGGGTGGGGCGGGGGGCTCCAAAAGTCTCCATTGGCTTTATTTCAGCAGACCCCAGAGCAGACACTCACTACTGAAGTATCAACTTACAAGCACCTATTTTTATTTTAATGAAAGTTTTCTTTTCCACTTTCCTAAATGTGAAGGTAAAAGAGATGAAGAATTCATGGGAACAAGAAGCAGGAAGGAAAGTGAGAAGGGTCATTTGCAACCATGGGGCTTCTGAGGCCACCTCACCCTTAACCCCCCAAGGCCTTGACTCATGGAGGACACACTAGGGGGCCTCTTAGTTCTGGGATGACACACCTGGCTAGCCTAGCCAATGTCCTTATAAGGCAACTGCCCTGCCTGGCACTGGCTGCTTCCCTGCCTCATTTCTTTCAGTACATGATGAAGCAATGTCCCTGGCCTGGGAAGGGTGGGGAACAGCCAGCTGCTGACTCCCTGTAAGCTGGCTCAGACAGCTCTGCTTCCTTTTATGCTGGGTTTGAAATGAAAAATCCAGTTCTGGGAGGACACTGGGAATGAGGCCACTTGATTGATTACATTTCTACACATTATGCCCTCACTGAGCAGCAATGATGGTTCCACACCGTCCCCAGGCATTGGACTCAGGCAAGCACTCTACTGTGCGCTACACAGCCCAGCCCTGTGCTGGCAGTTCAGTCTCAGATCACTGCTTATGAGGAAAGGAAGAGAGTGGGTTGTGTTGGCCCTGGATCAAACACGAGTCTGTTTATCAACTAAAATGGGCCATTGGAGTCAAATTAGGATTTCAGATTAACAATGGATGATTTATTCTCACATAAGCATTGCTGTGGTTTGAATGTGGGCCAGCCTCCAAAATTTATGTTGAGACTTAATCTCCAATGAACAGTTCCAAGAACCCCACTTAGATGGGATTTGAGCCTTCGTAAAGGGCTTGAGGGTGTGGGTTTGCCTTCTCAGAGTTTCCTCTGTGTGAAGACACTGCAGTTTCTTCTCTGGAGGACTCAGCAACAAGGTGCTATCTGGAACCCTGCAACCGATTCTTAGTAGATCGGAACCTAATCCATGCTTTACTCTTAGACTTCCCAGCTTTCAGAACAGTGAAAAATGAAGTTCTGTTGTTTACAAGTCACACTGTCTGAGAGTGTGTTGTTACAACACAACAGCAGACCAAGACAAACACTTCTCAGTTTTGAATGGGATGACTACTACTAATCGTTATTCCCCGTAGTTTCTAGTTTAACTCCCTAGTCAGGCTCCCCACCTTTCTCCTTTTCCTCCCCCTCCTTTTTGCTAAATTTGGCCACTCAAGGCCACACCCATTTCCATCACTCATATAAAGTTCTCGAAGGGAGGCATGATTCTGTCTCCACTGGGCCCTGTTCTTTACCTACACATCTTTCTTCAAGGAAGCCCTACTGAGCCTACTTCTTAAGCCCTCCTCCCCACTTGCTTCATTTTCTTCACAGCCTGACATCAGCTTGTATAGTCACTGCCTTGTTTGCCTCCGAGCTAGCATGCCCTCCTCAGAAAGTCAGGGACTTCTATCTTGTTGATGACCACTTCCCCAACACAGCCTGGATGAAAGTAGGAATTCCTTCATTTCTTTCTCTCTTCAGTGTATCATGGTGAAGCCCAGGCTGGTTTTGAACTTGTGCTTTTCCTGCCTCAGCCCCTGCCAAGTGACGGGATATAGGTTTTATAAGTGCCACCACATATGGCTTGTTCTGCATAATCAAACGAGGTCTTTGAGTTTCCATGTAACTTAACAAGGAGATGTAGGAAAAGAAGAGCCTGAGAACATCGGGGGTAAACACTGGGGCCGATCAGAGGGAAGAGATAGTCAGAAACAGAGGCAGACCAAATCATGAGAAAGGGCAGATTGGTCCTGAGGTCTGTTGTATTCAGAAATGGTGCGAGTAAGGGCTGTAGGATGCCATCGCTAGGAGGAGCAATGTTACATAGTTTCAGAGCACAGGCTTGCAGGGCATAGCTCACAGTTGTCTGAACTCCACTCCTCACATAGGGTCAGACCACAGGCCACCTGTGACCTCTCTAGTCCTCAGTTTCCTTATCTGCTCAAGGGGCAGGTGCAAATGAGAGGACATTGAAAAGCTCCTGACAGCCTCTCAGATGTACTGGTGAGTGTATCACGTACAGCAGGTGTGAATACCGCGTCTGCAACAGCCTCGCTCCTGACTAAAGTCCACACTCACCCGTCGTCTGCTCTGTTTATGCTGATCCCTGTTGATGGCCATTTTAAAAAAAGAGTTGCATGCTCATTTTGTTTTGCTTCTGAATCACTGTAGGAGGGTTGTGAGGGCACAAGACAGGGATTATAGGTTGGCAGTCAGAAGTGCTCCGTGTGTTATGGATGCCAGGAGGGCATTCCTGCCAGCAGGGTGACTCACTCCTGCAAGCTAGTCTCTCTGCGAGAGCATCCAGACTCAGTCAGGGCACACACTAGGGCCTTTGAGATTTCTAGGAAACAACTGAAGCTGCAGATGGAAGCCACAGGGCGAGGTGCTACTGTCAGTGCAGGAATCAGTGTCATGGAGGCAGGCAAGCAATCTCTGTGCTGCTGTATGTCACTTAACCGGTGGAGCCTCCCGGTGCCCTGGTGAGAAAAGCTATGATGTTTTCCACTCTCTCTTCCAGGTTTGGATGGTGATGAAGCAGGGGTCTGACACAGAGCTTTACAATGGGAAATTTCTATATAAAGCCATGGGTCCTGTGATGTCATCAGCACCGTCTGTGGTATGAGGGGCTTGGATAGTTAGTTGGTGACCTCCAGTTCCATGGCTGTCTTAGCGTCACCTACACTCTGCATCTCATAGACACACACCCTTTTCCCGGCGCCAGGGTAAAATGGGATTGGTGATGTGTCCCCATGGGATTAAAATGACACAAGCTCATACCCTAGAGCTTCCCCAGCACATCCTTGCCAGCCAGATGTGTGCTTCCCAGTGTGTAGACACTGCACAGGCAGGAAATCAGTGGCGGTTCTGTGTAAACATCTGTTCTAAACATCAGTAGCACAGGACTTGGCTGGATGAATAATTGGTTGTGCTTTTCTTGAATTGGATGCCACTCATGAAAGTCCTACAATCCAAGTACCAGTGAGACAAACATGGCCTGGGTAGGCTCCAGCCATCCCCTGACCTAGCCACGATGTCTAGCCAGTCCTTAGGTGGAGCACTGCACAACAATGCAGGCTGCCAAGCAGGGACAGAACGTACCAGAGTCCATGGCATTGGCCTGAGAAGCCTGAGGAGAAACATCCTTCTCTTCTTTGGGTGTGTACTAGGGAGGGCTGCTGTCAGATCCTCACAGTTCATGCATGTATTTAGCAAGTATTAACACAGTGATTGTATGAACTAGGTTGCAGGAATGTATAAATGGATAAAGTAGGTCTTGAGTTTCCCTTCCTTTGTGGAACTTACTAGACTGTGGAGAGTTAGCAGTGAATAATAATGGGAATACAGGAGGGCAGGTAGGTAGGAATAAGTACATGCCTGAGAGAGGGATAGACAGTGTAGTAGTCGTCGTCATCATCGTCATCATCGTCGTCATCATCATCATCATCGTCATCATCATCATCGTCATCATCATCATCGTCATCGCTGTCATCGTCATCGTCATCATCGTCGTAGTCGTCATAGTAGTAGTAGTAGTAGTAGTAGAGGTAGATAGGCCTTGTTAAGGAAGTAACATCATTTGGGTAAAGACCCAGGGCACATAAATCTGGAAAGAGCCTTCTAGACGGAGGAAGTAGCTCTGGCAGAGGCCCTGACACTTGCCGTTGTTCTGTGTGTAACTGGAGCCCATTGAGCTAGGGAAGAAGTTGGGAAAATGAGCAGGTCAGGCCAAGTATGGAGAGGAGACCACAGAAAAGAAGTGGCTCAGAGCGAGCTGGTAGCTAGTGCTGCCTTGGATTTGGGCATCCTGGAAGCCCACAGCTTGTGGGGATGCCTTCCTCAGGAAGATGATATAAAGTGGTGATGAAATCAAGTCTGTGAGACTGAGGTGTCCCAGCTTCTCTGTAGTGAGGGATGTGCTTGAGATCAACCCAGCATGGCCTACTCCTCTCAGAAAATGCTCCCCTCCCTCTGACTCTCTCTCCCTAGGACACTAATGTGCCATTCATCACAAAGGAAAATAGCACATAGAGATGAGAACACAGAAAGGAGCCAGGAAGGGACCATGGCTGGTCCCAGCTCAGTTGAGGCCTGTGCCGGTCAGCATCCAGCCCACAGGGGCCACACGCAGCACTATGGTGTGGATGGTAAGCTCTTCTAGGAGGAGAAGGTTGGAACTGCTTTTTCACAGACGGCATTGCTCGGACTTTGGTGGTTCGGTCCTGTTCACATGTAGGAAAAGAAGTGAAGACAGCAAGGTGTGTAATCACTGTGACAGGAAGCTCACGGGCCTCTCTCAAGCCTTATCTCTATGACCCTTCAGGGAGCAGCAACAAGAACTGGGCTCCAGAAAACCAACAGGTGAGCTTACTCCACAAAAAGTTCTACACAGGGAGGCGGAGACTCTTCTTTAGAAACTCCGAAGAGCTTGGGATGGAAGTGGAACAGAGACAGGGAGAAAATAGAAAGGATTCTCTATCGGCCAGTTTGTCAACCACAAGCAGTAGGAAGAGAGCCTAAGACCTTGGAGGGGCACCCACCTGTCAGTCTATGGGATCCACATGTCAGGTCTGGTTAATCACAAACTGCATTCATCCTTTATGCAGTCCTTCCTCCTTCCTCCTTCTCCCGCTTTTAGCCAGAAAAGATTCCGTGTGAGAGTAATCAGTAAGGCATGTTAATTCATAATTAATTAATAACATGGCACTTAGAACCAAACAAAAGATGCTGGCTACTAACTCTGTCTGGATAGAGACATCTAAACAGCTCTAGGTACAAAATGGGAAATTTCATCGAATTATTCATGGGATGCTTGTTGTCACATAATATCTTGATGTCAGGGATAAGTAAATCAGTTTAGAGTTACTCGCAGATCATGCTGGGTAGTTTGACTTGGGGCCATGTAGGGAATTTGAGAGCATTAACTCCAAAGACTCACTCTCAAAGTATGACTTGAGAGTGGACCCCATGCTCCTCAGCTTCTAACTTACATCTCTTCTTCCTGAGCTCTGTCCTCAGCACCAGAGCTTTCACCTGCCTCCTGATAAGTCTGCAAGGTAAGTCTTTTCCTGTCTTTCAGGTTCACCCAAGGTAGCTTGCTTCACACACGTGCACTGGGCACAGTGCTGGTGCATGCCTATGTGAGAGTCTACGCTTGCTTCTCTTTCTCATCTGAGTTCCTTTATTGGTAGTTTCTGTCAACTTGACACAAAATGGAGTCCCCTGGGAAGAGGAAATCTCATTTGAGGAATTGGCTCCAAGAGATTGGCTTGTGGGCATGTCTGCTTTTGTTTGGTTTCTTTTGAAAAAGAATTCTATCTTAGTTGGGGTTTCATTGCTATGAAGAGACACCACAACTACAGCATCTCGTATAAAGGAAAACATTTGATTGGGGCTGGCTTACAGCTCAGAGGCTTAGTCCATTCTCATCCTGGAGGGAAGCATGGCAGCACACAGGCAGACATGGTGCTGGTGAGGTAGCTGAGAGGTCTACATCTGCATCTGCAGGCAGCAGGAAGACAGCCACTCGGCCTGTCTTGAACTTCTGAAACCTCAAAGCCCACCTCCTTCACTGACACACTTCCTCCCACAAGGCCACACTTACTCAAACAAGGGCACACCTCCTAACAGTGCCACTCCCTGTGAGCCTATGGAGGCCTTTTTAAATTCAAACCACGACAAATGCTTTTTAGATTTGTTTATTTCATGTGTATAAGTGTTTAGCCTGAATGTATAGATGTGTACCAGGTATGTGCCTGGTGCCCGCAGAGGTCAGAAGAGAGTGTTGGGTCCCTTGGGACTGGAGTTATGGACGGTTGTGAATCACCATTTAGGTGTGGGAACTGAACCCAGGTCCTCAAGAAGACCTGGGAAGTGCTCCAAACTTCGGAGCTATCTCTCCCACTCCTCTGGGGTATTTTCTTAATTAATGATTGATGTGGCCAGCACTAGCTCTGGGCAGGTGGTCCTGGGCTGTATAAGAAAGCAAGCGATGGTGAAAAAGTTAGTAAGCAGTGCTCCTCCATTGTCTCTGCTCTGCTTCCTGCCTCCAGGATCCTGCCTTGAGTTCCTGCTTTGGTTTTGTTCTGATAGATTGTGACCAGGCAGTTGTAATAGAAAATAAACTGTTTCCTCCTCCAGGCTGCTTTTGGTCAATGTCTTATCATAGCAACAGAAACCAAACTTAGGAGAGGTCTCTAACGGTTGGAAATATTCACTCATTTTCAAGTAAAGAGTATATGCAGCATCTACCAAAGACATCGGTAAAAAGCTGCTCTTAAGCACGGTTACTGTTTGCTTTTTAGAACAACGTAGGTATTTTGAAGAGCATAGACGCTCATGCTCATGGGTTCAGTTGTGATTTTATATCAGTCATATGTCTGATTTATTCCTGAATGTGTTTCTATTGTCTGATGTTGAGAGAGTTAGAGTCACAGGGATATGTCATCAGCAGATGTTTACAGAGCAACCATGGTTGTAAATTAATTGTGTGCTTCAAAATAGCTAGCAGGGAGTATTTCAAATGCTTCCAACATGCACACTAAATATTTGAGCTTAGGGATATTCCAGTTATCCTGAGGTGACCACTGTACTTTGTACAGATGTATTTTAATGGAAATGTGAAATTATACCCCATAAATATGTACAATTGCTATGTGTCAATTAAAAAGAAACAAGAAGAGGCTTGTTTTACTTTAATAAATTCTCAACTGGAAATTCCAAGATTTTAAAAACGTATGCAGGGTTTCAGTTATAGAGTAGAAGGACATTGTGATGCTAACTAGGAAGCATCACCAACATCTAAGTGTGTTCACATCTGTAAAAGTCAAGCCAAATGCAGTTCAAGCTTAGGCTGGATGCTCATGCGTTGTTAGCCTAGCATCATGCAGTGAGGAGAACAAGATGACCACCTGGGGATGCTAACATAGACTTGGTACCCAGGGAACTGTGTTTGTTTACACTGACACTCACTGGGCTGACTTTAAAGAGAGTGGGTATCGGAACAATGATCTCTCTAACCAGTGACAGACATATTGACTAAATCTTCTGACTAAATCAAACACAAAACACCCGCTGGGCAGCATGAATGAATACCTTGGTGGCATCTGACATATTCAGATTTCACACAAATTTCATCACATAAAGTTATTATAATGTTATTAATGATTTGAAGCTCAGATTTGGAGTCGTTCTTTGCATTCAAAATAGAAAAACCTGGGATCATGGTGTGCAAAGATCAAAAGAATATTTGGTGACAAATAGTCCTGTCCTCTCTGCTCTGTACAGAACATGAACAGAACAATAGCTCCTGTCTGTTTTACTGAGTCTTAAAGAAGATCCTCAATATGATATGTGTCTCATTCTCTCTCTCTCTCTCTCTCTCTCTCTCTCTCTCTCTCTCTCTCT
>JADRCH010000245.1:3515752-3531729 GCA_019843965.1 Rhynchomys soricoides | reverse complement strand
TCTCTCTCTCTCTCTCTCTCTCTCTCTCTCTCTCTCTCTCTCTCTGTGTGTGTGTGTGTGTGTGTGTGTCTTACTTTGGGTTGCCCCAGAAACAGATTTATACACCAGATCATCTGATAGGCACGCCCAGGAAACACCTGGGCAGGACCAAGCACAGAACACTGGAAGGGATGACAGCTGGGAAGGGAAAGAAGATGGAATAAATCACCTCTGTGGGCAGAAGAGCAAATTCTGCCAGGGATGCTGGGAGTCAGACCAGGACTTAGGGCTCAGAGTTATGTTTCCCAAGGGAAATGAAGCTGGGTTTTTATAACCAGCTCCATTGTTTTAAGAGCTGGGGAGTGTGGGCAGCCAGCCATGTGGCCAGGCCCAGTGGACTCTGGCGGTCAGGGAAGGCTGTTGTCAAAGACATGCAAGGACTAGTCATTAAAGTGAACCAGCATGCATCACAATGTTAAAGAGCAGGGTGGACAGGCAGAGCACCACCATCACCTACAGCATCATTGTAAGATTTTGATCAAAAATTGAACCTGATGCTCACAGATACACCAGCACAGCCCTGTGAACACCAGACTTCCTAGAACCGATGATCTAAAGGCCACTGGCGTAGTCTGGCTTTTGTTATTCATTCCTAGACCCACTGTACTTGCTTGGTCAAGTTTCCAGTCTGGCAATACAAATAACTCCCGCTTGCGGGCCTTTCGACTCTTAGGTTTGTGGGTCTTCTCGACTGATCATGTGTTTGCATGGCCTGGGAGACCTTCCCTTTCCTCTTACCCAATCTAATCCTTCTCGCCCTTCTGTGTCCAAGTGAAGTGAACAGAATAAAACTGCTCTTATGCGTCTGTGGAAGGCTCAGAGAGATGACGGGTACAGTGTTTGGCAAGGCATCTGGTGCTTTAGCAGTCATCTGCATGCTTGCCTGCCTGTCCATTTTCCTGCTGGTCTAAGGACTTGAGAGGCCTTCCCCAATTCCTTGGCCTGAGTTATCCTGAATGATTGCTTCTATTTGCCTGCCTCCTACTGTGTTAGGAGCTTAACAGTGGCAGAAGCAGACATGTCCATCTCTGATCTCAGGTCTCACTGCTGGCACATTACCAGTATAGAACACATGCTTCTGAACAAAAGTGAACTGAGAATACCATATAGTGTCCATGCTTGAGTGTGTAGGGATTCTGAGAAAGGAAAGTGGTGGAGGAGGGCTTGAAGTGTTTTTTCTTCCTGCAAGGGTTTCATTTTCTCAAGTGATATATTCTCTCCCTCTTCCTCTCTTTCCCTTTTCCCCCTCCTCCCTCCCTCCTTCCTACCCTCCCTCCCTTCTTCCCACCCTCCCTCCCTCTCTTCTCTTTCTTCTTTCCTCTCCTGTAAGTTAATTCATAGTTAATTTCCTGAGTCTTTTCCATGTACTGGGTACTATTTTAGGTGATGCTGTGGTTCACAGGAAGAAGATAAGTTTGTCTTTCATAAGTCACGTCCTTGGACTCCTTGGAAGGTATAGAATGGTCAGTGTCCTTGGACTTGCCTCTGTCGCCTTCTGGATCTAAAGAGTGTAGAACATTGATGGGAACACCAGGCAGTTTAGGAACCAAAGGAAGCTGAAGGGTGTCAAGGGGACTCATCGTTTAGAAACACATGAAACATGACTCTGTGGTCAGAAGATGAAAGACCCAAAGAAGTGCAAGCCCCAGTCCCTGGAAGACCTGCTATCTAGGGCAGAAGACTAGAGATACAGCTTAGTCATGTGTAGTTCTCAGCTGGAATGACCAAATAATTTCATTAAAAATTTAATTATCAATAGGCAAAATGTGTAAAGGACAGCTAGCACAGGCAGGTCCTGTGTACCCTGTGTTTACTTTTCAAATGCCAACATTTGTGTAATCACCGAGTGAGTCACAACCAGGAAACCAATATTGATAAAATTCAGGCTCCGTTCAAATTCAGCTAGCTTTTCATAGGTTCTGAACAGTTTTATCATGTGTAAAGTAACATAACAGCTACCAAAATAAAGATAGAACTCTGCAGTGCCACGAAGCTACCCTTGGTATTACACTTCTGTAGTTACAGCCTCTTTAACCTAATGTCTACTCCCTGCTGCTGAGCTTTGAGAGGTCTTTGTGGATTCCAGATGTGCGTCCTCTGTCACGGGTGTAGTTGCGTGTTCTTTAATAGTCTCTCTCTCTCTCTCTCTCTCTCTCTCTCTCTCTCTCTCTGTGTGTGTGCGTTTCCTCCTCCCTCTCCTTCCCCTAGCTCCACAGACATTGCAGAGCAGGGATTGAATCCAGGGCCTTGAGCATCCTAGACAAGAGCTCTGAAGTACAGAGTTATACCCTAGTGTCTTTTCTCTCTTTCTCTCTCTCTCTCTCTCTCTCTCTCTCTCTCTCTCTCTCTCTTTCTTTCAACTAGGGTCTTTATAGACATTTTAACTTTCAGGAAGGACAATTAACACTTTTTTCTTTCATTGATTATAGTTTTAGTGTTGTGTTTAAAATTCTTTGGTATTCCTGTTCCTAATTATTTTTTCATATATTTTTGTCCTAAACATTTATAGTTACATTTTATATTTACACGTACGATCCATTTTGAGTTAATTTTGTGTAAGATGTGAGGTTTTGGACAAAATTCATCTAATTCTATAATGTTCTTGCTCTGTAGGCTTTGTTTTGCTCTTTGTCAACAATCAGTCAATTTCGTGTGGGACTGAGGCCTCGTGGGCTTTCCCTCATCTGTTTTGGCATGTCTATTCTTGTCCTTGTTCAGCTCATATCTGGGGCAGTCCCATTTTTGAGACTTCACGAAGGTAGCTTCTGACATCTCTAGGAGATACAATCTCACAGCTCACGCTCTGATACTCTGACTGTTATAATCCTCCTGTTCTTCTTTTGCACTGTTCCCTGACCCTTAGGTGCGGGAGAGTAGTTTGCAGCTGGCTACAGTGGGGCTGGACCCCACAACTGTGTATTTTGATTGGTTGTGATTTCCTGTAATAGTTTTCATCTATACAAAGGACTACAGACAACAAAAGAAGGCTCAGAGTAGGAAAGATAGTCTTCTCCTGCTAAAAGCACAGCAGTTGGTTATCCAACACCAAATGCTTAGCCCCGAGAACATATACTTGATTGGCAATTTGTGGACTGGGCAGGTTATATAGTTAGGAGTGTGTGTGTGTGTGTGTGTGTATGCATGTAATAACAATTTGATATAAAAGAGGTCATGAACTTGAGGGAGTTTGGAAAGAGCAAATGGTGAAATGTTGTAATTGTGGTGTAGACGGATTATTTGGACTTCCTGCTCTGTTCCACAGATCTACCTGCCCTTCCACTATGTCCATTACTGGCCTCATCATAGTGATACAGTGTAGCTTAAACAGTACAGTGATTTCTTCTACTTTAATTTTCCTTTCCAAACACCTTCTTTCAACTATTATAACCCTTCTGCTTTTCCATAGAAATAATAGCGATGTCATCTAAGTCTGCAAACATTCTTGCTGGGATGTTGACAGGAGCTGTGCTAAGTAGGCAGAATAATTTCAGAAGAATTGATATCTTTACTATGTTGAGTGTCTAATCCATGAACATAGTTTAATTTTCTGTTTATTTATAACTTAATCTCTTTTGTAATTCTGTGGTTTTCAGCAGAAAGGTACATGTTTTGTTGGAATTCAGCCTGCAGATCTTACTGGGAGGTAAATGGTAGTATGTTTTGGCTTTGGTATCCACACGGTCTGTTCTGTTACATAGAGACAGGTCTTACATGTGTTGACTTCGTATGCTGAAACCTTTTCAAGCTATTATTCAAAGATATTTTTATTTGTTAGCTTGTCTTTTGCCTTTTAGATTGTGCAAGAGATAGTGAGATATTGTGTACTTGGAAACTGAAGACAGTTTTATTTCTCTTTTAATTTAAGTTATATGTCATCATGATAATGTTATCAACCTTGAGTCCATCCAGCAAAAATTTATTTCATCTGCCAAATCCCCTGTTTGCCCACTTGTTTCTAGATTATCTCTCCATTGTTCACTGCGTGCTGAGAATGCAGACTCACTCTTAGAACAGATCAAACAATTGCAACTAAGAAAAACATCTGGAAAAAATAAGATACATTCCTAAGCCAAGGAGGACAGATTCGGGAACTTTTCTCATCAATCCTCCTCCATGAGCAAGGGTCACTGGAGGGTGACTCTGTGTACTCTGTGCTCCTTTAGGTGGAGACCACCCAGGGTTCAGGGATGGCTATCTCAGACCCATCCAGGGAGATGAGCAAAAATGCTGTCTCACCACTGGCCAAGGTGGTCTGAGCCTCCATGGCAGCCTGAGAACAGGGACTGACCCTTGGGTTTGAGGGAATAGTAGACTGATAGTCTCTGGGGTTTGATGCGGCTCTCCCCTATCCTAAACCAGAGGTGTTTAACGTCAATCAACTCATTTCTTATTTTACTTAAGGAACATTTGTATGTGTGTATTTGTATGTGTGTGTGTTCCATGTGGTGTGGTATATGTTTTATTGTTATGTGTACGTGTGTGTGTGTGTGTGTGTGTTTGTGGTGTGGTGTGAATATATGTTGTATTGGTATGTGTACACACATGCATGTGCATATAGAAGTCAGGTTGGTGGTGAGTGTCTTCCTCAGTTGATCTTCACCTTAGTTTTGGAGACAGGGTCTCTCACTGAACCTGTAGCTCACTAATTCAGTTAGGCTGTCTGGCCAGCAGGCACCAGGGATCCTCCTGTTTCTGCCCTGCCTGTCCTGGGATTGCAGGTGTGCACCTCTACCATAGCTTTTATGTAGAACTTGGGGCTGTAGCCTCATGCTTACAGTGCTAAGTATTTTCCTAACTGAGTCACCTCTACAGCTCAGGCTTTGCTTTCTTGCTCCTGAACTTAGAAGCCATGTGCTATGGGGGCTCATAGGACACAGATTTATGTGTCACTACCGAGAAGGACAACAAGACCATGATTCCTGCTTCTACTCACAGTAGTAATGAATCTGTGTGGAAGAAAAGAGAACATTGTAATGAAGGAGCTTCTCAGAGTCCAGGGCCGCCATGGGCAGGACTTTAGTATGACCAGAACTGCCTCCCGAGACCATGAACTTGGGTCTCCCACACCCTTGGCAAGAGACGTCTCGAATGACCAAAACAACCGAACAATTATTTAGTACGCTGAGTCTCAAGAAGTCCTGTGGGCTCTCCTCTCCTGAACATTCCCATGCTGCTCATACAGTCTTCTCTTCACCTTGGATTCTGTCTGGTGGCCACTCCTCTCAACACTCAATAGTCTACAGGAGCTCCGTGTTTTCCCATCTTCAGAACAGTAGTTCAGAACTGTTGAAACCACCTCTCCCAGGCAGCCTGAGACCCTCAGACAAAGTCCTTTTTACTTTGCAGTTTCTGATTTTGGGGGTATGGACATCTGAGACATGCAGAGAACTCCCTTGGTATCACCAGACTTGGTTGTTTTCCTTTAATCTCATGCTGTTCATTTTTATGAGAAAGTGTTGGGCAATCCTTGGCTAAAATATACTGAGACATTATAGTCTATTTAATAGCTAACTGATATATTTGTTAAAAGTGAATGAGTTGAAGGAAACTAAAACAGTGGGAACATACTTTGCTTAATAGTTGGCTGTGGATATGCTTATTTAATAGTAAACAGTATTTTTATTTACGTTCTACAGAAAGGGAATGAAGTTATATTTCCCTTTAAAGCTAAGGCTAGCTTAAAATGGTATAATAAATTAGCAGAAAAGGTAAAGACAAAATTTAATTGGGATATTGAATTTATGTTTCTGTGGCTGATCCCAGGCCCTATCCACCTTAATTGCTGCTACAGTGAAAGCCAACAACACTGCTTTAGTAGTTTCATCAAGAGCTAGAGAGTTTATTAGAAATACAAATTCTGGCAGTGTAAGATTGAGCCAAACACAGTTTGGGCTTGACCAGTGGTAACATGTAGCTTCATCACTACACATGGAATCTGAGCACTTCTGATCTGACCATTCACTAGGATCTGAATCCCACTGTCCGATGTCAGGTTGGCACTGCCCATGGTCTCCAGGAAATCCTTTGAGTCACAAGACACAAGGCTGAGCTCTCAGAACCTTGGGTGCCTTTCTTCTCCCTCTGTACCTTTTGACTGTCCCCTTCATGGCCCTGAAGTTTCTGCACCTGATACCTTTGTACCTTTTATTATCTCTTCTCTTCTTAGTCTGATAGTCCCTAACCATCCTGGGAAGCAAAGGAAAATGTTTCCCTTCTTGTGATGCCATGGACCTCAAATCCAGGGGTCACACAGAACCTGGATTTGCTAGCATTTCTTTTTGGATTTTGTGACATTGAGCACTGGCCTATGGAGCTTTGATGAACTCATACCCTTGGCATGGCCTGGCTTGGGCCTTGGTTCTAGTCTCCTGCAGAGACTTGCCTCTCCAATAGGATGGGGTTCTCATCTCAAATGGCATCAGGGCTTTGAGAGGCAAGCTGGCCATTGTGGGATCGTAAAATTCAGAAGAAATTGCACTTCAGTGGAAGACCTGAGATTGCTTTGAAATCTTTTGCTGGCATTTATAAACCTCTTTGATTGGTGAAAGTTGCCCGCTGCCATTTTGGAAGAGACTAGCTTGATGAGAGAAATGATATCTATAAGCCAAATTGTAAAAGTATTTTTTAGGGGGTGTTCCCACACCCCTTTTGCTTCCAAATATCTGCAGGGTGTTTCTATGCCTGCTCTAGCTGGTTTTAGCTCCTGAATAAATAACACAGAGGCCTAGTATTTTTATTAACAAGCTACTAGCACTAAGGTGGGCAGGTTCTGAACCTACTGTAGCCCAATTAGGCTGCTAATACCCAGTCAAATATCCCATTATTTGCCATCTGGTCTTGCCCAGGCTCACTCTGGTCCATGTTTGTCCTCATGGCTCCTATCTCAATGAGACCTCATGTCGCATCCTCCTGCTCCATCCACATGGTCTCTCTACCTTTCTTCTCTTCCTTGACTCTTTGCCCCCACCCCCACTGGCTGGGATAGGATTTCCTGTCCTATTCTCTTCTGCCCAGCTAATTGACTAATCAGCTTTTTATTAACCAATCAGAGGTGATGGAAAACAATTGAGACTAGAGATGCTTGACCATGCCATCATCTGGACTACAACCAGATGTCTGGGCATAGAAATCATCTGAATACACAGTGCACAAAAACTTCCCCAACACCAAATAGCAAGCCTCAAAACAACCCTGAGTCACCAGACAGACCTGCTTAGAATAACTGAGCTGTGACAGTTGAAACCACTGTGCCTTTTTGGTTTACTTGTAATCCGCATGGAAAACCTTCCTCCCAGAAGAGCCACTGGAAAGCTGACAAAATCCTACCCATATGAGGGGTTGCTTCCGTGGATTCTGGAGAGGATGAGCCTCTTCTTTACTTCTGCTCCAAGCCCTATACTGCTTTTCTGGAAGCCCCCATTCAGTAGGGTTTGGAGCCACTGGCTAGCAATTTCATTAGTATACTGATTTTGTCCAATGACCATAGGTGAATTTTTTAACCTGTAATCTGTTTCATTTGAAGATGGGGATGTTTCAGCTGTTCCTTCAATTATTTATTCTTCTAAACACACACATTCTCTCTCTCTCTCTCTCTCTCACTCTCTCTCTCTCTCTCTCTCTCTCTCTCTCTCTCTCTGTGTGTGTGTGTGTGTGTGTGTGTTTGTAGGGTGTATCAGTTTAGTTGGGATGAATTGATTTTTTTCCTATCCAGGGAATGGTGGGATTTGCTTTCCCTGTTTAGGACTTCAACAGTTTGGATGAGAACAACAATCTCTTTTACTTTCTATCACTTAAAATTTCAGCTTATCCAAAAACATCTTTATAAAAAAAATACCCAGAATAATGTTTGACTAAATATCTGGGTAATCAGTTAAGTAACCAGGAAAAAAAGCTTACCATTGTGTGAACTTAGCATGGACCAGTGAGCTCCTTTTAGAAGACCTTTTGCTTGGAGCCATCTTTTAACTGTTTTTCAGGTTTTCTTATCTGCCAGGTCACACATGGGATGTGATAGGTAAGAAAAATGTTCCCTATTCCCTGTTTCTAAGATTACAGTAATAGTCATCTCTCATTGTGTGCTGACTATGGGCTAGCTGTTCAGCAAACATCTCACTAAATTCTTCCCCTCTGAATTTACATTCCTGGAGGGGTCATAAAAGCAGTCTATTGGACTTTAAAGACCTCAGACTTTGCACGGGAAACCTAGTAAGTTCAGGCAAGGAAGAAAGCATGGGAATGGGTTTTGAGTAATCACACTTCTGACATTCTTTTCTCTCTGACTCTCTTAGTGAAGTAGGTCAACATGACAGGGCCTGAAAAATTCCAATAATTCCAACAAAATCTGTCACTACCCAGCTCAGCTCCTTGAGCTGTTGTTACATATGTCGGCAGACATTGCTTCTGATACTCGTTGACTCAGAAATTCAACAGCTTGATTCCTGGCATGCTTCTGAGTTTCATTTTTCTCTCTATTATTTCATATTCAAAATACTCTGTTTCAGCAAGATAGACAGGGACAATGAATGTTTCCAAGCTGTCTGGTGTTTGATCAGCAGGGTTCAGCAGGTTCGAGGGTAGTGACGGCGAAGCCGGCTGGCTCTTGGCTTCATAGAGAGTGTGACGCCAACCTGTGAAAGACATGTATCAAGGGCATATGTTCCTATCTAGCAATGTGCCAGGATGTTTGTGAGGATGATAATCTAGAAGGCCATCAGCCACTGTTTAATAATGCTTCCTTTTGGTGATTTGTTGCCTAGAAGGGTCCCTAGTCATTCGTTTGAGGCTCCTCTCAACTCTCAATCCCAGAACAGCTTTAAACCATGTTGCCTCCCCCTCTTGTCTGGCCTAGCCCTTCCCCAAAATATGGGGAAATTAGTCTTCTTTTCTGGGACAACGTGTGGGTTGGTTTTAAAAGAGACCTTTGCTATTTCATCTAAACTTGCCAAAGATCTGATAAGCGTATCTGAGGAGAACAATGTGACTTTTTCAGTGTTTTTCAGACAATGGTGAGTCGTCACAATGACTGAAAGGTGGGGGAGGTTTGAGAAGCTTCATCCAGGCAGGGGCTTTAGAGATGGCTTATTGTCTAAAAGCCACATGAGTCACCTTATGCCAAAAAGGTCTGTGGCCCCATGATCTAACCATGCTAGGTCTGGCCCTTCCTTCTCTTCTCTGCCTTCCTCTAAAGATAGGACCAAAGCAAATGCCAAGGCTTCGCTTTCTAGTCCTCTGAGTCAGCAGGTCCCTCCCATGACCTCTGACCTTTATTGAACATCCCAGAACCTCTAGCCTCACCTACACAATTCAAATCAGTCTTAGACAAAGAGTTCATTCCCCTGCCCCACCTCCCTCCCCTAGTCTACTGCTCTCCAGCCACAGTGGGGCCATTGGTGTAAGGAGCAGGCTCCCTTAGCCTGGAGGCATTTTCAGTTACTCATTGTGTCTGGAGAGCACTCCCACCAGACAGCAGTGTGTTCTCCACTTCCTCTGGAGCTCTGCTCAAGGGTTCCTTTCTGAGGGAGGCTTCTCTGAATGTCTATTTATAAAGTCCTCCTGTGCACACTTCACCCTTAGCACGCACTCCCTGTCTGAACTGGCTTTTTTAAATTAGTTCTTCCAGCTGCTTCTTGAGCTAACATGTCGTATACTGAATTCATTATATTTTGTTGTTTTCATGTCACATGAAAGACTTAATTTTTTTAATTGTTAGTTATACAAATGAGTAGCCGCTCTCTGTGGTATTTCCATACACGAGTGCACTGTGGGTTGTTGCTTGCCTCTCCTCCTTACTAACTCTCTCTCTCTCTCTCTCTCTATATATATATATATATATATATATATATATATATATATTAGTTATAACTAACTACAGTGCCAGGTGGCTACCTTATAAAATGTTCATGCTTTTAGATTTCATGTAAAAAAGAGGCAGAGCTAGAGACCAGTAGCAATAGGTTTGAAAAAGGATCTGACGATAAATTACCCTTTGGAAATGAGTTTATTAGGAGTGAGGGCATTGGAAACGTGGGACCCATGATCAGGCCTTGAGGCAGGAGAGCATCAAAATACAGTGTGTTCTGTCAGTGATGGCTTGATGAGGGCTTAAAGGGGAAGAGAGGCTTCCTTCCCTTTAACACGTGGAGGAGGCTGGAGGGAGGCTCTGTGTTGAGAGCACTTACACTGGAGGGAGGGGAAGAGCATGAGTAAATGTACTTAAACTTAAACATTATTTTAAATAATAAAAAAGAAAAGAAGGCTGGAGAGATGACTTAGTCGTTAAAACCGCCTGACGCTTTGGCAGAGGACCCAGGTTCAAGTCCCAGGACCCACATGGCAGCTTACGGCCATCTGTAACTCTAGCACGAGGGGATCCAGTACCCTTGTCTGACCTCCACGGACACACACTGGATGCACCTGCAAACCTACAGACAAAACACTCATATAAATAAAATAAAAATAAATATAGCCTTTAATCCCAGCACTCGGGAGGCAGAGGCAGGCGGATTTCTGAGTTTGAGGCCGGCCTGGTCTACAGAGTGAGTTCCAGGACAGCCAGGGCTATACAGAGAAACCCTGTCTTAAATAAATAAATAAATAAATAAACAAACAAACTAGTTACTTACAGACAAAACACTCATATACATAAAAATAAATACTGAGACTGGTTGTATGGCTCCATGGTTAGGAATACTTGTTGCCTTGCAAAGGACACAGGTTCTGTTCCCAGTACCTACATAGTTGTTCACAACCATCCATTCCTACAGTTCCAGGGTATCTGCTGTCTTCTGACCTCCAAGGATACCAGGGACACATGTGGTACACATAAATACAGGCAGGTCAACACATGCACACATAAAGTGAAGATAAATAAACCTAAAAAAATCACAGAAAGAAAATCAGCAAGTTAAAACAATGCTTAAGACTTTGGTGTACTTAGGTTTACTCTCAAATTTGAGGCTGTTATCTGCCCTTTGCCTGGCAGTGTGATAAAGTAAAGATAATAAAGCAAACAATATTGGTTGAATCTATTAATCTAATAAAAGGTGATGAACTGGTAGTGGCTTGGGGCTGTAATCCCAGTACTTGGAAAGCTGAGGCAAGAGGGAGTTTGAGGCTATCTTGGACTATGTAGAAAGCTTCCAGGCAAGCCTGAGCTACATTTTGAAACCCTGTTAATGTCTTACTATTCCAAGGAAAGAGATGTGCTTCTGCAATTTTAAAAGTGATCATTTTTTCTCTATCCCAACTAGCTCCCAAATAAATGAGACAGAGACTATAAGATTTATTTCACCAAACTTTATGGCCCAACAGATGAGCCGTATTTATCTATTTTAATCCTCTACACTAATCTGGCTACCTCCCAGCCAAAATTCTGGAGATATTGGCATTTTCATATTGGGCTGTCTCTCTCTGCTCCAGGTGTGTTTCCATGGTGTCTCCTCGACCTTCTCCTCATGAGGAATCCTCCCTTCTCTTTCTCTCTCCCCCTCCCTGGCTGGGATTCTAAGTCCCATCCTATTCTCTCCTCTGCTCAGCAGTTAAAACCATTGGCTGATCAGCTTTTATTGACAAATCAGAGAATAAATGGGGAGCAGTGTTTACACGACACTGAGATAGGAGATACTTAGATTAAGTATTACAAAGCCGTATCTGATTGCAACAAGGTATAGGGACAGAGACATCAGCGTTTGGGTGATTCGAGGATAAGCTGTACACAGGGCACAATAACTTTATGCCTACAAAGATGCAAATAGAGTGCATAAGCGCCACCACTACCCTAGGCTCCTGGACAGGATTCCTCTTACTTCATTCACTCAGCACCTTTAGAAGATGAGGGCTGTTTTTTTGAGTAAGAAATATCTCCTAATGACTCTCTGTTAAAGGCTGTGTTGCAGCTGATGGGCTTTGAAAAGTGATTGATTTCCTGCAACTTTGACATTACCGTGGATTAATTCTATGTGATTTGATCGAGAATGGCCTCTATAGGCACACATATTTGAATGCTTGGTACCCACTTGGTGGAACTGTTAGGGAAGGATTGAGAAATATGGCTTTGAGGGTGTGCTTTGAGGTTCCGAAATCCCACACCATTCCCAGTTCATGTTCTCTCTCTCTCTCTGCTTGGTGTCTTAAGGTGTGAGCTCTTGGCTACTGCTCTAGTGCCATTTCTGCCTGCCTGCTGCCATGTTCTTCTCCATGATGGACATAGACTCTAATTCTCTGTACCTGTAACCCTGAATAAACTTGTGTGTGTGTGTGTGTGTGTGTGTATGTGTGTGTGTGTGTGTGTGTGTGTGTGAGAGAGAGAGAGAGAGAGAGAGAGAGAGAGAGAGAGAGAGAGAGAATGTGCACGCTCTTGCTGTTTCTTGCAAAGAACTTCTGATTAGCTACCAGCACCCATATGGAGTTACAACTCAGGTTCCAGGGGAACTTTTGACTTCTTTAGACTCCTGGATGCACACAATGCACATGCATCCACTCTTTCTCACATATATACACAGAAAAATTTCTCAAAATAACACATGGAGGGAACTTTGTTAAGAGGGATAGCTTAAGGGAAAAAAGAGAGAGCTGCCAGGGTTAGGATGATTGGGGGTGTAAGTGGGGGTCCCCAAGGAGAATCTTTAGAAAAATCCCCAGGACAAAGAAAAACATCTAACTTTTGTATCATTTCAGAAGATTGAAGGAAGGTCCACACCACATGATTTAGTTCAACATAGCTTAGCATGTGTTTCAAAGAACATGGAGGAGCCAGGTAGTAGGTAGGACCAGGAATTAGCATCTTTGGAGCCAGAACACAGCATGTCTTCTGAACTCTTTGTCTCAGAGAAACAGCTGAAGGAAATGTGGTCTGACTTCATGTTAATAGGATCTGGCTACTTAGAGTCCGAGTATGATTTAGTCCAACATATTTTAGGCACACGGCTGCTTCAACAACTTAGCTCTTATGAATAAAAAGCAGAGGTTTTTTTTAGCCTCTTTTGTTTACTGTTGAATCACACTCCATGCTTAGAAGTATACTGGGCACACTCCAAACATACACTCAAGAGTTCAGACTGAAGAAACAAGTTAAATGAATTGTTAAGATGTATCCAGATTTGAGCTTCATGTGTTTGAGGTTAATAATTCACCCGGGGGGAACAATGTTAAAAGAATTAATGGTTCAACTAACGGTTGTTTTCGCTGTGAGACACAGAGACTTGCTCAGAATTATTCTCAGAAGCTGGAGTGTGGCTAAGAGGCTATCTGTGAGGTAGTGCTCCCTCAGGAGGCAGCAAACATTCCAGAGCCACGGGCAACATTGTAAACACCTTCTCCCCTTTTCCAGGTGGTTTCTCTCTTGTCCCTTCTCTGTTCTTTCTTATCCACCAGGATGACCACTCCATTCTTCACTCTTTTGTCCCATAGGGAGCTAGCTTCTCAGCCTGATGCTGGGCAGACCTTTCAAACCTCAGGAGTCACTGGACCCAACAGTGGGAGCCGCTTGTCACCAGGTACCCAATTGGACAACAATCTCTTTCTGTAGTTTCCTGAAGCAGGAAGCAATATATAAGTAAGTCAATCCCAGGATATGAATACAAGACAGGTTGAGATTGATTCTTTGAATTTTAACATATATTACTTATAATTCTAGTACCCTGTAAACATTGAAATAATCTCGCTCTCCATCCTCCCTGTGCTGGGTTGAGTAGAAAAGTGTTGTGTGTCATTTTAAAAACATGCTTTCTCCTTTGACCGGCCCGAGCTTGCAGCTTAGCTTCAGATTGCTGGCAACCACCCCCAACCCAGGAAAGAAGAAGGAGCTGATGTCTCTGCTCCACCAGCTCCCTCTTCCTCCTGACTAGCTTCAAGTCACCATCAACCGCTCTGTCTTCTTTCTTTCTCTTGCCCACCTTAGCTCCACGGAAGAAAAACACTAGACAGCTTTATTATTTTAAAACTAGTCAGATAACACAAGTGTTGGGCACAGAATCTCCTGCCCTAAACTTATGTTCTATATCAACCAGCAGCAGAGACCATCAGTTCTAGCTATCTCAAGATCTTATATGGCTGTTCATGCTCCTCTGTCCAAAGCCTGGCCAAAAGCCCCACCTTCCTCCTTCCTCGGACCCAGAAGCCCCACCTTTTACCCCTCACCCAGCAAATGGCTTCCACCTTCTTTATTGACTAAATCAAGAACCAATTAGGGAAACAGCATCTCCCCCTCCAGGAAAGGTTCCCATAGACTCATGTTTGAATGCTTGGCCCATAGGGAGTGGCACTATTAGAAGATGTGGCCTTGTTGGAGTAGGTGTGGCCTTGTTGTAGGAAGTGTGTCACTGTGGGGTGGACTTTGAAGTCTCCTATGCTCAAGCTATGCCCAGTGTAGCCCATAGTCCCCTTCTGCTGCCTGTGGATCAAGATGTAGAACTCTGGGCCCCTCCAGCACCATGTCTGCCTGCACACTTCCAATCTTCCTGATATGATGATAATTGACTAAACCTCTGAAACGGAAATCTAGCCCCCAAGTAAAGGTTTTTCTTCATAAGAGATGCCATGGTTATGTTGTCTTCCATAGCAATGAAACCCTAAGACATACCCTCACCTGATCCCTCCTGTTCTCATTCATACTCCCTCCCCCACTGGTCTCCTCCCCCCATCCACCCATGATGTCTATTCTATTTCCCCTTCTCAGTGAGATTCATGCTTCCCTATCTTGAGCTCTCCTGCTAACTTAGCTACTTTGGGCCTATGGACTGTAGCATGGTTATCCTGTACTTTTAAAGCTAACATCCACTTGTAAGTGAGTACATACCATGTTTGTCTTTCTGGGTCCGGGTTACCTCACTCAGGATCTTTTCTAGTTTCATCCATTTGCCTGCAAATTCCATGATGTCATTGTTTTTAATAGCTGACTAATATTCCATTATGTAAATGACCACAGTTTCTTTATCCATTCTTTGGTTGAGGGACTTCCAGGTCGTTTCCAGTTTCTGGCTATTATGAATAAAGCTGCTATGAACATAGTTGAGCAAGTGTCCTTGTGGTATATTGGGAGAGACAACTGGAGTTGGTGTGTGGGGGTGCATCTCTGGGATGAGCAAGAAACCTTGGGCAATGGAAACTCCCAGGAATCTGTGAAGCTGACCCTAGATAATCTGTGGGGGATGTGGAGCCTGAATCAGCCATCTTCTGTAACCAGGAAAGACTTCCAATGGAGGGATTGAGACACCAACCCAGTCACAAAACCTTACACCCACAATTTTTCCTGCTTACAAGATGTTCAGGGGTAAAGATAGAGCAGAAATTGAGAAAATGGACAATCAATGACTGGTCCAGTTTGAGACACATGCCATGAGAGGGAGCCCACCCTTGACACTGTTAATGCTATTCTGCTTTACGTGCAGACAGGAGCCTAGCATAACTGTCATCATAGAGGCTTCATCCAGCAACTGATGGAAACTGATGGAGACCCACAGTCAAACATTAGGCAGAGCTTGGGGAATCCTGTGAAAGAGGGGGAGGGAGGACTGTAGAAGTGGGGGAAGGGGGGTCAAGGACACCACAAGGAATCATAGAGAATCAACTAACCTGGGCCCACAGGGGCTCAAAGAGACTAAACTGCCAACCAGAGAGCATGCATGGGACTGACCTAAGCTCTCTGCACATATGTAACAGTTGTGTAGCTTGGTCTTCATGTGGGACTCCTAACAGTGGGAACAGAAGCTGTTTCTGACTCTGTTGCCTGCCTCTGGGACCCTTTCCCCCTACTGGGCTGCCTTATCTAGCCTCAGTAGGAAAGGGTGCATCTAGTCTTACTTCAATTTAATAAGCCAAGGCTGGTTGATATCCATGGGAGGCCTCCCCTTTCCTGAACAGAAAGGGAAGAGGAGTAGATGGGGGGAGGGGGGGACTAGTGGATGGGGAGGTAGATGGGGGGCACTAGTGGATGGGGAGGT
>JADRCH010000245.1:3450359-3515742 GCA_019843965.1 Rhynchomys soricoides | reverse complement strand
GGGGAGGTAGATGGGGGGCACTAGTGGATGGGGAGGTAGATGGGGGGAGGACTAGTGGATGGGGAGGTAGATGGGGGGAGGACTAGGAGGAGCTGAGGGAAGGGAAACTTCAGTCAGGATATAAAGTAAATTAATTAATAAATTAAAATAAAAAACATTGGAATAGAAATATTCCAAGTATAGGTAAGAAAAGAAAGTAGCCTGGGGTTTTAAGCACTTGGGAGTTTAGTTCTAAGCACTTTCTCCCTTGCTCTTTCTTTGTGAACATGATGTCATAGGCTGTGTTGCTATATCAAAAGACCTGTGACCCCATAATTAATAAAGAACATAGAAGGGTTTCTTCACAGTTCTGGAAGCATGTCTTGGTCATGGCGTTGACAGATTTTGTTGTCTGGTGACGGCTGCTCTCCATTTCCAAGATAGCGACTCATTGCTGTATCATCTGTAGGGGAAGGATGCCCAATCTTTATACGACAGAAGTGGCGGGGCAAGTGAGCCCAAGGCTTCATAAAACCTCTTTTAGAATCACCTTAATCTCACTCACTAGAGATGGAGCCCTTGTGGCTCAATAGAGAGACAGGTGGAGCCCTTATGGCCCAAAGAGACTTGGTGATATTAAATTTTATATGTAGAACATTTTGTCGACATTTTGAGCTCATCCAATGGCCCTTGACAGAAAAATATAGATTTGTTGTGACAGGGATATCCTTCCATCTGGAGTTATCACTCCT
Organism: Rhynchomys soricoides; assembly: GCA_019843965.1. Lineage (NCBI taxonomy): Eukaryota > Metazoa > Chordata > Mammalia > Rodentia > Muridae > Rhynchomys > Rhynchomys soricoides. The sequence goes on along the minus strand of JADRCH010000245.1, from coordinate 3,515,011 downwards.
CTCGAAAGGTAACCTTTGTTTTTGGAAATTCATTGCCATGTACTTAAAAATTAAAAAAGCCTACCCTTGATATGTTCCCCTGGGGTTGACAATTGTATTCCAGGTGACAACAGAGTCAAGAACTGGCTAAAATGGTAGCTTTGAGTGGCAATCAAGAGCATGGGGCAGCCGGGCAGTGGTGGCGCATGCCTTTAATCCCAGCACTCGGGAGGCAGAGGCAGGCAGATTTCTGAGGTCGAGGCCAGCCTGGTCTACAGAGTGAGTTCCAGGACAGCCAGGGCTACACAGAGAAACCTTGTCTCCAAAAACAAAAACAAACAAACAAACAAACAAACAAAAAGAGCATGGGGCAGACAGCTCTTTAGAGGTGGACTCACAAGGCAGACAGGGTGGGGGGCGGGGCGGGGCGGGTGAAGGTGTGACAGCTCCAGACCTCTCTGAGTATTTCTCCAGCCACTGGCAGCAGTGTGACCCAGAAAAGCAAACATGTCCTCTCATATTTGGACAATAAAATAACAATGTGAAAAATTTGTCTGGCAGTTCTTTGCTCCATCATAGGTGTGTCGGGCTCACCTGTCCCCAACTAGGAATCGAGGCCAGCTGGCTGTTAGTGATGTCTGATGTGCCAACACACCCAGAAATCTTGCTGGGAAGACTGAGGAAGTGCATGATAGTACTTGGACCTGAGGATTCCACTCTGGGAGAGCCTCTTGTTGGTGATCATTAAGTCTGAGCACCAGGTGCCGTCCAGAAAAATCAGGCTAGAGAAGGATCTTCTGTGGGGTTTTGAGAAGGACAACTTTCTTTTTGGAAAAAGATTCACAAGCGTGCCTTTGGCTTGGTATTTTTGTGTGGTGTGTAAGACCACGATATTTACCATTGTATAAAGATTGTATTAAGATTGACAGTCTGGGACAAGTCTGTAGATATGATCAGTGATGGAACGCTGAAAGGGAGGCAGAGGCAGGAAGCTCAGTGATGTCACTTGCCTGGGAGCCATGGATCACAGGGCTTTCGGTATGTGAATAAGAAGTCTTCCTTGTTGGGATGCTTACTTTTAACCACAAATGTTCTTACATTAATACAGTCCCCCATTGTCTTCATTTCCAAAGTTGTCTTTGTTGCTAGGTGGCATTAGAAGCTTCCAGATGCCCTCCCTACCTCCTTCTCTTTAGGCTGAAGGCAGAACAGGTAAACACTAATTCATCCATACCCCTAGGTCAGCTGTGGTCCTGAGCAAGTGTTTAGCTGGAATTCTGGATCAGGATCCTCAAATAGAGCTTGGAAATGTAGGCTTTTAAGTCTTGAAGCATCAGAATTGCTGCCAAACTGATGTCTGCAAGACACCCATTCATTCTAACTCAGGAGCCACTGAAAGTTGCCAGCAAGTCTCCCCATCAGCTCATTACAAAACAAAGAAGGCAAAACAAGTGGTTCATGGGATTCTAAAGCCTACAGACTTACAAAGCCAGAACCACTGTAGGATAGGTAAAGCCACAAGCCTGGGGTCGGAGAGAAGGCTCATCAGTTAAGAGCACTTACTATTCTTGCAGAGGACCTGAGTTCAGTTCCCAGCAATCACACGGAGGTCCACAAATGTCTATAACTCCAGTTTCAGGACATCTTATGTCCTCTTCTGGCCTCAAAGGGAAATTGCATTAATGTGCACATACACACAGACATATATACATACATTTAAAAATAATTTTTAAAATGGTGAAATGGCACAAACTATTAGCAAAATGTTTTGAAATGTAACATTACACACCACATACACATACTCTCTCACACACACATGTACACACACATGCATACATACACATACACTTGACTGTTGTATAATAGAGTGGATGGAGCTGGGCTGAGAGGGTAAGATGTGAATTTGCTCTGGTGTCTCATGAGCAGGGAGGAGTGGAGCTTGGTGTAACATGATATTTGAGAAGATTTCCAGAAGAAAGGGGTTTCTAGGCTAAATTTTAGGAAATAATTTGTAACTTTAATTTTTTCAAGACCTATTTTTAATGATGGTTTTTAAATGCTTTAACCTCCCTTCTAGCCCACTACCCAGCAGAGGTAGTGGGAAAGAAAGGATACGGTGGAACTGGACCTGTTTAGAAAGGCTCTTTGGAGCAACTCCCATCTGTGTTGTCTGGAACCTGGCAGTTCAGTTCCCAGGTTAGCAATGGCAGCTTGATCTATTCTCCAACACTTCACAGATACACCAGCAGTCCTGTTCGGTAGAGTCTGGATAGCAAACACAAATCAGCAGCAGTGGCACTATCAGAGACAGCCAGGCCTCAGTCTCGGCACAAGTCAGTAGGAAGGACCAGGACCAACAGGAAAACCAGGAAAAGTTCTCAGCTATGCCTCTATCAGTGAAGCAAAGATCAGCAAAGACTTGGGACCAACAAGTGTTGCCCAGCTAGCTCTATAAGCAAGCCTACCAAAAATATTTTGGTGTGTTTCTCTCTATGGAGTCCCAGCATATAGAGCTCAACTGTGCATTATAAGGTGGATCAAAACATGCGTGTTGTTAGCTAAGAATCCTTCATCACGTGTCCTTTGACGAGCTTGCTTTAGCAGAGCACCCTTTCAGCCCTGTCTGCTTTAGCATAACGTTCCTTCATGAGTCTGTCTTAGTCTTTCACTATGTCCACTTCAATGAAATACTCCTTCATATGTTTGCCCCAGCAAAACACCATCTAGCACAACTGACTTTCCAAAGAACCCTTCCGTTTCCACTTCAATAATTACTCAAGTTTTTGAAAATGGGCACTAAGACAAGGAAGGCATCTGGAGAAAACAGTGAGAGAAAAGACGGAGCTGTAAACAAGGTAGTTCGAGACAAAAGCATACTGCTTTGTACGCAGGAAAGAAAGAAGCGTGTTGAACCCAGCGAGACCTGAAGGGCCAGGCAGGCCTGGGACTTATCAGCAGTCATGTGCCTTGAGCTTGTAACTCCTGCCCCTCTAGCTATTTCTCTTAGTCTTGCTGCTTCCCAGGAGCCACAACAAACAAACAAACAAACAAACAATCCTGGGAAACAAAAACCATCCTCAGATTGAAAATGGGAGCTAACTCCAAGAAAGGGCATTCCTGACACTGCTAAGTCACTCAAGTGGGGAGTCCAGCAAGGGAAGGAGAGAGCCTTAATCTAGGGCAGTCTCCTTCCCTGGACAACCTAGGCAGGCATTAGCAGTACCTCATGGGGTTGCAGCAGCAGCTGACTTACCCTTTAGCTGACTGTGCCCCTCTCTCCCCAGGCCCTGGAACAGTGGTTTCCTGGAGCCATGCACTCAGGGTGCAGGTCAGTCTAAAGAGTATTTAGTATGTCTATATGCACACCTCCCAGGAACCAGTGTGGGGACAGTGTTGTAAATCCCCCTAGCCTGGTCTCAGCACCACTTAGAGCAGCATTTCCCCAGTGGTGTTCATCTATTCTGGAAGGTCCTGGGTCTAGTGATGCTGAACAGTTGGTGTGATGGTAAAACCACATGCTTCTCTAATAGCTAGCAACTGTAAAAACCTCCAGGATGTCCACTTGGGAGCTGGGGGAGAGGATGTGTTACACTGTTTTCTAAGTGTTTTTGACGCAGAAAACCAATCTCTCTTTTCCTTTCTGTCCTCTCCCCTCCTCTCCCCTCCCTTCCCCTCTCTTCCCTTCCTTCCGTTCCCCTCCCTTCTTTCTCTCCCTCCCTGCTCTCTCTCCGTTTTTTGCTCCCATCTCCTCTGCATTTCTAAAGATGACACACGGCACAAGAAAAGCTGTATGAAGCCCTCACCTATGAGAGAACAGACCTCTAAGTAGAGAAAAGTTCAGCAATGGAGACTTCCACTGACTGCAGAGACCCATGCTGCAGGAGAGGGGCTAGGGCAGGGTGGGATGACTGGGACCAGTTGGCAAGGATTGCCATGTAATGAGAGCTCCAGGTATGAGCAGCAGCAGCCTTGGCTCAGAGCTGGCAAGTGTTCTCTGGTAGGGCCAAGGCCTCCGGAGAAGCTCCTAGATCTTGGAGGTGGTAATCATGTCTCCTGAGGACTCCACTTCCACACAAGAACAGAACGACACGCCTGGGGTTTGGCTGTGATGTGTGGACACCAGAGCGAGACATTGGATTCTTAATCATGAAGTTTTAAAGCTTACAAAAGCTGCCTGTCTCTTCATGCTTGCTTCCTTGGCATCTTTAGAGAAAATTCAAATGGGTCCTTGTAGCAATCGCCAATCACCCACTTGCTTATACCAGAAAGTCAAAGATGTTGAAAAGAGGGGGAACTAAAGTGGTATCACCTCAGAAACTGGTCTGCTCTGGGGAAGGAAGGTGAAGCCCTCAAAAGACAACAGCTATGTCCTGCTTCAGAGCGTAAATGTCCATAAGCACAGACGTCCCTGCTTCAGCACATGAATGTCCGTAAGAGTAGTTATCCCTGCTGGTGTGACTGAGCTGCCACTCTTGATGGATAAGGAGCTGACGGTGCTGCACCCTTCCTGGGCTCATGTTGCACAGCACCTTCAAACAGGTTATACATCAAGCTGGTCCCAGAGGGGAAGACTGTGGAAAGACTGAAGGGAGAGGAGGAAGAAGAGGGAAGAAACTGGCATGGAGGTGCTTTGGGCTAGACGTGTTTATCTCATTTAGGCTTCATCATAACTCTCATGGTGAATCTGCCTGTCACTCTAAGGAACAGCCTATCAAGAAAAAGAGGGGTCCAGAGGCTTGCCCATACCACACAGCGAGGATGCAGCCTTCTATCTGTGACAGAATTCTCCTTGTTCAATCACATTTAAATATTAGGGCAGCAGGAGGCCTGCGATTGGACAGGGAAAAGGGAGGCGGAGCGAAGAGTGGCAGAGAGACACAGAGAGAGAGACAGAGAGAGAGACAGAGAGACACAGAGAGACAGAGAGAGAGAGACAGAGAGACAGACAGAGAGAGAGAGAGAGAAGGAAGGCCAAGATGGAGGCAGATGTAAACCAGCGTGGCTTTAACCAGCCACAAATAGTTATGATATCATAAAGGTTAGAATATTAGAGAAATTTGTCTAATCTAGGTGGGCAGCTTTTATCATTATCAATTGGTTCTGAAATTATTGTATTGGCATCTTGTGTATTGAGAATTTATTAATATATAAATCTGACCGGTTAACTATAAGCATTAAGAGTTCTGATTTTACCGGGTAAATGGATGTTGTGGTGGCTGCCAGGTGGATGGTCGTTGAGTGGGACTGGCGTGGCAGTGAAGGCAACTTGGGAGCAGAGAGTTGGCGGGCAGAGAGTGGCTCAGCAGGACCTGCGGGAGCAGAAAGCGGCTGTCAGTAGTGAGGGAAGCTTGTTGGTTCATTTTTAAATATTTCCTGCACCTATCTGCTCAGCTGAATGCTTGGATGCAGGTGGGAAGGAAAAGGTAGACAAAGGAGATTGAAAAGACACGCTGATGATGGAGTGGCTAGGGAGGCTGGCTCAGACGTGCTAAGGAAAGATGCTAGCTTGTGAGGTCTCCTCTCAGGACTAGAAGCCAAAAGAGAAAATTAAAGGAAGTGCCAGCTCCTCCCAGGCCGTTGGCAGCACCCAGAGATTAGAGCAGGATCTACAGATGACCATTTGGTGTTTTCTCCCAGAGCCTGTGCTCTGGAGAACCCTTTTTCTTGCTGAGGTTTGCTTTTCTATTTTCCTGTTTCTTGGCACTGACAAGGAGGGAAGTTGCCCTCTGAGTGGGATAAAGAACTGGAAGAAACTTGGGTGTTCCCTTGAGGTTAGGGGGCATCTTTGACTCTCCATGGTGACTGAGCTCACTTCTCTGTCCCTCATAAATGGGGCTTTCGGTGCTGACATCAGACTTCATCTAGACCTGCTATTTCAACGAGGCCACAGGCTTCTGAGAAAGATGGCCACAGGATCCTGCGGCCAGAGAGTAATTGGAAATGCACAGCCCAGGCAGATGCCCACTTCTGATAGGAGCAGCAAACTGAACAGCCTGAAGGTTTATAAAATAGACTAGGAAGACCAGATCATATTGTTCCTCAGCTCTAACCACAGGCTGCATATGGCTCACCATCCACCCACACCAACCAGGCATGGCAGAACTCCATTCTGAAACCTCTGGAAATACATCCTGTCTCCACAGATGACTTGAGAAAGACAGTTTTCAGGTTCCTGGTTGGTTTTCCCCATGTTCAGAGACACGGACTCTGACATGACAGCCCTGCTCAGTGGCAACCTCCTCTTCCTCTTCCCACACCCCAGAAGGTTAAGCAGCTGGACCCATGTCTCACTGTCTTCCACGGAGGCAGGAAGGACAAGGCAGGGAGAAAGTGAAAGGCCTGGAGGGGACTCAGCACAAATGAAAGCAAATTCTCCTTCATGTTCCCTTTTGCAGTAATAGCTAAATGAGAGTCAAGAGGTCATCAAGTTCATAACCCAGGACTAACCCATTCCAGATAACTTTGGGAACCACCAGGAAGATGGTGTGTGCTCTGTCTGGTGATCTGCACTGATCTGAATCATATTTTCTAACAGTAGTAAAGGCGGCTCCTTCCTGTCCTCTGTGGAGCTGGATGCTTCCAGACAAGGCCATTCTGAACGCTCTGAACAACGAAAGGCTAATAAGAGACCCTCGAATGTCTTTGTGTGTGGTTGGAGGTGTGGAAGTGGGCATGTGGGTATGTGCCTATGCATATTTTGTAAGAGCTGTGTTGTCAGCTCTTATGAATACTTCTCAGTTGGATATTTTTTGACTATATGAGGTTCAGTTTCCTTTATTGAGACATAATTCATATCCCATACAGTTTACCTGATTTAAATCAACATTCAATGGTAATGTAGTCACAGAGCTGTCCAAGTACTATCACTAATTGAGTATTTTCAGCACACCCCAAAAGAAATCCCACACTCCTTACTCAGTCTCCCCTAAATTCCTCCAAATCTTCTAGCCTTAAGCAATCACTAATCTACTTTATGTCTCTAAAGATTTATAAATAATGAGTATTTTATATAAATGAAACAGTATAATATATATGGGTTTTTTTGTTTTGTTTTGTTTTTAGTTAGACAGGCCTTGGCCAGCTTGGGCCTTGAACTCAGAGATCCACCTACCTCTGCCTTTGGAGTGCTGGGATTAAAGGCATGTGCCACCATGCTCTGCCAATGCCTGCTTTTTTGACTGGCTTCTTTCACTTAACATAATATTTTCAATTTATGTTTCAGCATGTACTCACATTTTTCCATAGAGGTAAAATATTCTGTTGTGTATGTGCCTCATTAGTTAATTAGTTAATGTGCCTCATGCACATCAAGGTCATTCCTCATGCACATCCGGGTCATGTCCACTACAGACATCGTATACAAGCTTTTACCTGACTAGACATTTTCATTCGTCTCCTGTATATACCCAAAAGTAGAGTTACTGAATTATGCGATCATTTGTTGAATATTTTGAGGGGCTATCATGCTTATTTCCACAGTGCACCCCAATAGCTATGCATCAGGGTTCCAGTGTCTTCATGGACTCACCCCTATTTCACAATCTTCCTCTGACTTTAATCTTCAAGTGTGAATGGTATCTGTAGCTCATTGTTTGATTTTCTTGGTGGTTTGAGCAGATGGTCTTGATAGCCAAGCCTGCCATCTTTCAATGTCTTTTTCTTTCTTTGTTCTTCATGTCACTGTACACAAAGGAGAAATGAGTTCTTCTCTGAGCCAGGATTATACCAGCTCCCTGAGCACTCTGGGAGAAATTATTCACCACCACTAAATTCTTGTCAGTTGCTTTTCTTTTGAAGTTTCTGATGATTTTAAAAGTCCGAGGGCTTTCTTGGTTTCCACAGGACCAAAAGTCTGCTCCCACTGCCCATGTCTGGCAGGCTCCAATCACCTGTAACTCCAGCTCCAGGAGATCCAACACCCTCTCCTGGCTTCTTTGGTTACCTGCATATACACAGCATGCACACCCACACAGACACATATCCAGATATGCATAACTAAACCAAACCAAAACATATCCATATCACTATTCACAAAAGGGATTTTCAGTAAATGAATAGCATAAGTAAAAATGTGAAAGATGGGTTGGAGAGATGGATCAACAGTTAAGAACAGTTCCTGTTCTTGAAAAAAACCCGAGTTCAATTCCAAGTATCCATGCTGGGTAAACTACAACAGCCTGTGACTCCACTCGCAGGGGCACCTGAAGGCTCTGGCCCCTGCACTCACACTAACATACCCATACAGAAGCATGGAATTAAAAATAAAGTCTTAAATAAAAAAAATGAGACAATATCCTAAATATCAAACAGTATGAAACATAACACTCAAATGAAATGTATATAAGGTATGTACTGTATTTGTACCACAGTTTGAACAAAACAGTAGAAAAAACATCTGGGGAGCAATCAGAAAAAGTTAAATATGCAAAGGTGTTAGATGACACTAAAGAATTGTTGCTAATCATGGCAGCCATGATTAGAGCATTGTCTTATGGGCAAACATAGCCATGCTGTCAGAGCATCTATTGAGGTAAGGGTAAAATAACAGTGTCTGGAATTTGCTTCAAGATGTATCAGCACAGAGAAAGACAGAGAGACAGAGACAGAGAGACAGAGAGAGACACATACCGAGAGAGAGAGAGAGAATCCACTTCCATTTGATTTGATTTTCTCCTTTGTGAGGACTTGGGAACAAGGTAGCATCTAAGATGCAGAGAAAGAGTCTATACCATGCACCAAATCTTCTGCTACTTGATCTTGGACTTCTATTCTGTAGGACTGTATAAAGTCAGCTTACATCCTTTATAACTTCCCAATCTAAAGTATCTGCTGTGGCAGTATTGTCCTGGTTTCATTTTGGTTGCTGTAATAAAATACTGACCAAAAGCAATTTTGCAGAAAGGAAGCATTTATTTGGCTTATACTTTCAGGTCATAGTCTACCATTGAGGGAAGTCAAGACAGAAACTCAAGCAGAAACCTGAACCAGAAACCATGGAAGAATGCTGTTCTTGGCTTGCTCCCAGGCTTGTGGTTAGCAAGCTTAGTCCAGGACTACCTTCTGGGTATGGTGCTGACCATAGGGGACTGGGCCCTGTTAAATAAGTTAACAATCAATAGCATTCCTCACAGGCGTGCCCACAGGCCAATCTGATCTGGGAAGTCCCTCAACTGAGACTCTAGGCCTCGTCAAGTTGACATTTAAAACTAGGACAAGCATGAACCAAGACAGAATCATGATGCATATATTCGACTACAAAGATGGTAATCTAAATAGCTTATCCGATAGCTGCCTGCAGCAATCTAAGTCATTGATGGAATTGTCTTCCATTGAGTTCTTCCAGCAATAAGTACCTGTCTAACAAGCATGCTGAGACTGAAGAAGACTCAGCACAGTGCTCTGGTTGTGCTTCATTCAAGCCGCCAAATAGTGGTCATGACCAGGAAATGGGGAGTTAGGGAGCAAAGCCTCCCACGGAGGAAGGGAGGTGAGTGATTTTCAATCAAGTAGTGCTGGCTGCTGGCCCCCTTCTACAGTTATTTGTTCAACTGGTTCCTATGTTTATGCTGAAAATCATGGCCAGCAACTGAATCTCAAGCCTTCAGGGCTGTCAGCATGTCCCCCTGGGGTGAGGCTGGGAGTGGCTGAGTATATTTGTTTTCCTCTGCCAGGTGGTTTGGCAGCTATGTCCTTGTAGAACACAGTGTGTTCCTGTGAGTGAGTCATTGTAGATCAGATATGACGTGAGCTATGGAAGGGGCCTTTGTGAGCACTGCTACAGCCTCCCCACTTCTCAGATGGGGAGAGAAATTTAAGTAAGAGGCCATGGCTTGGCTATCACACTAACCACAGTATTCAGCAGATACAACGATGCTATTGTGTACCAATTCCAAACTTCTGCCCACAATTCTCTGAAGCTTAGAGAGACATCCTGGGATCTCTGGATGATAATTATCAAGAACAAAAGTGAGCGTTGAAAGCTAGCAAGGCAATTGTAACATCTAAGACTCCCTACTGAGCGAGAATGGATCTTTGATGAGCATGTAGCCCAAAGTTAGGGGCGGGCTGGTGATGGAACTGAGGCATGAGCTAAAACAAGCAAATGAATGCTAAACCCTGAGAAACTGGTACATGGAAATGCATGTTATCCAGGCTATTGACCATAGTAACCAAGCTGGCGTGGTTAATTTTATTTCACATGTACCTGGTACTTGATAGGTTCTAGATATGATGTTTTTTTAAAAAAACTTATGAAACTTATCATTGGATTAACACAACATTTGTTCCATGAGGAGATTAAAGGTCTCAGGAAGATCACTGGTGAAAGCTGTAGTAAGGACTTTGAAGCTGGCCTTGGAAAGGGGACCGGATTCTGAGGGCAAGTGAGTTCTCACCGAGGAGGGACAGGCATATGACAGATGCAGAGGGAGTGAGTGTTTGTGGAGTTTGGGGAGTCTTGGCATATCCAGCTGGCCATAGTGCACAGCTGAAGTAAGGGTGTGAGTGGACGGGCTTGATGCCACAGGCCAGGAACTCTCTGTCTCTTCAGTCTCAGTTTTGAGGAGGGAAAGATACACATGACCCATTCTCAGTTATTAGATGGTCCTAATTCTCAATTTGGACACAAAGATTTCCCCACATCATCTAAATACACTGGTCTGGTCAGGACAAAACTGACTTTCTTGACAAATACTTTCTGCTCTTGGAAGCATCCTCTTCATGGTCCTGGTGGCCCAGGCTCTACTGGCTCAGGAAGTGCAGGGAGGCACACACATTAGACACGCTGGAAGAAGAATGAACATTCTTCATTCTCCAAGAAGGGGTCAGGCACAGTTCACTTTTGGGACTGGAGTTTGAGCCAATGCTGATATGTGTCAGTACCTGCTTGCCCCAAGGCCTTAAGCTGTATTTGTTCTTATGCCTACAGGGGAAGCAACCACAACTGCTCCCTGAGTACTTCCTCCTAGCCTCTCTACTTTCTTTAATCCCTTTGGATTTAATTAAAGGTTTAAGAGGCGTCTTTAGAATTTTATGGTTACCTGTTGATTTTGTCCAGCCAATAAGCTTCTAATTTTTTTCATTTATTTATTTAGTATTGGGGAACAGGTATGCACATGCCATAGTGGACAATTTAAGGGAGTTGGTACTTTCTTCTCACTATGTGGATTCCAGGGATTGAACTCAGGTCCAGGCTTTGTGGCAAGTGCTTGTAGCCATTGAGCAACACTGCTGGTCCCAATAACTGTTTTTATTGGTAACTGGGGTCATCTAATTTGTGTCTAGTTACAATCACTCTTGACCTGGTCACAGTAGTTAGATTAAAGGACAGGCACTCTGCACCAATAAAGTACTTACCTGAGACTTGTGCCTTGATGCTGGAGGAGAGGATACTTTGTTCTGAAGCTGTCAGATTGTGCTTCCCATGACAACGGTGCCGTGGTCCCCACTTCCCCGAGTCCTGCTTCATTTATTCCCTTATAGGTGGTGCTCTGTTTGGCTCAAAAATCTTCCTGCCCATGAATCTCCTTTTCAGGATTGTCTCCCAGGAAACCCAGCAGAAGGGTTTGAGAGATGGAAATCAGAGTATATGGTTGATGTTTGACTTGGTGGGAAATTTCCCTTTCATCTATAGTATAATTAAGACATACATTGGTAAGTATTCAGGAAGCATTCAGACGTCATTTAACATGCTTACTAAAGGAAATTTCAAACCAACAGCCTCCCTTCCGTTATCAAAAATATTTTAGGATAAGCTCAAAGCGGTTTTGCCTCTAGTCTTGGAGTGGCCTCTCAAGGACGTTTCTACCTCCATCTTTGTCAAGAGCGCTCTGCATACCCAAGGGTTGCTCTGATCGCTAGATTTCAGAGTAGTTTGCGGTTTGTGTTGGTTGAGATTCACTTCCTTTTTGTGGAGTGGGTAATGATGACAGATGCTTCTGAACCAGCAGGTAAGGAGTGCCAGTCTGCTAACTCCTGTTACTTTCACTGCCCAGCCATTGTCAGGATTACTGTTCTTAAAGTCTGTGGCCAGCAAACCTACAGCAGCCATTCCTAAAGCCGAGACAACTTGAGCTATCTTAGGGACAGACAAAGGTCCTCTAAGAACAGGCGTGTGGCCGCAGGGTCAGGAGAGCCTTACTCTCACCCACAAATAGAGATAACATCTTTCTGTACTCTACTGGCCAAACCATGTGCCTGGGGGCCACTTGGAAGACTGTACACATTTCTCCAGTCTCCACAAAGGTGCCCACGGAAGGCCCTGCCTGCTAAGAGGACCTGCCTCTCTCCATATAATCCTTTTCTTCTTTAAAAAACAAAGGATCTTAGGGCCCAGCTTGGAGCCCAGCACGGGCTTGCCAGAAACGGGCATACCTGTCATCTGCAGGTGCGTTCACGGTTCACAGAGCATGGAAGCTTAATCTGTTTTCACATTGGCTAGGAATGGGTTTGCCTATTATTCTAGTTCATAGCTAGACAAGACAGATTAGCGCTGGGCATGCTGAGTTTACTGAAAAGCTCAGAAACCAAAGGAAGCTAAATGGTGTTTCTTTTCCTCTGTTATATGTCTGTCTCAAAATGGAGATTTGGGGCCCTGAGATAACTCGACCTTCTTGTTAATAATAGGCACTTGTTAATAAAAAACTGGGGTTAGCCAAAGGCCATGCTTCAGTCCTGTTTTCATGGCCAGGGCTTCTTGGCCACAGCAAAAGGACAGAAAAACCTAGGTAAGGTGAAGGATCCAGTCACTTCTGACAAGTTGCAGCCCCTGCAGTAAGACATAAGCTAAGGAACCTAAGGTTGGTGAGAGAGTTATCATTTGTGTCCCAAATTGTCAGTCTGAGGGTGACAGAAAGAACTGTTTGGAGATCTGAGAGTCAATGGGAAAAGAGCTTGGCTTTGGGTTGTTCTCTGCCCTACATGATTTTGCAATCACTTTGACCAGTGAATACATAAAACGAGTATAAGAAAACAGAGCCTAGAGTGCACTTGCCAGAGTGGCAAGGCATGGAGCTCTTTGGTGACTTAGCCTCTGATCTTGTCATTGCTTTGATGGAGGAACTCTTTCTAATGATCATGGAAACCAGTAAGTCACGAATGATTAATTTTAGCAAGACAGAGTTTGCCATCTTGGATCTGGGAGGGGGGGCATTGTGTAGATTGGAGGATAACAGGCAGGATTTGGAGGCAGAAGTGGTTGAGGATCTGAGTGGTAACCTTGTCTCTATCTTGCAAGCTCACCTTTTCCATGAGCTTGTCCTGGATTACAAAGCCAGGTGGCATGAACCTAGTCTCCGTTCTGCTCCAGTGCCTTAGGAGGCGCCGAATTCCTTGCTTTTCCAGAGCAGAGTATCTCAGACTTCCAGACATAAACAGCGCATCCCGCAGACAGACAGACACTGTTGAATCAGGTTCAGGACACAGGACCCCACAGAGATCAGATGACAGTCACCCCTAAAGAAAACAAAGGTTTCCTGGGCAAACTTATTTTGAATTCCAGAGTTAGTGTGAAGCCTCTGGAAAAATAAAGCCAGGCAGAAGTAATTGCAGGAGGGACTGCAGCTGCTGCTACCTCTGTGGGTGAGGACCTAGAGAAAGCGCTCCTTGAAGAAACAGAACAGACTGTCTGGAGAAAAGAAACCAAGGAAAGATAACTCCAGTACTGTAGCTCCTTGTATTCCAAAATGTTTTTCTGCACAAACATCCCTCGGTCACTGGAAGTCCACCCCATTCCTCCACTTGTCTTTCTCCCTCCTATCTCCCTTCACCGATCCCCCCCCCCATTCATCCACCCATTAGCTACCCATCTCTCTTCCCATACATTCGCCTGTCAACCCATTCTCCTGTCCACCTCTCTGCCCATTTTCCCATCATCCACCCTCCTATCCATCCACCTATGCTTCCAATGCTACCATAGAAATAACACATGCGCTAAGCTAGGGATGGCCAACTGCCTGTCCTGTCTACTCACATGTGGACAGGATTGAGGGAGTCCTCTCAGGTTTAGGAAACAACTTACAGACTAAGATATCCAAAGATGCCAGAGCACCTAAGCTGTTGACAATATGATTCGGCCACTTGCTAATATCTCAGTGCCTGTTTCCTCTTCTGTAAAATACAGGAATCACAGAGTTTTCAGCTTACAGGACAGTGATAGTCACTCAAGGAGACAATGGAAGCAAAGTACTAAGTACAATGGCCGACATGTAGTATGCCCAGAAGATTTAATCAGCATTAAAAGTGTGGAGTTTGGAGAACTGGGAGAGAATTCTGCCATCTCAAAGCCAATAGGCAAGGAAGGTTTCTTAAGAAGCTAAAAGATGTATTAGAAGCCATGCCAGGTTCTTGGGGTATTTTCCAATGTCCAGCTGCTGGGCATGAAGGGAGTAAACAGCTGAGAGGAACTAAACCCTCAGGTTTTCTTCAAGCTTGTCTTCATCTTTGCAGAGGGCCAGCAATGGCTCAAACTAACACTGAGCCAAAAGGGCCCTGAGAAGAAAAGCAACAGGAAGAGGAGCGAGCCAAGGAAGAGTAGTGGGACAAAGTCAACAGAGACCACGTGTCAGAAATCCTACAGGACTATGACGGGAAGTCTGGTCACCAGGAGAACAGCTGGGGGCTTTGAGAGTCTCCAAGCCTGGGGGAGTCCTGGCACGTCTATTTAATAATCTTCCAAGGGAGCAACATGTAGAAAAATGTCAGAAGTTGCCTTAAGGACAACAGCCAAGGGTTCCTGCAACCAACACGGAGACTTCTGCCAGCGCACAGGAATGTCTGAAGGAAGCAAGGACCCCAGTCAGGAATCAATTGTTTGGATACACAGAGGTCAAAGGGCAGTGCCCTTGGCAGGAAAGTTTCGAACACCCTTAAATCCATAGGCTCCTGGCCAGCTGGTTTCTGGACCATGAGGATCATGATCATGTTGAGAGAGGATGCTGGAGTTAACAAGAGGGTCTCTCCAATTTAGGGATGGATGGGGAGCATGAACTAAACAGGTGAAGGTGACAACTGGTGTCACCTTGGGGGGCCTTCAGTGGAGATCTCTGAGGCTATTTCCGTGTTTCGAGAAGGGAGAAATCAGTACTATCAATACTATCTCAGATAGCACAACAAAACCTTATGGAGACTAAGAGCTGAGAGGTCACAGAATTCTTCCTTCCAGTATAGAAACTGGGGAGTGGAGCTACAGGGACAAGTGGAACAGACTCGCCACTGAAGGGTCAACATGCAGTAGGGACTATCCTTAAGTGCGTAAGGATACCCGAGGTTTTGTTACCCGAGGGATTGTTACCCGAGGTGTTTAGATCAGAGCCTGGGCCCTGCTAACCCTAGTAAGCTAGGCCTGGCTGCCAGGTCTCAGTGGGGCAACTTAAATTAAAGCTGTAAAAAGTAATGATGAGAAGCATAAAACGGTCACTGTGGCCATATCTAGCAGACGTACAAAGATGACCTCTACACTCCCAAGTCCATCCTCCATGTCCTGACATTGTTTAGCTTAAACAGAAGGTCTGAGACATGCATAACTAAATAGTGCTGGTCAAGGTGTGGTAGATCTCTTCCATCATAGCTATCGGTCTATATAGAAGGACTGGAGTCCCTTCTGTGAAGTGGCCTGAGGTTGGCAGAGCCATGTAAAATCTCTTTCTGGTAGACAAGCTCTTCTGGCTGACACCATGAGAGTCCTGGAAAATTCCAGTTTCTGGGGAATCATATTTTCGTAGTCTGGTAGCCAATAGAAAGATACAAGTGTCACTTCGAATGTCTTCAGCTCTGCCAGGGCTATTAAAAAATTGGTCCAGTTTAGTGTATGTCCCACATCGTGCTCAAAGAATCCTGCCTCAACCACAGATGGGCTCACTTACTCTACGTCCTGTGAAACACACCACGCAAGGCATCCTCCATTGCTAAGGAGCCCGTCTGTGCTTAGCCGTGGCTCTTCCTGAGGCCAAATTCCCTCATTGTCTCTCTCTGCCTTCCTCTTCATTCCACAGAAGCTCTTTGTTTTGCCTCACCATGACCGGTGTGAAACTTGCCTTCCCCCTCAATTTCCACTCATAAGCTGCACCAACCCCTCTTCCCACTTTCTGAAGACAGAGCTAAGGAAGCTTGGGACGGGTCATTCAGGACAAATTCCCTCACATTCTGAAGCACTTCCTTGTTCTGAGCTTGGCAGCCACTCTACCATGTGGCTTGCTACCTTTCTTTTCTCTCTTACCTCCCCGCCCCCACTCTCTCCTCAGCTTGTCTCCACACCAAGTTCCCAGAGAATTCCAATTCAAAGTTTAGTTTATTGCTTCAGTTTAAGGAAGCTTAATTGCTTTTTTAAAGACCTTCACCTTCAGCCAAGGTTAGGGTTTTATCTTCTAACCCTGGGTGTTAATCAAGGTCTCTTCTTCAGCAGGTAGGCCCTGGTGAGAGAAATGTGAAGTTGTTTTCCTTCCCTACTATCTTGAGCTTTCCTGGAGGTAGACTGTGAAAGAGGAAAGGCAGAGTCTTTCTTTGGGAAGACAGAGAAGATGGTTCTAGAAGCAGAGGAGGAAGGAAGATCTCTAACAAAGAAATAAAGAAACTGATAGGGCTGGAGAGATGGCTCAGTGCTTAAGAGCACTAACTGTTCTTCCAGAGGTCCTGAGTTCAATTCCCAGCAATCACATGGTGGCTCACAACCATCTGTAATGGGAACCACTGCCCTCTTCTGGCGTGTCTGAAGACAGCTACAACGTATTCATATACATAAAATAAATAAATAAAAATAAATCTTAAAAAGGAATATATATATATATATCAGCCATAAAGAATGAAGTTATGTCATTTTCAGAATTTGACTAGAGTTAATCATGTTAAGCAAATTAAGCCATTCTCAGAAAGACAAATACCATATTTTCTTCATTTGTGGTTCCTGGATTTTATATGGTCACATAAAACCATGAATATACATATTAAATGAAAGTAGAAATAAAATTGTCTCGGGAACAAGGAATAAATAGGGGGGAGGTGTGAGGCGGGTGGAGGACTTGGTGGCAAGGAGGGATGTCCTCAGCATATAGAGATCCCTATCAAAACTCAAATTAACTTTTAGAAAGACAACGATGTCAAAGGCACATTAGAAGTTTGACTGGAAATAATGCAGTCAATAAAACTATATCTGCTTTGTGAAAATGATACGATTTAAGTGTATAATCAATATTCATGGATTAATAAATGCCATATATGAGTTGAAGTCGGAGTCATCTTGCATGAGATACTTACTCGTCGTGCTGTATCTTCTCCTGTGGGGACGATCGCTATGTCTTATCTCGCACGTGGTTCAGCCTCACACACAGTGCACACTCAGTTAAAGAGCAAACTCTTGCTGACATTTAGAGATAAAGTGGTAGAGATTCCAGTGGGTGAGGAGACTTGGCAAAGCACACAACCAGCACCAGGCAGAGCTGACTTGGGACACTTTCCTGAGTTTCTGGCAGGATCAAGTCATTGCAGCAATTGAAGTGAAGTGCGTAGAATGTCCTCTCACCCTGCTGGGAGACAGCCAGTCCCAGGCAGATACTCCACAAGCTTTGGCTTGTTGGCCACAAGTACATCAGGGACATCTCACCCACATGAGTCTGGCCTTTTACCAATTCATTATCAGCTGAGAAGCAGCTCAGCATTTGGTTGATTTTCAATTCTGTCTTATCTTTTTTTTTTTTTTTTTTTCTTCCGAGACAGGGTTTCTCTGTGTAGCCCTGGCTGTCCTGGAACTCACTCTGTAGACCAGGCTGGCCATGAACTCAGAAATCCACCTGCCTCTGTTTCCCGAGTGCTGGGATTAAAGGCATGAGCCACCACTGCCCTGCCTGTTTTATCTTTTAAATTAACTTCAATTTTAACATCCTCTCCTCTCTTCTTTCCAGCTTTTTCAGCACATAGCAGTAGTGCTCTGACTGCCGATAAATCTTGCAAGGAGCTCTGGCAGAAACTTTTAGTGGGTGGGAGCTCCGTGGAAAACTCTGATGACCTATGCTAATGAAAAGTTCAATTACAAAGAAATGTTGGCATTCCCGTAACTAAAAACTGTATGGAGATTGTGTGTGTGCGCAAATGTATGTATGTAGTGCATAAATTGTGCACAAGTGTATGTGTATACATGTGTTCATGTGTGTATGTGTGTTTGTATATGCATGTGTGTTAATGTGTGTGTGTTTGTATTGCCTCTGGGTGTATATGTGCATATTTATACATTTGTGTATGTGTATACATGTATGTTAATGTGTATTGCCCGTGGGTGTATATTTGTATGTTTATGAGTGTGTGTGTGTGTGTGTGCATGCATGTGTGTGTGTGTTGTATGTTGTGTGTAAATATGTGTGTTGCCCATGGGTGTATATGTGTATGTTTATGCATGTGTGTGTGTATATATGCTGTTCATGTGTATGTTTTCTGTGTGCTGAAATATCTCAAGGCAAAGTCAACTCAGGTTTTTAGAGTAGAATCATCTTGGCACCGTCATGCCTCAGTTATGAGCTACTGTTTCTCTTTGTTGTCTTCCACCATTAAACTCATCAAAAGTCCTTGTACATTTCTCTCTTCCTCTTCTTCCCATTTCTCCCCAAAGTTCCCTACTAGCCCAGAGTCATCAACACAGAACATGTCTGTTGGCCCCACCTGGGACCACAGAACAGGCCTCTCACAGATTCCTTTGAAGTGACTAGGCCCTAGTGTTAGGATCAGAGGAATTCTGCAGACCTTGCATGCAGTTCCTTCTTGCACATGGGGTGGACCAAAGAACTCAGTCTGAGGTGGTGGCCTACCATGGCAGACTCCAAGGACAACATCTGGAATCTTTTCAGGCTTCTGTAAGCCTAGAGAGCAGCTCACAGAGACAACCTGAACAAAGCATCCATTTCTGGGATCTTGACACCATGTTCTCTCTATAACTAGACTTCCCACAGCTGGTCTTTACGGCGTATCCAGATCTACCTCTCTGAGCAGGCCTGAGTGGGCTACTCATGTGGAGTAACAATGCCAGAATTCTAGCTTCAGACTTCCAATAGGGGTGACAGGCAGAATTGCCAGACCAATCTTCAAGAACAAACCTTCCTGTAGCCTTTTTAATAGTTGATCTTTGGGCCTCAGAATGCATCTCAGTTGGTAGTGTGTTTGCCTGGAGTGCACAAAGTGCTGGGTTTGAGCCCCAGCACCCCATAAATGGGCATGGTGACTCATGTATGTAATCTCAGTACCTCAGAACTTGAGGCAGGGTTCATAAGTTCAAAGTTATTCTTAGCTCCATAGTGAATTCAAGCTCAGACTATCCCAAAAGCCCACCTTCAAGTTCCTGCTAACTTAGCTTATTTCAGAGAGAGACAAAAAGACCCCATAGGTAGCTCCTCACTAATTCTCAGCACCATTTAGAATCCGTTGGCATATGCACCATTCATTGCTTCTCCATTTCTGCACATGTACGATTTACCACCAAAACCCTTCAGTGTATTCTCCTCATTAGTAAGATAATGTCTAGAATTATGAAGGTGGCTCCATGTAGGTCCTTCCTGATGACCTCTTGGCCTTGCTCTGCCACCTCTTTCTGAGCTCTTCAGCCATCTTCTCTTCTTCCCAGAGAAGGCAGCTTCTAGTCTTTAGCAGGCCTTTCATCCCTGTTTCCACTCTTAGCAATTTTGCAATTTCTAAAGGACTTACATAATCATAGCAAAGTGATTGATTGTATAAACCAGTAGTTGTTTACTCTCCAGTCCTGAGTGTCTGCTCCAAGAGGGCAGAGATCAAAGTCTTGACCCCAGGAGCTCAGCACTTTGTCTTGCATATTCAATAAGTACACAATGAATAAAGAATGGAGTTCACAGCACGGCAGACTGTCTGGACAACCACACACTGAATATGGGGGGAGGGGCCTGGGTGGCTTGTGAGAACTGCCAGAGAAGAAGCTGGCGGGCCAACTTGACAGTGAGGCTGAGGCATGGTGCATTTCACAGAAAGACCTTGGACAGCCCTGCTGCTGGGCTCTGCAGTGTTGAGTGAAGAAGAAACCTCCAGTGTTTGGCTTTCTGGTTCTGTATTTTTCAGAGTGACTAGAAGGAAGGCAGTTTAGGAGGAAATACAGGGCTGGGTCATAGCGAAGGCAGTAAAGAAGTATTCCCTGACACTTTCCATCATCATCATCATCATCATCATCATCATCATCATCATCATAATAATAAAAGTCAAGAGTGGCATTGTGTGTTTGTAATCCCAGCTCTGGGAGGCAGAGGCAGGCGAGTCATCCAGGCTCCTTGTCCAGCCAGCCTAGCCTACTCACCACTGAGGGGCACTGTGGATGACTCTTGAGGAACCACACACAATGTTATTCCTCTAGCCTATACATGTGTGTGCACATACCTACATGTGTACTGGAACACACCACACACACACACACACACAGAGTAAACACACCATTTGGTCCCTAAGTTCTGGGAAATCCTCATGAAGCACACTGCAGAGGCTGAATTCAATCTTCATACTGCACAGCCCAGGGGTCCCTGGTCTCCTGGGAGCTTTAGGGGAGCTTTTGTAACTCCTCTGGAGGGGTTCTGACTGCTGTGGAGTCAGAGAGACTTGGGTTCATAGCTCGGTTTTCACACTTACCAGCTGAGAGAACTCAGGAAATGGCTTTTCTCCTGAGCTTCAATACTGCCTCAGGTAACAGTGAGTGAGTGAGTGAGTGAGTGAGTGAGTGAGTGAGTGAGTTAGTTAGTGAGTTAGTGAGTTAGTAGAAACATTAACTGACCCTAAGTACATGCTTGCTGGGTCATATGGATGAATAATAGCTGAAGTTACTGGTGGTTTATAACTCAGTTTGGCCTTGATCCTGTGTATGTTGAGCTTTTTTCTTTCTTTCTTTTTTTTTTGGTCACATAATAAGTAAATCCTTGTTTCAGTGGACAGGGAGCTTGTTTCTTACATAGTACGGAGAAGAGCCAGCTTGCAGATGAACAGTCCTCCCATCAAGTTCAATGTAATTGTGGTGCTGATTCAGAATCTTTATGGCTGTGATTACCCCTGTAATTACTACTGCTTTCCTCAATGGGAAGGGAGGCTGTCCTCCATTCTGCTGCCCACAGGAAAGACTGCCCTCAGGTGTAAAGTCCAATTACCATGTGCAGTTGGGAAGAACACACACAGAGGTGCATTCCTGAGCCCTGAGCTGGGCCTTTGTTTGTCCTCTCCTTATAAGGAGTGAGTTATCATCAGCCTTGCAGAAAGGTCCTGGCTGTTTCTCTCTCCTCAAGTGCCTGAAATCATCATTCTCCTCGGAGGGGTGGGGTAGTGATTAAGCAGGCTAATCATGCCAGCGCTTTGCTATCCAAGTATGAGGATGTTTACAGACCTTGAGACAGAGGTGGAGATTTTGTCTGATCCTAGGGACTCCCAGAAGACACACTCACGAGTCCCTCCCACCGCCATCCATCCAATAGTGGAAGATCAGCCAGAAAAGCCATGACACCAGCTAGTGGCCATAAAAGTTGGCTTGGTTGGGGGAACTGGAGCCATAGCAACTTTGAGGGTTGAGGGCTATGCCTAGTTTTGGCCACGTGCTCTGAATCTTAAAGGGAACAGATCATTCTCACTGCCAGGACGCTTTCCCTCCCTGCTACCCAGAAGCACCAACCATAAGTACCTTCTGTGAAGGTGAGCTAAAATAAAGCCTGTGCCCTTTAGGGTGTTTAAGGCAGCGGTTTTTTTTTGTCCCGGATGTGAGAAGGGTAATTGCCTTTCTTTGACATTTATTATTAGTTGCTGCAGAAACAAATAAAGACAACAGGCCTGGGGACACTGGGATGAATCCTGGCTTTGAGTGGGGAGTGTCTCCCAACACCTCCCATCCTGGGCCCCAGGGCAACCATACTGAAAAGTGGTAGGCATGCAGGAAGTGGGGTTTAGAGGATTTGAACTGAGGAAGCAGAGTATCTTCTACAAGAGTGATTGGCTGTGCAGAGGGGAGTGTGGGCTCCACGTGAGCTCTCACTGCTTCTCTCACGGCTTGATCCTCTGCATGTACTGCTGCTGCTTCCACACACTCTTCTAACCCAAGATGTCACTTATCATGGTGTGACTTAGACAGAAGACCCTCCCCAGAGGCACACGCAGAGAACTAGGATCTAGGATTTCCAGCCTTCTGAACTCTGAGTTAATAGACCCCTTTCACTTTGAAAGGTACTCAGCATCAGGCATCTTGTCACAGCAGCACAAAACTAACTATGGCATCTTCAAATCTTTGCCTTTTACCCCCAAGGATGCAAGCCAAATCAGGACAACTTGTGCGAATAGCTAATTGGTAATATTGCTGATGTTGGTACATATATAGCAATGAGCACTCTTTTTGCCTTTCTTCTGGCCCTTTGAGTTCTGGGGGGGATAGGAACACCATTGGGCAGAGACTGTGCTGTTCTAACTACAAGGTAGTGCTTCCATGAGACCTTGTACTGGTGCCCAAGTACAGCCCAACTGGGAGCTGAGGGGCACTCAAGGCTGCTGGTACCAAGACTGGACCGATGCAGCCTGCATCTTTTGAGACACTGGCATCTGAGATTACAGCATCTGAAAACCCACTGTCAAAAATTAGATCTTTTGTAATAACATTGAGATCATTCCACTGATGATCCTAGGAAAACAGAACAGAACAGATTTCTCCCCTAACTAACGAGGATGTGCTAGAGCTTAAGAAATCTTTAGAAACAGCCTTTACACAACTAGAACGGTAGGACGGGCTGTGGAATGCCCACACATACTATGTGCATAAGCGGTTACTCAAAACATCTCTGGCGAGGCCGGGCAGTGGTGGCGCACGCCTTTAATCCCAGCACTTGGGAGGCAGAGACAGGCGGATTTCTGAGTTCGAGGCCAGCCTGGTCTACAGAGTGAGTTCCAGGACAGCCAGGGCTACACAGAGAAACCCTGTCTTGAAAAACCATAAAACAAACAAACAAACAAACAAAAATTTCTGGACTACACTATTTTCAGGAAGGTGTCTCCTCGAACAAATGTGAATTTTGGAAGAAATTACAGCTATTTTCATCTTTAAAGAGTTACATAATGCACTCACTAAAAAAACCAACAAGCTCACATTTACATAGAAGCTGCTCAAGGGTAGTATGGCCTTCAAGGGGCTCTGAGTGTACACTGGGAACACGGATTCTGATGTGGATGGGGTTTATATCATTATTTGTAACATTATGGAAGGATTGCTGGATCTTCACCCATGGAAATACAGTTTGCATTATATAAAAAGCAAGACATGGTTTATTACAAGACATGTTACCATAGTCAATAGTCATCATTGACAAGTGTGCATGTGTGTTACTAGAGAGTGAACCTAGGACATTGCACATGCTGGTTAACTGCTGTACCACTGAACTAGATTCCTAGCCTTCAAAAATTTTTTGCTTTATTTTTAATTGTGTTTGTGTGTGCGTGCGCTTGCACACATGTGCGCACAGTGCAGGCACACTGTTCCCCATTGTGCCTTTGGAAGTCAGAAGACAACTTTGAGTTTCTGTCCTCTCTTTCCACCCTGTTTGTGATAGACTGTTGCTTGCACCATGTACACCAGGCAAGCTCGATCATGTGCTGCCAGGGATTCTTCTTTCTCTACCAGCCTCCTGCTAAAAAAGCATTGAGGTTACAGATGTGTGCTATTTCATTCTCTTTTACATGGATTTTGGGGTTCAAACTCAGGTACTTGAATGGAAGCCCTTTAACCACTGAGCCATCTCCTTCTACCATAATCTCTCTCTTTCTCTCTCTCTGTCTCTCTCCCTCCCCCTCTCTCCCTCTGTCTCTAAATTCATCAACAAGTACACAGATGTTATCCCTCTGCAAAAAACAAAAGACGAATGTGTTTTTGTATGGATGCTTAACTTAAATGTTTTTGGAAGGGACTAATTTGCAATAAGTTTATTATCTATAGACTTCTAATAGTTTTTGGTTCTGTGTAACTTCAACTTTCTTTATTTGAGAAAAATCCACTAGTTGTTCTTTCTATAAAATGGCTTGTGTGTTTTGGTAGGCTTGCCCATCTGCAAAATTGGAAATAAATAGAAAAATAGCAAATCAAAGTCATAATCAGTTATGCCCAATATTCTGTTTTCTATGTGCCTTGATTATTAATAATCTATTTATTAATATCTATTTTGTTTCCTATAGTGGATATTTATTTATCCATTCTTTGTGGGGAGTATGTGGGTGTATATGCCAGGGCATATGTGTTGGAGACCAAGGGCTGCCTTTGGCAGTTGGTCCTCTCTGTCACCATGGGGGTTCTAGAGATCAAAGTTGGGTCTTCATGCTTGATGATGCCACTTGTTTCTTTCTTAAACAAAAAAGAAAAATTATTTTTTTTTTTTTCAAGACAGGGTTTCTCTGTGTAGCCCTGGCTGTCCTGGAACTCACTCTGTAGACCAGGCTGGCCTCAAACTCAGAAATCCACCTGTCTCTGCCTTCCAAGTGCTGGGATTAAAGGCGTGCGCCACCACTGCCCAGCAAAATTATTATTTTTAAAACATTGAAAATAATTATTAAGAGTTTTTAACGATGTGAGAAAATGCTTAAAATATGCTAGATGAAAAAAGTCAATACAATGAGACTCCCTAACTACGCAACTGTAAGCTTGTCTGTGTAACTGTGTGTTCCCTAACTATGCTGTTGTCCGCTTGTCTGTGTAACTGTGTGTTCCCTAACTATGCTGTTGTCCGCTTGTCTGTGTAACTGTGTGTTCCCTAACTATGCTTCTGTCTACTTGCCTGTGTAACTGTGTATAGAGTCTGATATTAAGGAAAGAATACCAAAAACATTAGGGATGCTTTCAGAGCGTAGACAACAGAAGCAGGCCTTCTTTTCTTTTCCTGTTTTTCTAATTTTATTTTTAAAGTAAGTTATCTACAATGACCAGGAGACGATTTCACACGGAGAGAGGGTGTGTGTGTTCCTTGTGTCCTGACTAGCACATAGCAGAGAGATACTGCAGGTGGGTGCTTTACACGGGGTCCTCACGCAATGCAGGGAGGTGACAGTGCTCCTGTTCTGTAGATGGAGAAAATCCCAGGGCCCAGAGGGGTTAAGTGCCCAAGCCTACTCGAGGTTTTGGTCCACACTTCCTGGACAAGACTCTGACATCACACCTGACTGATCAGAACGGGGTCCCAGGTGCATCTTGGGTACATGTTTTCTTGCTGAAATGGTCATCATAACAGCCACAGCATAAGTAGCAGAAGGGAGCATTTAGGGTCAAAGGCTCTGATGGGCATGTGGGAATTTTCCATTGTGTCATGACAGATGTCCAAACAGAGATCTTTGAAGAACCCCTAAATCCTCATCTCTTTCCAATGAAAAGTCCATGTTGGAGACAAGGAAAATGTTTGACTTGCTAGAAGCTGCCAGGACTAACGTGAGGCTAGCTGGGTGGGTGGGTGGAAAGTTATTTACTTAAAAATGGGATTCTTGATTTGCATCCAACTTTTTCTAATGCTCCATTTAAGGAAAGGGAAGCTCTCCCTTGTGGGATCAGTTTACAAAGTCTTGAGAAACCTGTAACTGAGTTTATCTTACAAAGGGTGCATCCCTGACTCAGCCTGTTGAAGTCAGGAGTCTTGCAGGAATGCAGAAGGCTCCCTAGACAGATAAAGGACCCTTATTTCATTGCAGAAGCATCTTTTTAACAGCAGGCAGCATCAAGCCCTCAGATTCAGACCAGCCTGGACACGCTTCTCTGGTACAAACTGCCCAGAGTGATGCTTCCCCGTTCATGGCTTCCCCCAAAGACATCCTCCTTTCTCCTTCACTACAGCTGTCCACCCCCCTCCCCCCAGCCTCAATCTATTTTCTGGAAGGATCTAAAGTCTCTTTGAAGATGGCTGTTTTTCATGAATGCTTGGAGAAACAGTCTAAATGAGCATGCACACTCCACGTTAGACTTCTGCTGGAGTGTCTGAGTTCTCTAACACTTTTCTGACAGCACAGTGGTGAGACAGGCTGGGTCATAATCCAGAGAAGAGCAGAGGGAAGGGTCCGGAGCAGGGAACCTAGGCTCCCAAGGTTGACTTGCTGTAAAACTGGGTCAAGGGTCAGCTTTTGCTCCAAGTAACTGAGGCCTGTCTCTAATCTTGAGCTCTCCTTCAGCGCAAAGCACCTTTGATCACTGCCTGTTCTTCAGCCTGGGCAGACTCAGAGAAGGTCTGCAAGAAAACACAGAGCCCTGATTTTCCTTCTGTCTGTAAATGTCATGGATGCAAGGACAACAGCATGCTGTGATGAATGAAGTCATAAAGAAATTAGGCATTATTTAACTGTTCTTTTTAACTTACTTCTATTTTTTAGCATATGTGTGTGTGTATATGTATGTATGTATGTATGTACGTACGTACGTATCTGTGATGTGTAAGGGAGTACCATGGTACATATGTAGAAGCCAAAGGACAACTTGTGGGATTCAGTTCTCTTTTTCTACCATGTGGGTCGGGGATTGAATTCAGATAGTTGGGCTTTGTTGCAAGCCCCTTTACCTCCTGAGCCATCTCTCTAGCCCAACTTTTCAAATCACTGTTATCTTCCTACGTCTGTGTTTCTTCCTTAGTAAAAGCAAGGTAGCAGCCGGGCAGTGGTGGCGCACTCCTTTAATCCCAGCACTCGGGAGGCAGAGGCAGGCGGATTTCTGAGTTCGAGGCCAGCCTGGTCTACAGAGTGAGTTCCAAGACAGCCAGGGCTACACAGAGAAACCCTGTCTCGAAAAACAAAATAAAAAAGAGCAAGGTAGCCACAACGGGGAATTTTGCAAATTTCTTTCTGGTTCTAAAAGACCGAGAGAGAGAGAGAGAGAGAGAGAGAGAGAGAGAGAGAGAGACCCAGAGAACAGCTAATCTGCCCTTTGAGACTCCCTGTGCTGCAGTTAATCATGTGTACCAGCAGGCACCAGACCCTATCTGGGACCTTGGACTTTTCTGCTATCCATGTGACCTTGTAATCTCTCCCCACTAGCTCCTGCAGCTCCATCTGTAGGAGGTCAGAGCTGATGCTCAGATAGCCATAGCAAGTGGGATGCTGCCTGCCTGGCTGCAGATTTACCTCCTCTTTTGCTGGCTGAGTCATCCACGGTTACTTGTGCTCAGAGGAGGGAATCCTTGAGTTTCCCTAGACAGTAATGGAGCTCTAAGCTCAAGTGCTATATCAAAGTCACCCCCAAACACCCCAACCTAAATGTGTTCAAAAAGCAATCAGAAAAGATGGTTTGGTTGCTTATCTAAATTTCTACATTCTGATCTTTACCAACACCAGCCAGCTCAGGGCCCACCACCCTTGGAAGACCTAAATCTCTCAGCCACCAGATCTTCCATGGTCACAACGCTCAGGAGACACTTGAGTGCCAGGTAATTTCAGGTAAGAAGTGATTCTTTTACTACCCTTGGAGACACTTGATGTCAAGGGTCATGGCTTCTGCTCCCCCAACACCTGTCCCCCACAATGGCACCAGAAAAAAAAAACAAAAACACAGAGCTTGATTCATAGAAAGCTTTGAAGGCAATTTGGCTGTGAATGAGAGCATCCCTGGAGACTCAGTCAGCTTAGAGCAGGAAAGCTGAAGAACTGCTCAGTTGACATCACCTTGAATATTTTTTTCCATTCATCACCATGCAATTTCTTTATATCTTCCAAGAAGTGCAAGGAAAAAAAATGTGTCTTTGGATGTGCCAATGTGTGAAATTTAACTTGTAAGAAATTCTTTAATTCACTACAGGACCCAAGAGAAATGTACTTCATGCTCATAGACACCTGGAGCTATTTCCTGATCATGAACAAGTTAGGAGATCTTGGGCAGAAGAAATGACTAGCATACCCATGGAGTGAATATTTGTAAATTTTATAGAATTAAATTTCTTAATGGAAAACTTGCTTCAGTTGTGAGTTTTGGTAACTGTCCCTGGTTTAATTGCTTACAGTTAGTAGTCTTGAATAGCGATCTAGTTCAGTCATCTACCTTGACATGTATTTCTCAATTAGTTCCTTAATGGAAAAATCCACACTGCTCATGTTAGCTTATGGGAACTCACTGAGATTTTATAGCTTGTGTGAAAAGTACTGCGTGGCTTTGATTGCTTCGGAATTTTTTTTTATAGAGTCAGCTCCAAATTCTTACCATGCAACATTTGTAGGGAATTTTTCATTACAATAACATAATAATGGAGATAATCAACTTAAAAAGAAAAAGGATTTTGGGTGGTGGTGGTGTAAGCCTTTAAACCCAACACTTGGAAGGCAGACACAGGTAGATTTCTGTGCGTTCAGGCCAGTCTGGTCTACAGATCGAAGTTCAAGGAGTGACAGGGTTACATAGAGAGACTCTATGTCAAAAATCAAAAATTTAAAATTAAAATTAATAAAAATAATAAAAGGGATTCTAGCTCACAGTTTTAGAGGTATCTATCAATTTATCTATCAATTTATCAATCTATCTATCTATCTATCCATCCATCCATCTATTCATCTATCTACCCATTATCCATCTATCTATCTATCTATCTATCTATCTATCTACCTGTCTATTTTTATATCCATGGTTACTTGGAATTGGCCCTATTGCTTTTAAGTCTGTGGCAAGGCAGTACACCATGGCAGGAGTGCATGGTGGAGGAAGCAGCTCACATCATGGTGGCTAGATAAAAGAGGAAAAGGAAAGGACTAAGTGGCAGTGTCCCTTAGCAAAGCCCCTTAAAGCATGCCCCCACGGCTTTTCAACTCAGCCACACCCCTTAAAGTCTCCATCACTTTTCAACAGTGCCACCTGCCAAGAACTGAGGCTTCTGGGACATTTAAGGCCCAAAGTAAAGCAAGTGTCTTGCCTCTGCTTTCTGCTGCTCCTTTAGCCCGTTTCTCTAATACATGAGACACTGTCTGTCCTTTGGGGTCATTGTGAACTTAATAAATACATGTTGTTGGCCAAAGCTTTAGTGACCAAACCTTTGTTGGCCACTAGTTAAGGTCTTTACTGTTTAACCTTTTAACTGCGAGGGTGGCACAGCTGCACAAGTTCTGCACTGTGTTTCTGTAAGACACACCATGTGCATGAACCACAGGAGCATGTCTAAGGTCATACTGACCCAGTCTCTACAACGCACCACAAAGCCTTGGTCCTACAGACTACTTGTCAGCCTCTCAGCAATTGTTCAGGATGATAGATTTAGACACACCAAGTGTCAACTCTTTGTTATTTAGCATTCACCAATAGCTTCTCTCAGGGTCAGTGCTACTGAGCCTAATGACATGAGTTTGATCCTCAGGACGAACATAATAGACAGAACTGATTCCCGAATTCCAGGAATGTCAGGTTGTCCTTTGGCCGCCAAATGTGCCAATGGCACATGTGAACCACCAAATAAATAAATAAATAAATAAATAAATAAATAATAAATAAATAAATAAATAAAATGAGTTGTTTTTTTTTTTTTTTTTAAAAAAAAAAAAACTGAAAAAGTGCTACATCTATAAAACTTGTCTGTCCCTCTGTAGGTTTTCAGATCAGACCAGATTCAGAAAGCTGTGCAGAGGGGGCCACATTGTTCTGGTTACACGAAATTGCTCCTACATAATTATGTCTTGTGTTCAGCATCAAACACACTACTCTTGTACTGTGGGTAACTGGTACTTCTTACATTGCTTCTCTGAATCTCTGATCAAGGATAGGTTCACAGCATGGCAGCCTCTTTGGAATGGCGCCTGAGAGAAACTGCTTAGGTCTCAGTATCGGAGAGAGTGATGGTTTCCCGAGGCAAGCAGATGGACCTGACTGGGTGTGATAGATGGGCACTATGACTCGGTGACTAAGTTGCATTCATGTCTACACCCAGTGAGCAGTGGAAAGCTGGGAGGCACATTAGCTTCATACCAACATTGCTAAATTGGTTTTATCTATGCCCTGTCTCATTCCTGGCATCATCTGTATTGGTTAATGCAACAGATAGTGAGTACATGATATGTGCCAAGTTTGATTCTAGATACTACTTTAAATACATGAGGCCCAGGTTCCTCCACATAGAAAGCTTACAGCCCTATGGGGAAATGCACAACAAGCTGTAAGGTTACACTTAATACTGTCAAATACAGTGGTAGTGATAGAGTAGAGAGTAAATGAGAGAAGAACGGGGTCTGAGGGGTGTGGCAGGGAGGGCTGGGGCATGCATGGAGACAGGACCACAAGAGCAAAGCCCAAAGAAAATAGGGCTCACTGCTCTATGTGGGTCCTGGAAAAACACAGTACAA
Organism: Rhynchomys soricoides; assembly: GCA_019843965.1. Taxonomy (NCBI): domain Eukaryota; kingdom Metazoa; phylum Chordata; class Mammalia; order Rodentia; family Muridae; genus Rhynchomys; species Rhynchomys soricoides. Next base: position 3,484,753 of record JADRCH010000245.1, on the reverse strand, counting down.
TACAATACAACCAAAACCAATGCAACCCTCTAGGGAGGTCAGAGTCCTGAGGCAAAGTGTGTCCAGCATGCTGAAGTAAGAGCAGGAGACTGCTGTGGTTGAGACAAGGTCAGAGACATAGTAAAGTGAGATATGGAGTCAGGAAATGGTGGTGCACGCCTTTAATTCCAGTGCTCGGGAGGCAGAGGCAGGTAGATCTCTGAGATCAAGGCCAGCCTGGTCTGCAACGGACAGCCAAGGCTATACAGAGAAACTGTGTCACAAAAACAAAACACAAAAAGTGAAGCATGCCTGTGCTTGGAGCCTTTGATGTCCTCAGAGCCATGTACTGTGGAAGATGAGAAACCAGTAGAATGTTTTGAGCTGAGAGACATAACCTAAAAGGATTACTCTAGGGCCCAGGAACTGCCTCAGTCTGAGTGCTTACCCAGAATGTACCAGGCCATTGGTTAGATCCCCAGCACCACATAAGCCAGGTGTGGGTGCATGCCTATAATTCCAGCACTCAGGAGTGGCAGGAGCAAGGATCTGGACATTCAAGATCATCCTCAGCTACACAGTAAGTTTGAGGTCAGCCTGAGTCCATAGATCCTATCCCAGAACACACAAAGGGGAAAGATCACTTTTAATAAGTTGAGGAGCCAGAGGTGGAATGTAATCAGGGAGACAAACCAGGACACCATTGTGGAACCAGAGGCCTTTCCTCTCAAGTCAGCTTGGAGCAGGAGTGGGTGAAAGGTCCCTAGTCTATAGTTGAACTTTTGGACAGACACAATGGGACATGTGAACACGGGAGGAGTGACGATATTTCTGCTTGAAAACTTGAAGACTGGAGTGTCTAACTGCATGCACTCACAGGAGGAAGAGCAGAGGGTGCATCTGGACATCGAAGTGCAGGTGATTGATTAGACCCTGAGTGGATAGTGAACATTGGTTCTGGGTAGAAGTACCAAATGGACAGACATGCTCATGGGTTATAGACAACTCTGTAGGGAATGACCAAGTATGACACAGAAGAGACACTCTAGGGGAGCCTGGACAACTACAAAGCTAGCTTTGTTATTCTTGAATGAATTCTCCAGGCTGATTGAATATATTTATTATATTCATTTGAACAAATCTCCTTAAACTCTTTTCAGAACAAGTTATATACAGTGCCAACAGAGCAGAAGTTGGCATATAGATTTGGACAATTTCTGAGGAGTGACATCCAGGTTGACTTCTGCTTCACACACACAGCTGTACCCTTGCACACACATCAGGAGCCAATGAAGACAAGACAAGGCACCTGCCCTTGAGGAACTTGGAGGGAAGTGACAAGTATTTGGTGTGTAAATTAACGCATGATAAAGATGACTTTGAATAGTCACGGACTGAAGGAGATAGTGTCTTCCAAGGAATAGAGAGATGCTCATGGAGTAGAAGCTCCACTGAGGCTGTGCTCACTGAACAGAAGCTGAAGCAATGAGAGGAGCTGAGACACTGCAGGAGAAGCACCCATGCTGGGGGAGCAGCCTGCAAAGGGAGGAGATGGGAATGACCTTGGCTTTCAGGGTGAAGGAACTAGGCTGTCTGGAGCAAAGTGCCAGGAAGGGAGGGTCAGGAAGGGAAAAGTAGCTAGGTGATGTTGGCTGTAGGGCAAGTACACTGGCTCTCACTTTATGGGTACCAGAAAGCCACTGTACATTTCCCAGCAGGGAAATACTGTACTGTGTGCTATGATTTGTCCTGTCTGTTGAGTGGAGGAGGGCTGGAAAGGAGGAAGGAGCAAACCCAGAGGATGGTTCAGTGGTTGAGGAGGCAGATGATGGAAGGGCACAGTGGGAATGCTTAGGTGTCCTTTGAACACACAGATGGTAGACTGATGCTAGGAATAGTGATGTCAGAGATGGTGCCTGGGTTTGGATTTAAGCAACCAGACAGCAGCCAGTGCTCCACATAAAATGGGCCAACTGAAAGAAGGGTGGGTTTCAGGGAGAGGGAAGGTTTTGTTTCAAGACTGTTAAGTCTGAAATACCTGCTAGTCATTTTACAATTCTGTGTGTTCTCTCTACAAACGAAGTCATGGTGTCACTGAATTACTATTTGCTGAGTGAGTGGATAGCAGTCATTTTGGAGGAGGAAATCCAGAGTTAGAAGAGAGGTGACACAGGATGATGACTGGACACCATCTCTACACTACAGTGAAGAACATGAGGCTCAGAGTCTGTGTGATCTATCAGTGTGTTCACCACCAGGGGCAGATGTGGGGCCAGAACCTGTCCCCCCCTCACCCACCATCCCACACTAAGCTTCTACCTGGGCATTGCCTGTCACCAGAGAGATTCACTTTAGAAGGGCCCACATCATGTGAAGCCACCTGTGGTCCTTGTGAAAAGTGAAAGATTTGAGTTCACTGTGAAATAGGTCATCAGTAGGCAAAGAGAAGCCAGCAGACACTCCCAATCATGGCAGATCAAGTTTTGTAACAGAAGCAATGCCACCACAAAGACTCTTCCTGGTCCCAGGGAAGCCAAAAGGGTGGATCAGGCTTTGAGACTGAATGCAGCCATGTGTTTTCTGCCGCAGCCAAGCCTTTCTCTGGGTGGTTTGCATCATGGTTGATGAACTGAAGGACAAGGAGGGGAGCATCTTTCCCAAGGGTGTGTACTTACAATGTCCCAGCTTCCAATCTCACGGTTGCACAACTGATTTGACACATTCTCCTTTAAAAATTCTTTTAAAATTCCTACATCAAAGATAGAAATATAGATCTCCTTCCCACGGGTGTAAGTGGTATTTTAAATAAAAACAGCAATATCTAGCTTGGACGTCAGAAGAATCACTGGAGGGAGGCACACAGTGGTTGAGATCTTGTGGTCAGAAGCTAGACATCCTGATTGTGATTTCTTGCCGAACATTGGCCAATAACGTGGCCCTGGGACAGTTTGTGGGTCATGTAAAACCTCAGTTTACTCATCTGTATAATGGAGGTAAGGGCACCTAGAGAGTATCACCAAAGGGTAGATATGCTTATATAAAGAAGCTGGAATAGTACACGTGTAAAACATATGTATGGGCATAGGTAAAAGTGAGTATCAAGCAGGATAGGATTATTTGGTATATCTGGAGCACTTCAAAAGTACAAGAGCATAGGATGTGACAGGACTGAGGTAATAGTGATTGGGTAAGCCCAGTCTACAGGGCATCAGCGCAAGGGAAAAAAAATCACATTTTAGGTTAGTTTTGCATATGATGTGAAGTAAAGACCCAGCCTTACACTTTTATAAATAGCATTACTTTTTATCTTTTATAATTTTACTAAATTGTTCACACACACACACACACACACACACACCCTCAGATCAAAGGTATGTGAAAATTCTCACTGAATTTTCACAGCTAGAACAGACTTACACGTTTGTACCCAGATCATGAACTAAACATAGACGGAATCCTAGAGGGCCTCTCTGGACTCCTTCTAGTTCCCATCCCCCAACATGGGTAACTACTCTCTTGACTTTATTCACTTACTTATTTTGAGGCAAAGTCTGACCACATAGCCCAGGCTGGCTTTGAACTTGATATCATCTGCCACAGTTTCACAAATTTGGGGATTGCGAGTGTGTGCCACCATTCCTGGATCCATGTTGACTTTTTTTTTTCTGATGAGTCTTGTCTGTTTTTGAGCTTTGTAGAAATGCAGTCATCCAGTACATACTCTTGCATCTGCTTTCTTTCACTAGACATTGTGTGAGAGGTCGGGCCATGGCGGTGCACATAGTGAGAGTTCTTTAGGGATCACAGACACAGGAGATTCCCTCATACTCACATTCCAGGTCCTCTGTGCACTCCACAGGCAGGCATTTGAGCAGACTCCAGGTTAAAGCTATTTAAATAGTGCTGTTACATGCATTTCTGCACATGTGTTCACATACGCATTTCTGCTTAAGATTGCTGAGTACATATTGAACTTTTCACTGGTGAGACCAGCTCACACGCCCATCAAAAGCGTCCTAGAATTTCAGTTGCTTCAGAGCCTCACCCTATCATCTCAGTTGTATCTGTTTGCTTTCTTGTCCATCAGTTGAGTAGGTGGTGGTAGAACACTGGGATTTTTGATGTGCTGTCCTGGCTCCATCTTTCTGGGCTGACATAGCAATAAATCAGGAGTTTATAAACAGGAGAAAGCTGTCTCTTGGATCTAATGATTGGGAGGCTGACATCAAGCACAGTGAGTGTCTGGTGAGAGCCAACCTTCTGATTCATAGACATCTTCCTGTGTTCTCACAGAGCACAAAGGTTGTTCAAGTGTCTCTCACAAAAACATTAAGGCAATAGAGGAGGCTGCTGACCCCATGACCTATCCAGATTCCCAAAGGCCTAGGGACTGGTACTATCACTTCTGGAGCAGGGGAATAGGATTTCAATGTAAAAATTTAGGGAGATCCAAACATCACATTATGGCAAGTTCTCTGGTGACTAGAAGTTTAGCATCTTTTCTGTGTTGGTGATTTAGATTCCCTTCGTAAGAAACCTGCCACTAAGCCACTGGCTCTCAATCTTTTTGAGTCCTGGTTTTTGTCACCTTATATTTCTCTTATTACATTTTCCTCTGCTTCTTCTCTGTATGGTTAGATCTCCCTTTCTCTTTTCTAATTACTGTTTGACATTCCATTCTTGCTGGAAGTTGGTGATAGCATTCATTAGGAGATAGGAAGTAAGAAAGAATGAAGGGGCACTTTCTTCCTTCTGGGTAGGGCAGACTTCCTCACCAAGGATCAAGAAACAGTGTTGGGGAAAGCTTCTACATGCTGGATCCCTTCTTCCTTCCACAGACATGCTACTTCTGCTTCATCTATTCTGACACATTCCACATGTGATCCTGGTCTGCCATTCCTCAACTGTTCCCGTTTATGTGCTGTGTTTCTTAAGGTCAAGAATTCTGCCTTCTCCCTCTCAAATCTCCTTCTGTCTTACCCAGAACCAACTCGTGGGTATTAAGACTTCCAAAATCTCCAAGATCCTGGGAAATCTAAGAACGTAGAATTCTGAGTGTCTTATGTCGAAACTGTGAGGCCGTCTTTCTTATGTCCTTAATTCTATGCGTTTGAAGTTGGTGAAAGCTCGTGACACTGTAAAAAGCCCAAATGGATGGACACTTTCTCAGAACTGGGATGTAAACCTCCTTCAGGGATCTTAGAACTCACACAGGGCTGGGTCTTGATTCTGAGAGGGTGGAGTTCTCAGTTGCTCAAAAAGGAATATCATTGTGTGATTATGTCTCCAAGTGTCAGTCTAGGAAATAAGGGGTTAAGTTTCTAAGGTCTGGGAAAATGGAGTGTATTAGAAAAGAATCTCAAAGTCTAAACGTGTTCAAAGCGGATTTGGTTTATGCTTATAGAGTAACCCGGGAATTTCCTGGGAATGAGGTCACTAACCCCGGGGGAATCCTACCAAGGGTATTCTGGGAGGCACCAAACTTCAGAGGTTGGGGAAATGATTATGAACTCAAATTTCTCTTCTCTGTGTGTGTTCTGTCATCTTGTGGCCAAGAATCCTGATACATTTTTATTACTTCTTTCTTGTTCATGGAGTAGAAATCTCAAACCAACGCAGATTGAAAAGAAAAGAGAAGGAGGAAGAGAAGGAAGAAGAGATAAAGCATCAGAAGAAGAAGAGGAGGAAGAGGAAGAAGAGAGAAGAAAGCTTGCAACCATTCACAGGATATTCTCATCTCAGAGAGACTTGTCAGATCTCAGCTATTAAATAGTTGTGTCCATCTGGAAGGCAGCTAGCTAGCATAACATGGCAGGTGTGAGGCTCTGGAGGAAGAGTGTGGCCAACAGTTGGGTGTAAAGTTATGGGCTTTACCACCTACTGGATTGGGGTGAAAATAATTCCTATGAATCCTATTTCTTCATCTGATAAACCCAAGATAAAGATACTTACTTCAATAGGTATATCTGAAGCCCAAACAAGGAGCTTGCTTGATAAACCAGGAAGTGATCCATGAAGAGCCCTCTCTTTTTCATCCTTTTCTTCTGATCCTCAATAGGAGCTCTGCTTTCCTCCAAGACTCAGGGAATAACCCCAGGCATTCAGTAAGCTATTTTCTTATTTAGACAAAAGCAATCTTGAAGATATGAATGGATTCTGTGTTTTGATAAACACTTGAAGGCCTAATTGAGTCTGGCCTATTGCCTGTAGGCTACACATGCCCCAGGCTAGCTAGGAATGCAGGCCAACATAAAATCATAAACTCATTTTTTTAAAATAATGAGACATTAGTTTTGCTTGAGTGTGTGTGTTCAACGCTTCTGCTCTTGTGTGTGAACTTTGTGGGTAACAACCTTGTTTTCCACTATCAAAAGTTTGGACATTCCTGTTTGAGTCTGTGAACAAATCAGACAAAAGAAAAACCTGGCATGGAAATACCAGATAAGGGAGAGACCCTGACCAAGTAAATTGTTAGCCACAGAGGAGGTTGTCTGTCAAGAATGTGAAGAAGGAGGCTAAATGGCTGAAGGGTAAGGCTCCCAGGATGTGGCTAGCTCTTCCTGAGAATTCCAATCCTCAGTTCCAAAGACTGAGTTCCTTAGGTATGACTTAGCTCTCTGGGGTCATCACTAAGGATACATCCTCTTTCTCTCTATCCAGCATCAATGTGGTCTCAAGTACCCAACAGCCAGGCTCCAGATCAGAAGCCCAGCAACAGCTACAAAGAAGAGCAATTACAAAATGCAAAGAGGAGTTTGGGGCAGTGCTTGAGGCCATTGAGGTTGTCCATTCTTCACAGTTACATCACCCTGGGCAGGATGCTCCCACTGGCTAAGCTCAGTTCCATGTTTTCTTGAGTAAAGTTGGACAAAATCCAGTTTTATGTACTTCAAAGTCCTTTCTTGTTTGTACATAAAAGGCACACTTCTGTCTAAACTCACTCAGACTAACAGCTACTTATTTGAGTACTTAGCGACTTTGCTCTAGCGTTTCTTGTATGGGTGGAATTAATTCCTGGCAGAATAACACATTTCTGTCCCTAAACATGCTATTTTTTTCTGAAATTTTTTTCTTTCCTGTCTTCCTTGCTACTCAATAGCCACCTGGTCCATCCTTGACCAACCTTTGAAAGACTCCCACTGCCGCTTCATGGCAATGGCATTGAAAGTGTCCTAAATTCACTACAGCTATCTCAAGCTATCTCCAGATTTTATGGACTTATTTGTTTTCTACCCCTGTAAAAACCAGACTTGACAGATCTACAGATGATATGGATTTCTGTAAGTCCAAATTAATAATACCTTATAAAATTACGATGTCTAAGATGGCTAGCTGGGAGGAGAAGCAGAGAGTTGTTAATAATGTCTATAGTGTACACTTACAGTGAAGGGTCACTTCCTCTTGTATATTTAACACTCCAGTCCGGGTTTCCCTTTCCCTTTAACTAACCAGCAGCTGAATACTTAGCACATTGTGGATATTGTGTCTAGATCCCACAGCCAATGAGAAGTTTCTAATGGCATCTAGAAATCCAGGCCTTTAGATTTCTACTTGAGCATTATTTCAGCACGTGTGTGTGTGTGTGTGTGTGTGTGTGTGTGTGCGTGTGTGTGTGTGTGCTTTCATTCCTAAGAGGGGAATATGTCTATGAGGGGGAGAGGTTAGTGATCTAGCAGGCTCTGTGGAATGTCTGACACATGGCTCATGCTCATCAACTGCCCTCAAGTTTTCAGACCAGATCCAGCTCTTTACCCTTCCCAGCTGGGCTGCATATCTGAAGAATGAGGGTCCCACCCAAGTAGATACCTCCAGAGAGGCCCAGGGGCATAGCCTCCTCCTGATCCTCACCCTGAGGTTACCCCTTTCCCTGACATCATATTGCCCTCTCAGTTCTTATCTCTCTGGTCTTGGCAGGCTTAAACTTGTGATGCTATGTACAGAATTGTTTTTATTTTTCTTCCAGTGTGGTGTTGACATGGCACTTATTTCTATTTTAAAACATTCTTCTTAGCTAAACTTGATTTGGTTGGTAGGAAAAGACATTCCCACATGGATATGACTAGAAGTGTTTTGTCAACAGATTGTCTTTGGGTTTTAAAAATGACATGAGCCCTGGCTTCACTCACTCACTATTTCTTTGGGACTAAGACCTGGATGGGGGCCAAGCCTTAGTGCTGGCCAGATTCCTCCTGAGGGTAGGGGTCGGGCTCCATTTCCTCCCTCCGTTAAACCAGTTGCTTCCCTTAAGTATGTCAAGTCCTTCTGAAATGTGAAGAAACCTTGTTTTATTCAACATGAATTACCAGCCTAATGTATTAGGCCCTGGATGCAGCAAGCTGTAAATTAGAAAGAAAGCAAGGAAGAGTACATGGGAGAGGTTGGAGGGAGGAAGGGAAGGAGAGGAGGGAACATTGTGATTATATCATAGCCTCAGAGACAAAAGTAGAAAGAGACTAGGCTAGAGACATGGTTCAGTGGTCAAGAACGTTGGCTGCTCTTCCAGGGGTGCCCAGGTTTGATTCCCACTACGCACATGGAACTCCAGCCCTAAGAGAGCCAATGCAGTCTTCTGACCATGCATGCAAGTGTTGTACAGACATACATGCAGGCGAAATACCTGTCCATATACAATAACAAAAATTTTTCTTAAAAAGAATAAATAACACAAAGATGCACCTGACTTCAGAAAATATAATGGAACTTCACCAGGAGCAAGTGCGACAAGCCAGAGGAAGATAGTGCCAAGCCTTGTACCTTATGACCCACCCTTCCTATGCTCAGGGATTCGTTTTCTTCTCCACTCTCTTCCCTGCACCAAGCACACGGACTACCACATAAAGCCTAGGAAAGGTTTTTGATAGACTAAATATCTGACTTTTTTTTTTTACAACCACCTGACAAAGTAGGCACCATTTATTTTCCTTTTAACAGACAAAGAGCAGAAGGTGACAGAAGCCAAAAAACCTTCCCAAGGCCCCAGAATGAAGAGGATCTAGGTAACATGAACTCTATCTTCTCTGTAACTCAGCAAGTCACTGCATGACTCTGGACTCGATTTTCTTATCTGTAAATTCAGAGGGGCAGGCTGGATGAGTCTATGATCTGTTCAAACTCTGAATGACATAACCAGTGCCAAAGACAAACCTTGAAACACATTTAAGTCATTATGCCCAGGAGGATTCTGATGCTAATTTTACTTTGAAGCATGTGTTTCTTGTGAATCCTTATAGTGTCGGCAACGCTTGCTTAATCTTTCACTTTATTACCATGTGGACTGTTCCCAGGTCTGTGTCTGTGCTTTCTAAGACTTCTCAGCCATTTAAAAAGTTTGTGACTGTCTATAAGCCTACCTTATCTTAAGGACAAAGTACACTTTGCTCCCCAACCTCCAAGTTTCCTCACCCCCAGTTTTCTCTTAAGGACAGCGGCAATTTTTATGTGCTCTGTTGCCAAGTCCCAAATAACCACTTGTCTTCAGATAAAGAAGAAAGTTCTTGGAAATAGTAATTCTTGATTTATAAGGTAAAAACAGATTCTAGAATTTTATGAGATACTATATGAATCTATTTTATATCTATACAATAGTAATGGACAATCAAAAATGAAATTAAGAAATAATTTCTAATCATGGAGCTAGAAAGATGATGGTTCAGTAGCAAATAGCACTTACTGCTGTTGCAAAGGACCCAAGTTCTCTCGCTGGGACCCTCATCAGACTGTTCAAAACCACCTGTAACTCCAGTTCCAGGGAACCGGAGGGGATCTGCATACACACAGCACACCAAAACTCATGTAGATGCACATATATACACATGAATTTTTAAAAAGAAGTAATTTACAATTACATCAAAAGCCATAAAATGCTTAGAAATAAATTTAGCTAAAGAAATGTAAAGCTTGAGCACATTGAAAATTACAAAATATTGTTGAAAATGGAAGATCTAAACATTAAAAAAATATGATGTTTGCAACCTAAAAAGTTAATATCATTAACATGGGCACACCCTTCGTATTGAACTGTGGATACAACAAAACTATGATTAAAATTCGAGCTGACTCATTTTGGAGAAATTGATAAGCTAATATCAACAATCTAAGAAAATGTAAGAAACACAGAAGAGCCAAATTCATTTAGGAAAAGAACAGGTTCTGAAGGTTAATACTTCCTAGTTTCAAAATTAAATGCAAAATATACATGATCAAGACAAGGATAACAATATGCAACACCGAGAGGGAATGTAGATTTTGTTTTATTTACATTGATGATCAGGTAATCGTTGGTTTTTGGTAAGAGTGCCAAGACAGTTCAGTGAGGTTAAGAATCTTTTTAACAGAAGGTTCTAGAACAAGTGGATGTACCCATGAATGAAGGTGGACTCCTACCTTATATGCAAAAAAAGAATTTTAAATGGATCAAGATACTTCTATAAGAGTCAACATGACAAAACTGTAAAAAGAAAGCATTGGTGTAAGTGTTCATCACCCTGATGTGACGGTGGTTAGAGGTTAGCCTAAGTAGCCACCCTTGTCCGTCAAAGGATACTATAGGGTTGGTGAAAAGACAAGCCATGGGAAGGGGGGGAGTGTTAGCAAATCATGCAATCTGTGAAGGGTCCCCAGAGCTTTCATAACTCAATAACAAAAAGAATAAATAATGCCATTTTAAAAACAAGCAAATCCCACCCCAGGATGAGGGAGCTTGGGTGCTTATACACTGATTCCCCAGTTATTAGTTGACAGCTGGTATTGAATGCAAAGTCTTTCCAAGCTGCTGGTCAGGAGACATGGGAGCCCTTAGACACCAAGGGAGAGAGTGGCCATTGGTGATGGGTAGGTGGTCAGGAGTCATGAAAAGCCTTAGACACCAAGGGAGAGATTGAGAAGTAGCTGTGGTCAAGGCATAAGGATAAAGTGCTGACAGCAACTGCAGAACTTCCACAGAGTTGAAGGTGATGTTCAGGAATACATTAAATTCATCGGGATGTCACAAATTAGGTAAAAGCCAGAGAACACAAAAACCAGAAGAAAATAAACCTTCCTGGTAAGGCAACGGTTGTCTTTTTTAGAAGATGCTGAAAATAGATACTCTTCCCAGTAGATCATTCGCCAAATACTATGGTTCTTAAATACCCATTGAGAGGACATAATAGAATTACTTGCTCCATCACATCTTCCAACATAGGGTTATGTCACTTCAAAGTTTGGGATCTAATCTAAAGCAGGTTTGTTTACAAAGCTTGATTTGAACTGAGTAAAGATCACAGCACAGTGACAGATGGACAGACACGAGAGAGCCAGGGCTAGGAGGTGAGGGTTTTAAGAACTCTTAAACAGAAAACAGGTTTTTGATCTTAACTACTAGAAAGCTGAACAGTCATTTAAATCATAGTTTCAAGAGGAAAGTTCTTGAGGCAAGTCAAGTCTTTTCTGGACAGGTGAAGTCAGGTTAATGTGGCCAGAAGCTATGTAAACAGGGTGATTTCTCACTTAGAGCATAATCTTATGATGTCACCATTAGTGGCTGTGTAGACGTCAGCTCGGGTACAGAGAGAGCCTAGGGCTTGCTGGTGAGAGAAAGCACACCTGCATTCCACCCAAGAGGAGAAACAAGGTTAGAAGGTGACCTCTTAGCATGACAAAGCTGCCACAGTTTGTAAGTCTTGGCAGACCCTGTCTCTGTGAGGCAGGAGAGAAAGACAAGAAAGTGTGGGGACAAGGGGAAGCTAAATGAACTCCTCATTCACTGCAGAGACTGGTCGAAGCCTGTCAACAGCTGACAACGATTTCCACAGATTAAAAGTGTTGTCTATAAAGGTCGCTGACAAAGGAATAATGTTTCATTTAGGGAGAGATACGTTTGATTAAGAATGTTAAAATAGCAATGAAACATGCTAAAAGCCTGAATATTTGTAAATGTGTGTGTGGTCTTAATCCTCTCCCAGATGTTTTCTGGAAATCTCACAAACAAGACTATTAACCTTAGTTCACCGTGGGGATGTCTCTAGACTCCCATGACTCTCATGAGCTAGGCCCTTACTTCATAGGCTATAATCCTGTCCATTTCAACCTCTGAAACCATCCTGTGATCTCATCTAGCTTACTTAGCAAGCCTTCAAAGATGCCACTCCAGAAGCCACCAAAACTGCACATATTATACTATAAAGCAGTGATTCTCACCCTGTGGGTCATGACCCCTTGAGGGTCAAAGGGCTCTTTCACAGGGGTTACCTAAGATCATCAGACAACACAGGTATTTACATTACAATGCATAGCAGGAGCAAAATTACAGTTATGAAGTAGCAACGAAAATGGATGTATGGTTGGGGGTCACCACAACATGAGGAATTGTATTAAAGGGTCACAGCATTAGGAAGGTTGAGAACATTGCGATAAAGACACTAAGCAGTCTCTCTTGAGAGCCACCTACCCATACTTGGCTATCTTATTCTTCCCCTTGGTGCCTCTTTTTCTGATTACCCCAGTGCTCAAATCCCTGTTAAAATGTCTTTGTAATAAACTCCAACTTTGCTTCATGTGGGCTCTTCTTTAAAATTCTTAACAGCAAATCAAGAATCCCAGGTACCCCTGTAGTGAAGGTTTTAGATAAAAGTACCCCAGGATGCTCCAGTTGGCAGCTGTGTCTCCATCCCATACCTCATTGACTCTACTGACAATTCTGGAGCCCCAGCATAGACTATGACACTAGCTAAGAGTGGAGAGCCTTGTGTTAAGATTGCCAAGGTGATTCCCCTGCTGGCAATGTGCAGAATTTCTCCCTGAAGCTAGAGGACATCTTGACCACTTTGGCTTCTTGCCCTGTCCGATCCTTCCATCTAGTATGTAGTAGAGGTCTGATCTCTGTCTGGGGGCACCTCTTGAAGGCTGTGTTTAAGGGCAGGAACACAACCTGCCACCATCACCAGAATAACTAAAACTTCAGAGATTCAAAACCATCTTTTGACCAGGGTCATTTGGACGATGTGGAGCCTTGTGGAGCCCCTGACACATTTGCCCTTGTCTGAAACCCATTCTGTTCTAACAATATCCTGGCAGGAAGATATATGTCTCTCTCCCACTCCTTCTGAGAAAACAAGAACAGGAGACTTGAAGCCATGAAGCAGCAGGGAAGAGCTTGACGTAAGCAGCAAGGCTTCTGGGTACTTGTGGGGTAGGAACTTCTCTGCTCTAGTGTAGTTCTCCTTTAATATAATATACACCATGACCAAAAGCAACTTGAAGAGGAAAAACTTTACTTGGCTTACACATCCTAATCAGAGTCTGCCACTAAGGGAGACCAAGGGAGAAAATCAGGATCCAGAAGAGGCAGGAACCTTGAAGAAATGCTGCCTTCCAGGTTCCTCCATCTGGTTTTTAGCTATGTTTCTTATACAAACCAGGACCACCTACCTAGGAGAGACACTGCCAAGGTGGGCTAAGCCTTCCCATGTCAATCATTAATCAATAGAATGCCATACAGATTTACCCACAAGCCAATCTGATGGAGGCAATTTCTCAGTAGAGGTTCCCTCTTCCCATATGACACTAGTGTGCTGAGTTGAGAAGAAACTGACCAGCTATCTAGCACATTTCCCTACGTACTCATCCCTGAAATATTGTGGAAAAAAAAATGTTGTGTCAGGCCAGGCTAGCAGAAAGTTTGAACACCAGAAATCATTCTCCTTAATTGAAAACGTGTCCATTGGCTTGTTACCTAAACAGTTAAAACCACCGATGGTTGTTTTTCTCTTATGAAAGTAATGGTGCTTGTGATGGAAAACACTTTGAGAATGGATATGTGCATTTTAGTGTTGGAACAAGCCTGGTGCAGTGGAAAGAAGCCCCACTTGTCTGTCCTGGGAGCTGTGGCTCTGGGTGGAACAGGAGACACTTGGGAAGTGGCCGAGCATCTTCCCACAGTCCGACGGGCAGGTGGGGGCTGTGGGAAGCCTTTGTGGGGGAGGGGGCCATTCCTGGGGAATGCATGGCAGCTGTCTCCGTGGGCTCTCTAGCCTGGGGCACTGCAGTCGCCGAAGGGTGCCGCAGACGCTAGCCAGAGCGCAGTTGGGCTTCCCGCTGGGACCGGGTCTCAGAGGCTTGGGGCACTGGGTTAGCTGCTTAGGCTTGGGTGAATGGGGTACTGTCTGAGAGAGCTGGGAGGCCCTCGGCAAGAGATTAGATGTGGCTCCTTAATTGAGGGCCAGGTCCCTCACTTCCCACGGTGGGTCCAGATGAAGAGACAGTCCATAATTCTAAGATGTTTATTTTCATCCTGTGGAGAGTGGCATGGATGGAATTGTACCCCCTGCCCCTCTGGGAGAGGTGAGGCAGATATAGTAACTGGGAAGGGGTGTGGCTAAGCCTCTAGGTGTCTCATTAACATGGGGATGGCTTGGGGCTGTGTGGCCATGCCTCTACCTGGGATGTAGCCACACTTCTCCCGTGACTGGAGCCAAAAGCCTCCCTGGAGAGTTGGCATAACGTTTCCGGTCTTTTTGGACTCCACTGGGTCGCTCAGAGTTTATGCCTGTGCTCAACCCGGTGCCAGACTACCTGTCAGAGATCACTGCCCCACATTTTAGTGCTTCAGAAAGAAGGCCTTCAGTCATCTTTGGGAGGAGGTGACCTCATTTTAAATGAATGAGTATTGGGGGTGGGGGGGATCAAGGTCAGAGTGTGGGGTGTTCCTGAGGGAACATGGCTCTTCTCCAAGAAAACAAACAACCACTGAATTCTTAAATGTTTGGGGGTTCTGCTTTACTGGGCCATCATGTTCTGTCCTGACCAAGAGACCACCCAGCCTTATTTTGTAAGAATAGAAACAGAATGAGAAGCTTTTGTGCAGAAGAGCTGCCAGAGAAGAGAGACCACTGGATGTCTCCATGACTTTCGGTGGGATGATTGCAAGGCTGCTGTTCTTGAAGTGTCCCAGTAGTGGGGCTTGGAGAAAGAATACTGTAGGGAAACAGCCAGTGCCCAAGGGTTGTGCTGGGCCACATGCCTGCCCTTGTCCCTCCATAGGGCAGCCAGAGCTGAGAATGGACCAGCACTCTTATTGAGTCCCATGGAAGCTGTACTGGCTGGTTTCGTGTCAACTTGACACAAGCTGGAGTTATCACAGAGAAAGGAGTTTCAGTTGAGAAAATGCCTCCATGAGATCCAGCTGTAAGGTATTTTCTCAATTAGTGATCAAGAGGGGAGCCCATCTTGAAGGTGGTACCATCCTTGGGCTGGTAGTCTTGGGTTCTATAAGAAAGCATGCTGAGCAAGCCAGGAGAAGCAAGCCATTAAGTAACATCCCTCCATGGCCTTTCCATCAGCTCCTGCTTCCTGACCTGCTTGAGTTCCAGTCCTGACTTCCTTTGGTGAAGTATAAGCTGAACAAACCCTTTCCTCCCCAACTTGCTTCTTGGTCATAATGTTTGTGCAGGAATAGAAACCCTGACTAAGACAGAAGCCTTGCTTTTTATCCCAGATCAGCTTAGCTTACTGCTCTGGAGCACACTGAAATCTAGTAAAGCAGATCTAGTGTAGGGTATCCATAATCTCACTTATATATCTAGGAGCCAGTCAACAATTGTTAATACAACCCAAATCAGAAACAGAGGTGACTAGATACCAAGACACAGCCAAGAATGCTGGCCTGCAACTCTCATTCCCGGAGCACAAGGAAGATTGCTGGGACCTAGTCTCAGGGAGCCCTCTAGATCCACCCCTTCTTGGCAGGAAGAGGAGTAGGCACCATCTCTTCTCCCAACAGAGGCTACAGCACCCTTGCAAACACATATTTTTCTCCAGAAGATCCCAGCAGAGAGAAAGATGAACGTTGCTGCTTAGCAAAAGTGATAGGAACTTTGTTATCTTTCTTGTCTCTTAAGTTGGTAACATCTTGCAGCAACCGAAATCCCTTACAGCCACCTGGAATTTTGAAATCCTGGTCCCTGCAGTGGAAGATGCTTATCAGTTCAGAAGAGAAGGCCTGAGGTCAGCAGAGCTTGGCGTTGAGAGGGTGTGGTTGGATCTCTTTACCTCTAGGGGAGAGTACAGGGTGCATATCCTCCAGTCACCTTGCTTGGGGCCCTCACGGCATTGAACAGCCTTTGTTTAACAACCTTTCAGACATGAACAAAGCCCCGTGATAGTCTCTTGACTACTGCTTGGTCGCTTCACTGGGTTATCATGAGGCTCATAGAGGTTTTTATAAAATGAATTGAATTCAATACTATGAGCTGTATGTGATGGGGAAGTACCCCCCGCCCCCCAAGTTGCCTATGTCCTAATTCCAGAGCCTGTGAATATGGCAGGCTGCGTGGAAGAAGGTTACTGGTGAAATTAAAGTTGCTAAGCAACTGACTTCCAAAGAAGTCGTCTATGACCTGACCCTTACCAGATATAGATTCTGCTGCTGATTTGATTTTGGCCTTCTTGGCCCCAGAACTATGAAAAAAGAAATGTCTACTTATAAGCCAGGCTGTCTATTTTCTTATCACAGCACAAATGAGCTCAGACAATAAATGGAATAAAAAAGAATGGGAAGAAGCCAAAGCCCTGAGCTGTAGGCAGAGCCCTCATCTCTCTCTGACCTCCTGGTTGCTAGGAAACTGACTTTCATTCTGAGAGTTGTGCAGGGAGAGGGGGGCTTCTGAGAACACAACTCCTCAACTGCACTGAGCCAGAGACTGGTACACTTGGATTTGATTAATACTTCCCTTCCCCTAGAGTTCATCTTGGAATCATAATACCAAGTTCCTTTGCCAGGCACCAGAACACTTTCCCTCAGCATCCTCTACAGAATGGCCTGTGCATGCTGCTTCCCACCCATCACTGTCCAAAGGTCCCACATGCTCCGAGTCTCACCAACATGGGGCATGTGGTGGTTAATGCTAATTGTCAACTTGACACGATCTTGAGTTACCTAAGAGACGAACTTCTGGGCACATCTGTGGGGGAGTTTTCAGACTGAGTTAACAAAGGTGGGAAGACCCACCCAGAAGGTAGGTGGCACCATTCCATGAGTTGAGGTCCCAAACAGTAAAAAAAGGGAACACCAACATTCTCCTCTATCTGATCCCCAAGTGCAGACACAGTGTAACCAGCTGCCTCACCCTTGAGCTGCTATGGCTTCCCAATCTTGATGGACTATGCCTTCAAACTGGAGCCAGCAGGAGCTCTTGTCATGTATTCTGTCACAACGATGAGCAAATAACTAATACAGGATATTACCCACTTGATGAGCTCTCTCATTGTTCAAGAGGTTTCCAAACATTGATTCTTCTAGCCTCAGCTTTGTAGCAACTCCTTGAGGCTGAACCAAGGATGCCATGTGTGGAGGTGACCAAGAAGTAGATAGGTCACTAGCAAAAGTCACTCAATGAGCTTTGGGACAAAGCTGGAATATTAAAGAATGTGTGTGTGTGTGTGTGTGTGTGTGTGTGTGTGTAAATATATATATAAATTGCTGGTGACCTTTTCTCTTCTGAGCTGAGCTGAGCTGAGCTGGATCAATGGATGGCTTGACCTGAGATAGATAGATTTAACATGCGCCTTTCTCCTTGCCTGGTACAATGTCTGGCTCTCTCTGGACCAACCTCCCTTCCAGAAGGCTCTGCAGCCCTTAAGGAGCACTTAGTTGGACAGCACAGCCAGCATACATCCTGAAGGAAAAGGAAAACACACAAACAGTGTAGGTACTGGTTGTTTTGTAGTCAGAGATTGGCTTCAGGCTCAACCCTGATTGCTTGTTTTTTAGGCAAGGTCATCCGGGAATGGCCACTTTTCTCTGGCCAGCTGCAGCTCAAATCTAGGGCCTGTATTTGTCTTAAAAAGATAAACAAGAAGGATGGACAACCAGGACCGAACAGATTCTCTCAGCATCTCTGAATTCATGGAGGCTCACTGCAGAAAGAGCCCGGGACTCTACCTCCTGCTCAGGAAACTAGAGCCCAACTGCAGAATGAGCTCTTCTGTGAAGAAGGAAGAAAGCCGCCTTCCTTCCACTCTCTGATGGTTAACTCTGCTGTGAGGTGCTCCTGAGCTGAGGGAATTGAAGAGACCCCCTGGGGCCTCCAACTGCTCTTAGTGGGAGGTTGGAGGAGCTGAAGCCACCATTTCCTCTTACCACAGTCAGAACCAGGGAGTCGGGGTGTGTAGGTCGATGCCAGCCTACTCTACTCCCCCTTCCAGCTCACAGACCTGGGTGGTGAGGGAATCACAAACTCCATAAACAGGAGGCAGCTGACCAAGCACCAAACTATTCAGACACACACACACACACACACACACACACACACACACACACACACACAGACACGGCAAATGCAGTCTGCCCTGCCCTGCCCTGCCCTGCCTTGCCCTGCCCTGTTCTCCTGCCTGGGCCTGGGCTTTCTCCAAGGCTAATGAACAGCTCATAAGTACCACAAACTCTTTGGCACCTGGAAACGAGGCAGACTAACTTCCAACATGAACAGAGACTAACTTTAGACCCTGATGCAGGATCTGGATTAGACTTTGCCAGCCTGGCTGAGTCTGGATGCTGTGGACATGCAGATGACTTGGTTGCTCCAAGATGGGCTGCTTCATTATAACCAACCTAGGCCACCAAAAGACAACCCCTTTCTAGGTCACCAATATTTCCACTTACCTGGTAGACATGTCATGGAAATCTACCCTGATACTCAGTGTGTCATGCAGGCTCCAGAAGGTCCCCAGAGCCTTCCTGGGCCCCTGAGAACACATACATGGTGTTGAAAAGCAGTTCTGAGAAATTTCCTTAGTCAGCACCTACCCCTGATAAACCTTTGACTATGCTAGTGCAAGAGTCATCATGGTGAGGCTCATGGCTTGACCTGAGACCATCTACAGAGCACAAAGTGTTATTGCAGATGTGTAAAGTAATTGGAATCTATCTCCTGGAACATTTACAGCTATGAAAGGAATCTTTTCACAAGAAAGTGTTTTAAGAAGCATTACCTCAGACTGAAGTGACAATTCCTGCAGGAAAAGTGCCTGCCACAAAAGAGGACCTAAGTCTAATCCCTATAACCCACAATTTTAAAAAAGTCAGATGCAGTGTTGTGTGCCTGTAATCCCAGAGCTGGGGAGGCAGAGATGGGCAGAGCTCATTGGCCACTGAGCCTAATGGGAAATCCACAGGCCAATGAGAGAAAGACCCTGTCTCCCATTCAAATACTAACCAAGACCAACCCTGCCTAACTTCTGAGATGAGATGAATTAATCCTGTTCTAGGTGGTATGTCCAAAGATGAGACCTTGTTTCCAAAAACAAAGTGGACAGCAACTGATGAACAATACCAGAGGCTATATGCTCTGGTATTGTACATGCACACACATAAGTAAATAAAACAATAAATATAATATATAATATATTATAACAATATCATATTTTATTATGTATATTATATAGCACAGGTGTATAATATATTGTAAAATATTATAATATATAATATATATTATTATATAACACATTATTTGTGTATCAAATACATATATGTGTGTGGTATAATGTGACATATGATATATACATATGATATATAATGTATAATAATATATTACAATATATTGTGTATTACATATTATACATGTATTATAATATAATAATATATGATATGATATATACATGATATATAATATGCTAAGGTATACTAGCCTGCCCTGCCTGCTCACCTTACTCCCTTAGGAGGCCATCAGGCTGTTGTGCCTGGGTCTGCTTTCCCTGGTTCTTTGTAGGGTCATTGCCATAGACTTCCTCTCTTGGCCTTCTCTTGAAAGCTTTATGCAGCCTGAGCCCACAGCCAGGGCAGGCCAGGCTTGTCAGGGAGTGAGCGCCTCTTCCAGTGACTGACAGGCAATGACTGTGGACACATCCCCAGCCTCAGCAACTGCTGGGTGGACAAGGTAAGGCTCATTCCATTCCACCTCCCTGAGGTCCCCAATTGGAGGACGGAGGTGATCTACAGGGGAAACTGCTCATTAACATGTCTTTTAGTCACTCTTTCCTCTTCAACCCACGTGAATCCCACGTTGTATGAAAAATCAGAAAGAGGAACATTCAAGCAAGAGTGACTCCTTCAGTGTTGCATTAGGTTTAAATCCAGGAGGAAATGCAGGCTGCAGCAAATAGCTTGAGTGGGCAGTGTCCTCTTATATCTGTGCTTGGGAAACTAATCATCTCCTCAAGTGTTTCATGCCTGGAGGTCAAGGGTGGACAATCTGCTTTATTCATCCCTGTTTGCTTGGTGCCTAGAACCTATGTGGCACACAGTAGGTTCTCAATAAATGCTCAGCAGAGGTCTCCCAGGGAACTCAACTGTGATGTTCAGAGAGTGACTGTGCTTGGACCCTCTTTTATCTCTCTGCTGCTTCCACTAGCTGCCCAGTAGTCAGAGCTTTGAACCAGGCATGGTGTTAGAAAACTGCAGCATCTGGGAGGTGGAGGTAGGAGGATCATCAGGACTTCAGGGTTATCGTCAGCTACACAAGTTTGATGCCAGTTTGAGCTATACAAAAACAAAACCCTGTCTCAAAAAAAAAAATGGCATTGCTAAATTGAATTTTCTCTAAGATTAGAGAAATGACCTTCAGGTTCAAGGCTGACAAGGCACTCTTAAGGGCTCTTAACTTAAGAATGATGTATTCACATTAGACCAGTGAGAGAAGCTGGGAGCCAGCCTACCCTCCTGGTCCTGACCTGAGAATTGCTGTGTGCCACGTTAGATGTCATTTCTACAAGCCCCACTCATTCTAGGTTTACTTGGTATTATTCCTACATGGCATTTATTATTCATAACAAAGAGGACTCTGATTGCATCTGAGTTGAGGAATATAGTTCAGGAATCTATCCTGTCTCTTCCTTCTGAAAATCACCTACTTGCATAAAGAAGAAAAAAGAGAAAGAAGTCAATGGCACCCTCAGATCCTATTTGTCACCCATAGATCTCAGATGGTTGGATCCCCCAGGGAGCCCTAGTTTCTATGTTAATTTCAAAGTCAACACTGCCTGGGTTAGTAAGCATAGGCAAAGATATGGGAGGACCCGATGAGCCAGATGTGTCTGTCTGGATTCCCACTTCCTTGGCATGAATCACACCAGGCAGCCTCACCTCCTCCCAGCAGTGTGCTGTCTCCCTCAGAGAAGGGTAGGGGGACAACAGACCGGGAGACTGTTACCTGGTGGGGACTGAGTCAGCCTCCATATTCTTTGGTTGCTGAGCAGGCTGGCCAGCTCACATAGGTAGCGCCCTCTTTTCTTGTCAAAGGAAACTCTAAGGTAGAAGGAGGGGTGGAGGGAAGGGAGACAGGAATGTTTTTTTCCAGGTTCCTCTGCCAGGGAATCAGTGTTTGTATTGGGAAATGCCTTTGATGACTCTCAGTGTGGCTGATGATAGATCCCTGAAGGGACCCAGTTCCCACTGGAGTTTCCTCTCTGGTTTTCTTCTTTCCTCTCCCAGTACTAGAAACCTCACTTTTATAGATGGATACCTTCAGAGGAGCCCAGAAAATTGAATGGTGTAACAGGGCCCCAGCCCTTCATACAACTGACTCCATGACGGTAGTACCATTATAAAACTCAGCACACAGACAGCATCACCTACCAAAATGACAACAGAGACCTAATTCATCAATGTGTCTATAGTTCTGGGAAAGTCTCTAAATGTATAACCTTGGTTTTTTTTGGCTTCTGTAGTTCCGCATCTGTTTAACTAATGATTCTTGTTTACTGAAGTATGTCAACCAAGAACATGTGTTTTGTGCTTAAAAGCTCACCCTGAGAAAGGCTCGGTGCTACACTGAGATCCCCGACACCCAGTATAGTTGTCAGTGGACTAATAAAGGCTTTCCATTGACTTCAATCCAAATTTGAGCAGTCTTCTCTGGTAGATAACCTCCCTACCCTGCTGCCAAAAGGACCTCCGGATTCTAATTTAAAAGCAAGTTCATGAACAAATTAAAGACTAAATACATTTACACATACATTTGTGTTGGTCCCAGGACCAGTGCCTTCAATACAGCTCAGAGGTCCACTTTAACATTTGAGGTCAGGCTCAGATCTAGGCTTGTCATCTCAAGAGGAATTCCCGTGGAATTCTTAAGCAAGCACCTACATGTGTGAGCTCTTGAATTTAAAGTCGACTCTCCCGTACAACAGGTAAAGTTGCTTGAAAAAAACTAGGTACTTGCTAGTTTTGGCTTTGGCAGCTTCGAGTAGTTAGCTCTTTCTCTCACCAGCCAGCTGAGCCTGTCACACCCTGTCCTAAGACAGGTTCTTGGCCTGATTTAATCCTAGCTGTTGAGAAGATTCCTCCTGAGAAGAGCATCACAGGAGGCCAGCCTTGACCATGAACAGAGCATGGCCCAGGTCAGAAGAGACCTGTATAAGGTTATGTATAAGATATTGAGAATTCACCAGGAGTTGACAGCCTTGTGCTCACATTGAAGTGACTTCAGTAGCACCTACCAGCCATAGCTCACAGTAGTTAGGTGTCTGGGTTGCAGAATCAACACAGTGGATTGCTGGCTATGATCTTCACCACCACTGTGACCTTGGGCAAGACAAACACATCCCTTGGCTTTTCAGACTTCTACCTCTAGTACCTCCTCACTAAACTCTGCCGAAGCACCAAATGAGGTCACAGGTGAGGAGAACTAGACCCAGAGGCTCAGATGTTCAATTCCTGGTGCCATTGTAACCTACAAACTAAATTATAAGACTAGTTTCCACAGATCATTATTGTTTTCTCCAGTAGGGAACTTACCCAAGAGTTTGCTGATGTACATGACAGAATATACCACACAATAGAACATGGTTTTCATTCTATAGAACAATTTCCTTCCCAAAAAAAGTGTAGTTTTAAAATCAGTACAAATTGGACATGGAGAAAGTGTTCTGTAAAATAATACTTCCTTAAACTGCTTATATTTATATTAAAAAAGAAATCAATTAACCACAGTGTGCATACCCATGATTCCTTCTGTGTTGTTTCCATAGAGATTATAGTTAAAGCAAACTAAATATAATTAAGTAAAAGCTTCCATAAGTGTGCAGCTTGTTTTGGATTAGTCTCTGGAGGTATACGCAGAATAATGGAATTTTACCCTTGGGTCTGTTCTGTACTGGCAATTGGAATATATTGGCACTTGTACATGACTACTAAGTTCTGCATGTCCTAAGCTGAGTGCAGTGGCCAGAGAAAGCAAGTGGTATGTGCTATCCTACTGCCCTGGATGGCTAGACCTATCATTGCCATAGCAGTTAAGCAAGGAGCCCTTTCTGAGCTGAATGATCTTCTTGAGTGCCCTGCCTGGCTGTTGTAGAGTGGGAAGGGTTGGAAGGAAGAGGTAGCCTGCTTTCATGCCCAATTCTGCTGTTCTTTAGCTGTGTGACCTTAACTGACTCAACCTTTTGGAGCCTCATTCAATGGCTTCATAAATGGAAACATCTGTTGCTTCTCAGGGGCTCCATCCCAAGAATGTGAGCAGTCAGTTCTACTTCTAACTCCTGGTGTCCTCTGGGCTGTGGAGAGTGAAGTTGGTTGCAGGCTGTGCAGCTACTGACAGCCAGGGCAGGTAGGTGCTGGCGTCTAGAACTCATTCAGGACTACTTCTTGATTCTATTCATTCTATATACAGCAGGGTGTAGATGACTGTGTAATACACTGATATTATCTGAGGTCCTTCCACAGAACAGTGGGCTTAGGGGCATGTTGTGGAGGATACAAAAGTGGACTCTTGTCTTCAAGAAGGCCAGAGACCAAATGGCAGCTCTGTCTGCAGCAAGCCTTGTGTGTTGCCTACACAATAGCTACTTTTCTGGGATGGAGAAATGACCACACCTGTCTGGCTTAATATAGGAGTTCAATGTGATGTACATTAATACACATCAAGCTTACTAGACTTTTTAAAAACCACAGATTAGATTGTTGTTAAATAATAAGTATGATATGTTAAGTTCCTGGCACCCATTTCTTTTAGCAGGAAATTAGTTTTCCAACAATATGTTAAATATATATGTGTATATGTATGTATGTGCGAATGTATGTATGTGTGTGCCTTTGAACCTGGAAATTTTGATTCCAATATTCTTTTAGAACACTCTGGCACACATCGAAGATATGTGTATCCAGATGTCCAGCACAGTGATGTTACTTAAATGTCCATTAACTGAGAGATGGTTAGAGCAACAGGCACACTGCCATTTAAAATAACCGAATAGATTTTGAAAATAAAGTCCCTAGCATCTAGCATGACATCTAATACGTAATAGCTACAGAATGACGGATGAAGACTATCAGATCCAAAAGAAAATCCATTTTCCCAGATTATGGTGGTCAGACAAAAGCATTCCTCGGGAGCTTGTAAAGACATCCTTATCACTGGCAGAAAGGGGCAAATGCTACCTGAGGAGCCTACTAACATACTAACGCACATCTGGCCTCCAGCTCCATCAGTATCACAAGTTCCTGGTATACATTTCAGAGTCGGTGCTGACATACTGGCTTTCCCCAGCTCTTCCTGAGTGTCCCCCACTCCAACTTCTCCAGCATCCCTTCCTTCAGCTTCTCATTCTCCTTATCACCATGATATTTCGGCTATGTGCTCTCTTGGTCCTCTCTGCCTTCATCTCTTCCTCCCTCCCTCCACTCTGTTCCTGCTTCTCTCCTGGCCAGGCCCAGTCTGCTGGCCATGTTCAGTCTGCTACCTTCTCTCTCTGCTCTGTACTCTTCCAGATACCTCTGGCTGTTCTTTCCCTCAAATCTACAATAAAAACCTTCCCCTTAACCATACCATAGAGGGATCAGGTCATCAAGTTTATACAATGTCTATTATTACTAATTAATCATTAATATTAGTAATATTATTAGCTATTAATATAAAAGCATCATTAGCCTTTTTGTGAGCCAGTGTTCAGATGTATCTGAGAGGAACACAAAAAGACTGCAGGGCAGAACCCATGACTGACATGTGTGTCCCATTTCTTCCTCTGTCTCTAAGAAGCTACTTACAGGTCTCTGCAGAATCCCTAGACACAGTTCATAGGGGCTTTGGAACAGGAAACTCAAGCCTGGGGAAAATGGGATTTGTTTGTTTGTTTAAGTTGTGGTTAAATCTCACTGCAAAGCACACAGCCACAAGATCTGAGCTGCTTCTAAGGCCCTCTGCAGAGGCAAGCCCAGGATCTAACATACAGAAGGCAGGCGCTCTGTGACCCTCAGCTAAGCCCGTCAAGTGGGGCTGCAGGAGTAGGCAGAGGAATTTCAGGCATCTTTTTGATCTCTGATGAGTCCAGATTAGCAGGCCTCCTTGGTGGGCAAGGAGACCCACTCTGAATTCCAGTATCTTAAATGCTTTGAATTCTTACTTCTGGAATATATTCCATTTATTTATTCCACATGTCACACTGTGTAAGTTTTTGGACTGCTTCCTCATGCAACTGTTATATTTGGGAATCTTAACATTATCAAGGTGGGGTGTATTAATAAATCTGTAATATTTTATATTTTCAGCTTCAACCTCACCCAGAAAGGCTAGCTTTATCAAGTGTCTGTTCTACTTTCTGTAGGAAAACAATCATGCCATCATAGTAACTACAATCTATTGAGTCCTTATGACAAGCCAAGAATGAGCAGAAATCTCCCTGGATTTCTGTAATGCTTTCATCGATCCCCTTTGTCAGTAACGGATTATCCTGTTTTACAGCTGAGCATCAAGAAGCTGAGAGAGGTTGTGTAACCTGTCACAAGTCTCATGTGTAGCTCATAGTGTAGAGCTAGAGCTTCATCCCAGAATGCCATCACTGCTTTGATTTTCATGATTACACTCCACTTTTTCCATAGTTCTAGACACCTTCCAGAATCCTCTCCAAGTCTTTTGGTAGTCAAGATGTTTATCTTCCCAAGGACTGAAAAAATGATTGCATTTTAGATAAACTGGGGCTTTCAAGGAAGCAGTCAGTCACAGGCCACCAGGAGGTCACTATCCAGACTCAGCAGCCTACCTTGCCTTTCTGATCAATGAACACTGGAAATGGAAGAGTTATACACTGGCTGGTGTCCGTGAGCTTTTTTCATCAAGAGAAAGGACAATGCTTCCTTGCAAATATATTGGAGACTTCAGCTAAGCTTAGGATGGAGCACTATATGCCAGGGCGTCCCATACATACCTCCTGAAGGGACCAAATTCTGCCATCTGTCTCAAAACTCTTTATAATATTTTTCTTAAAAATATTGAGCCCAGTTATGAAAGTTGACCTGAGTTCGTGCAGTTGTCAGCAGCAGAGTTGGGGTAGAGGGGGCTATCAAGTGTGGGAACTTGGGGCTAACACGAGAGACTAGGAGTTAGACTCCTTACTAGGCAGACAGACAGGAGAGAGATCACCACTAGTTAATAAAGTTGGCAAATTTTGAAGATGACCAGCTTCTTTTTCACCCTCCTGACCTAGGACAAAAGCCTGGCAGTCTAAAGCAAAGGCCTCATGGGCTGTTTATGTCCACCAGCAGGCTACCTATGATGGACTGGCTCAACAGTTAGAGGTCAGATCAGGACGTGTTGCACAACAGTTGTGGGCCAATCCACCATCCTATCTTTCTTCAAACTCTAAAGTGAGAAAGGAAAACTCTTCAGAAACTTAAGAACCCCAGCCCTCAAGAAGAGATGGGTCTTTCCAGCTTCCTGAGCCCTCACGCTCCTTTGCAAGGGTCCTTCTCTGTGTAACTGTGTAACTGCAGTATTTGTGTCTCCTCACCCCAAGAAACACAACTTCTTCAACTGCCGATTCTATCTGCGGCGTTTGAGGTTTCTCCACTGCTACTACTGCTCAAAACTTCTCTGCCTTCAGAGCCTAGCATAACTGTCCTCTGAGAGGCTCCACCCAGCAACTGACCAAAACAGATGCAGAGACCCACAGCCAAATATTGGACGGAGCTCAGGAAATCTTGTGGAAGAGTTGGGGGAAGGACTGAGGACCCCAGAGGTGATAGGGACTCCACAGGAAGATCAACAGAGTCAACTAACCTGGACACTTGGGGGATCCCAGAGACTGAACCTCCAACCAAAGAGCAAACAAGGGCTAACAGATAGATACAAGATGCAGCAGATGTGCAGCTTGGTCTTCATGCCAGTCCCCCAACAACTAGAATGGGGTCTGTTCCTGACTCTGTTGCCTGCCTGTGGATCCTGCTCCCCTAGCTGGGCTGCCTTGTCTGGCCACAGTGGAAAAGGATGTCCCTAGTCCTACAGTGAGTTGAGGTGCCAGGGTGAGTTGATTCCTAGGGAGGTACTTCCCACTTCTCAGAGGTGAAAGGGAGAGGGGGGGGCATGTGAGGGAGAGACTGGAAGAAGGGGGTTGTGATCCATCGGGATGTAAAGTGAATACACAAATAAATTAACGGGAAAAAATTTTTCCTGTCTCTAATTCTTTAATTGGCAGAAAAAAAAAAATACAAAATCAAGCCCCTTAGACTGTATCAAAGGGGCAAAACAAAGGTAAGTGTGGGGCGAAAGAGCATCTTCTCACCCATACTTACAACCCATTGAAGAAGGTCTCAGAAGCCACATGTGCCCCAAGAAGGAGCAACCTTCTTTGTGTCCACATAGCTCCACACTACTTCCTGTATTTCTGAATTTGCACTTCCCAGTAGAACAGAGCCCCAAAGCCTTAACTGTAATGTATCAGATCTACCACACCTATGCGCAGTCTGGTAGAAAAGTCTGGGATAGATGGTGTTTACCATCCTATAGTGGCGAGTGTCAGTTATCTATGCTTGACAGTCAGAAATGAAAGTAGCACACCCAGCCCCATCCATGACAGAAACACACACAGGAGCAGTTAAGGTGCATTTAGATCTCAGGTTCAAAAATGCTAACATCCCAGACACAAAGGGGCAGACCTCTAGTGGTTTATCCATCAGAACAGTTTTGAATATGGTAGGAGGTATGGGGGACTTTGCCAACAAAGACTGGTAGCACCCCCACTGCTCTTCTTAACAAAAGTAATGATTGGTGGTCGCTTTGATGCAATAATCCAGAACACTTGCATTTGACTTAGAAATGCAATGTGTCTCTGTTTCTTCTCTCTTGTATAAATAGAGGTTAGCCCATGATGCCCATGCCAGGAAGAAAAAAAAAAATCCTTATTTAGAAGTGTCCACCAGTTGTTCCTTATTGGCTTAGAATCTGCTCCTGTGGTGAACTTCCTAGCCTGCAGGCTTCTCAAAATAATCTTGAGACTCTAGATATATACACAAGGTTGACAAGGCTCTGCTCTGATGTGATATTTGAGTCTTATCCTCTGGGGTGACATGTTGTGTTGTTTTGATTCCAAACTTAGCCTGTTGATTTACATGTGAAAAAGTCTCCCATCTCAGACAGCCTGAAATTGTTTGCAAAATGAAACTTACTATGATCAGACTCGGCAAAGGCAGATTTAAAAAAAAAAAATGATAAATTTCAAAATAATATGAACGTATATGAAGATGCTCCATTCCAGAAATTTTTATGTCGGCTATCTTTCCTCAGACAACATTTGGGCTAGGTAGGTTAAATGCCATAACAGTCTGCCAAACCTTTCTCTCCATCCCCTGGGCATGCAACACGTGCAGTTCCAGCCGTCTCTCCCTGCCCCAGTTCCTGAAATGTCCCCTTTCATGTGTATCCCCCAAGGCTCCGTTTTCACTTCTGACCTCTCACCGAATGCCTAGCACCATATTTAACGTTGCTCAACATGCACTTCACGCAGAGGTCCTGTCTCCTTTCCAACAGTGTCTCAGAACAGCACCTTTACCTTCTTCCCAGTTCTGACGGTGCCTCTTCCCTTTGCACCAAGAGAGACTGGGAAACAAAAGAGTGCAGTTTAGTTCGCAGTGATGCCTTTAATCTGACGGTATAATTATTATCTGGATCACTTTCCACCACTACATAAAAGTTTTGTTGTTGCTGTTTTTTAAGCTCTGGGATTGGATTCTTGTGTTCCCAGAAGCCACAATTAAGAAATGGCCAGGAAGGTTCACCACGATGAATCATAGGCTTCAGCCCAACTTCCTTTGACAGTGGAGACTTTTAACCAAATAAAGAGACAGAAACCCAACTCAAACTAGCTTAAGCATGGTCAAATTTATGAGATTCATGGACCGAAAAGTCCAGGAAAGCCTGACATTGACACTGCTGGACTTGTGTGCCCAGATCATGTGCCAGCACCTTGGCTTCCTCTCTCTTCTCCAGGGGTACTTTCCTCTGCATTGGCTCCATGCTCAGATCAGCTTTCCCCACATAAGGCAAAGGTAGCCGCCATCACTTCTGACCAGATCTACAATCCTGCTAGAGAGCATCACCCACCTTTCTTTACCGGCAGACCTTCTAGAGCCCGTTTGCTCTGATTGGCCAGCTTAGTCATGTGCCCACCTTTTTGCTCTGATTGGCCATCTTAGTCATGTGCCCACTCTTCAACCAATCACACTAAGTTGTTCCCGAAGATCTTCATAATGTTACCTAAACACTGTGGTCAACATTAAATGGTAAAGATTCAAGAATTTTGAATACTATAAAACAATTATAAATTATATATATTATATATAAATTATAAAACAAATATAAATTATAATATAAAAAATAATATCAATTATTGTTAAGCACACCATGCTACTTTCCCACACAAAAAGATTGCACTGATGCTACAATCCAAAGTCAGAGCCACTGTCTGTGCCACCGCTGGTCAAGAAGAACTCAGCGGCAGAGAGGACCAATCTAGGTTTTGTCCAATGTCTGATATAGCGAGCTGGACTCTGGATAGGACCCTCCATATGGATGTAGATTCTGCTCCTCACTAGTGGCTGTGTGAATTAGTATGTGGCACATAATTTTGTGAACTCCACTTCCTTCACCTGTGAAAAGAGGTGAAATTGTCTCTTCCCCCTCCCCCTCCCCTCCCCCTCCCTCTCCCCTCCCCTCCCCCTTCCCCTCCCCCTTCTCCTCCCCCCCTCAGTAGCTCAAACAACAGAATTTTATTTTCTCATAATTCTGGGGAATGGAAATTGAAGATTAAGATGCTAAAAGTGTTAGCTTGTCTTCCTGGCTTACAGTCTGGTGACTTCTCACTGTGTCTTCACGACACCTTTTGTCTCATCACAGAGTGAAAGATGGACTGAGTCCCCAACCTTGCTATCTCAGGTGCCAAGTACTGCAAGGCTGGGGCAGTGTGGAGCCATGGTCATATATATATCATATACGTGTGTGTGTGTACATATGTATTCACATATATGATATATATATATAGATATATATAAACATATTTGGACCAATCAAATTTTTAGTGTCTGTTTAGATATTTTGTAAATAACCTGGTAGAAGACAGCTACCTGGAAATGGACCTGGGCCTTTTTCCTAGAATCTCTGCTAGCCTGAACCTTGAACTTTGGCTCCAAATACCTTAATTCTCACTACTGTGAATGTGCACTTCAGTGCACAGGCTGACCCAGTATTACAAAATCATCTTCCCAGGGTTTCCAGTGTTTACAAAATTTGAGAGTCAGCAGTGACCAGAAGGGACCCCAGTAACTGTCCCCCTCACACCTCGTCCTGACGATCTCATCTCTCCTCCTTACATCCCTTTCTATTCCAAGGATCACCTTCTTGAAAGAACATTTATCCACTGTCCTCTTTGCTGCCACTTTTGTGCCTAAACCGCATTATGCACACCAGAGCTCAGAAAAATATCTGTTCAGATATTTCCTCCACAGAGTCCGTAACTACAGGGCTGTCCGTGGAGGCCTGATGATTCGCCCATCATTTCCAAGAAAAGATTCCGGCCCATTTATTTACACAAACTGTCATAGAAGGAATTCCACAGACCCTTTAGCACAAATGAGCCTTTTCTTTTCTTCCTCACACCTATCTACACTGAGCTTCCAGTGTCCCTCATGCTGCCTGATACATGTGGCTTCCTGAGCCTGCAAGGGAAGGCAGCCATGGGGCTGCAGGTTTTACCACTTGGTTTTCAGACCTGCTGAGAGGTCCTGGGCTAATGGACTGGAAGCTTCCAGAAGGCAGAGTCCTCATCGGGGTCCTTTTCCTCGTCTATAGTGAGCAACCAGCATAAAAGGAGCAGGCTTTTTATCATAGCAATCATGGGTTGATTGTCACGGAAACATTGACAGCTAGTTCTGAGTGAATGTTTAACTTTCACAGCACCCAGGACCAAGAACAAAGTAGTCAAAGGTTATACTGACCTGGCAGATTCAAACCAGTGACCTGGTAGGTAACTGCTCGTGGAGCCCTCTGCCCTGGGCTTGCAATCAACAACATGGCTAAAGGGATATGAAAGCTGCAGGCCCCAGAGAGGACACGGGAAAGCAAGGAGGGGACAGCAAAAAAGAGGACAGGGACAGAGGCATCAGGGGATTTGAGCACGAGTCAGGAGGGATTGGAACTAGGGACAGACAGAGCCAAGAGGAACTTCAGATGGATGGTTGCTATCTCATGGTAGATAGCTCTGGTGGGCTGGGGATGGGTCACTTCCCTGAGCTCAGTTTCTTATTAGCTGCCCCCTCATTTGGATTCAGGTCAGGTGACACTGGAGCTCCTTTGTGACCGGATTCCTCAGGCTCAGCAAGATAAAACAGTGCAGCATGTAGAGAGGATGCCCAAGAGGCTGCTATGGTCCAGGCCCACCCATCCCCTCTACACACCTTCCATTCACCAGAACTGCCACAAAGTTGCAGGGCATAGCTCAGATGGTAGAGTGCTTGTCTAGCGTGTATGTGTACCTGGGTCTATCCTTAGTACCATACGAACTGGGCATGGTGGTGCAGACCTGTAATCCTAGCACTGGGGAGGTGGAAGCAGGTGTATCTGAAGTTCAAGGTTATCCTTGGCTACATGTAAAGAATTCCAAGTCAGTCTTAGGCTACATGAGACCCTGGGGGATTGGGTGGGGAGAAAAAACTCACTGCCTCTGAGACAGAGAAGTGCCTTCCATCTTCATGTCCAGAAAGATGGAAAAGGGTGTGTAATGTTAGTTGTCATAGCAAGCCATCTTTGTTTGCATACTTCTTACATGCAGTCCTTTCTCCATTCATGGTCCTTCTGTTCAAGTGGCCCCTGATCTGTAGGAACCATTTACGTTCTCATACCTTTCCTGGAGCCCTTCTCAAGGGTGATCCCTTGATATCTCTGAGCTCACATTAAAGGCACCACCCAATACTGGTCACATCATACACACACAGATGCAGTAGTCTTACCAGCTCCCCCATACTTGACCTTAAAGTTCAGCAAAAGTAACTATGTGCTTTGTCTCTCAATCCTCAAAGCCTGATACTTAGTCTGTTGTAGATAATGTGTATTGAACAAAGAATTGGCTAGTTTCTACAGGGCCAGGATCCTTGGTGTGACCCACAGCAGTCATTTCAACTAAAAAAGAAAAACTACACAGAAAGTCCCCCAGTAACTGTTTTGCTAGACACTCTCCCCTGAGTCAGGTCTCTCATTGGGATCCCTAAGAAGAGCCAAAGTGGCTGGTATTAGAGATTTGGGGATAGTGCCAATGACTGATTTAGAATCCAGCCCATTAGCTGTCTTAAAGCCTGATTAGGCTTTCAAGAGAATGTAGGAGTTTGGTCAGAGCATCGAGGCAGATGAGGAAGAGGGAAATAGACATCCATTGTATGAACCGGGCTGTGACTGCAGCAGGCTTGGAGGGAAGGCAGGCCTGCTGGAGTAGCTCCTGTTTGCTTAACATCTGAGTATGTCAACAATACATAGCAACACTCCAGTATGGTCTATGATCCCCACTTTTCTCCAGGCTACTTTGAGTCAGGATTGAAGACAGCAAAACCTTATTAACACAGGAGAGGAGAGCTGAGTCACTTCCATGCCCGGCTCCCAGCCAGAATCATTACCAACCCTAAGAGTGAGAAAGTGGCAGCCTCGTTTTATGTGGGGTGATTGACTAGAGCCTCATCGTTAACAACTTTTGAAGAAAATTATATGGCTCACACACAAGAACAAATAAAACGGGAAGGTTACCTCATGAAGGATGAGAAACTCTAGCAGTGTGCCCAGGTCCTTGGATTCAGGGGGACAGAGCTGTCACCCACACTTCCTGCTGCCTAGGAGATTGAGAGAGGTCTAAAGGAGTTAGGTGTCCACAGCTTTGGGATCGTCCAGGACCTCCCTCTCCCTCTCATCCTTGGGTTTGATTCATTAGGGCCAAATGGATGAACACAAACAGATTTTATAACCTTAAATGGCGAATCACACCTTCTGAATCATGCCCTCACTTACATTCGGATGCTTCTTTTCCTGGTTGATTTGTTTCATATTCAAGTCTTTTGGGGACCTTTGGATGGTTCCTGAGGGCACAAGAACAGGCTGCTTAGGGGTATAATGGCCAGAAGGCAATATTTCCTAAAGGCCTCTGGGGAATGGGAGCTATCTTCACCAGAGTGGAGAGCAGTTGAGATCTCTTCCTAGTGGAGAGGTAGGCATTAATATCATTAATGCTGGAAGTTTGCACAGCTTTGACAGTCATGGTGATGGTGACAGCTAATATGTATTAAAATTTAGAATGCTCTAGGCCCTAATTTAGAGGCTCACCGTGTAGGGTCTCCTTTAACCTTACAATTGCCCTGTAATGTATTTTCAGAGGGGAAGAAGCTGAGAAACTCTTTTCCAGAATGGAATAAGACAGAAACCTCCTGAGAAGTCCCACAAAGCTATGACACTGAGTTCATGCAACCATAGTGGTTCTGC
This sequence comes from Rhynchomys soricoides, assembly GCA_019843965.1. Classification (NCBI taxonomy): domain Eukaryota; kingdom Metazoa; phylum Chordata; class Mammalia; order Rodentia; family Muridae; genus Rhynchomys; species Rhynchomys soricoides. The sequence goes on along the minus strand of JADRCH010000245.1, from coordinate 3,451,022 downwards.
CCTTAGGACCCAGAGAGGATTTTCCATCAACTTTTATTCTGGCTTTCTGCACTTACCACCCCGCCTTGCCACTAATCTTTATATGAAGCTGCTACCATTTCTCACCTCAGTCACAAGTGACCATGAATTCTGCTGAGTGTTTCCCGATGCCAACCGCTGTTTAAACCACTCCACGTGGCAAAACTGAGAGGCAGGAATCACAGTGGGATCCAAGTGCCACTGGGCTCACTAGAGTTATACAACATGGCAGCCCTTCTGTTCTACCTCTGTCACAGAGCAGTGATTTAACTTGCCCAGCAATGGCAGAGGCCTGTTTCAAACCTGGCAGTTACACACAGCCTTAAGCACTTGTAACCCTTTAATCAGCTCCCAGATTGACCTCCGTGCTCTGGTCCTCCTGTAATCTTCAGTAGTCAATGATTCCTTTTATATAACATGACTCAAAGCCCTCCAATAGCTTTTCAGTAATGCCAGCACTCTGTGAGGTCCCAGAAGGCCCCATGTGATCCAAGCCATCCTGACCTTTTTGGTTTCCTAAGGTCTTATTGAGTCTGTCACCCCAGGACCTTTGCACATGCCATTGACTCTGCCTCTGCTTCTGCCTCTGCCTCTGCCTCTGCCTCTGCCTCTGCCTCTGCCTCTGCCTCTGCCTCTGCCTCTGCC
>JADRCH010000245.1:3389244-3434568 GCA_019843965.1 Rhynchomys soricoides | reverse complement strand
AGAGAGAGAGAGAGAGAGAGAGAGAGAGAGAGAGAGAGAGAGAGAGAAGAGATAATCACTCCTGGAAGTTCCTGAAGCCACAGAGGGGAGAGGCTTTTGTGCAGAAGGCTGGTAAGCCAAAAGTTCACTACTTTGAACATCAACTTTAAAAAATGGAAGGACTCTTCATTTACAAATTCTTTCACTTCTATTACTTAGTCATTATTTTGTCTTTTAATGTGTGCATTTTTAGAACTATAAAATATACACACAGATGAAAAGCACAGATGTCCCAGTGACACCAGCCACAATGACAGCTAAGTGTCCAAATGGACTGCCCTTGGGAACAGTATTTGGGGAGGAGAGGAGAGGTAGAGTGAGGGAGATATTTTTTTCTTTCTTTTTAATATTTTATCAACTTTTTGAGAATTTCATAAATGTGTTTTTATCATTTTCACACCCCACTTCCTTCCTTCCCCCTCTGAGATCCAGCCTCACCTCCCCATTGGCCTCTCTCCCTCTCTCTCTCTCTTTCTCTCTCTCTCATAACCTGTCAACTCTTATTTGTGCTTTTCATGTGCTTCTGGATGTGGGCTATCCACTGGAGCGTGGACAACTTAACAAGACCAACACTCCCGAAGAAACCTGACTCTCTCTCCCTAAGAAACCATCCGTTAATGGTGGGGCTCATGAGTTCCTTCCCTCTCATGCTAGGACGGTGACTGGCTTGACCTTGTGAAGGTTTTTTGCTGGCAGCCACAGCTGCTGAGTGTTCCTGAGTACAGATTCCCATCTTGTCTAGAAGACACTGTATCATCTAGTTCTCTCAGACCTCTGGCTTTACAGTCTTCCCATCCCCTCTCCTGCTATTTGAAATAACTAAGGACAACTTTTAAAACCAGCCTTCAAAGTAGCAATTCCAACACGACTAAGGAGAAAGCCATGACTTGGCCAGAACAGAAATTATCGATGCTGTTTGTGGAAATCGAGGCCAAGAGAAAATAGAAGATGTGTCTAGTGCACAATAGAAGACCACAAGGACTTAAATCCCCCTGAAAGACCAAACACAGCACAATTGTGCTCTCCTCTCTCCATGTTAGAGGGCGCCTGCTATCATCCTACATGAAAAGAAATTGAAGGCAGAACTAAAATAGCTTCATTAAAATATAGAAGGATGGATTATTTCATTTGGCAGCTAACCCATAATTAAATGAAGCTTCTTATATTTACTCCAGAGTCATCTATTTAAAGATTTAAGATGAAACTTATCATCCTTGGCAAAATACAGTTTTTTACTTGAAGGAATTTTGAAAAAAAAAATTGTTTGAAGCCGTTTGAACATCTCCACATTATGCCCTAGCAACTTTCAATAGTAGCAATAAAACCTGGATTTGACTTTTCTCTAATCATAACTTTTAATTAAGAAATAATATATACTGACATCGCATGGGTGCTCAGAAGTATATGGGTGTGCATGTGCAGATGTGTGCTCAGAAGTATATGGGTGTGCATGTGCAGATGTGTGCTCAAAAGTGTGCAGGGGTACATGTGCAGATGTGTGCTCAGAAGTGTGTAGGTGTTCATGTGCAGATGTGTGCTCAGAAGTGTGCAGGGGAACATGTGCAGATGTGTGCTCAGAAGTGTGCAGGGGAACATGTGCAGATGTGTGCTCAGATGTGCAGGGGAACATGTGCAGATGGGAATTGTAGGTCAACCTCATGTATGGTTCTTCAGGTGCCTTCCACTTTTTGTTTGAGACAGAGTCTTTCACTGGTCTGGAACTTTGACAAACATGCTGTTATTTGGGCCATAAGCTTCCAGGGATTGTCTACGTATGTTATGTTAGCTGACCAATGAGCTTCCAGGGATCTGTGTGTCTAACTCACCATTGCTAGAATGGCGAGCATACAGCACAGGACCTGACTGTTTACTTGAGACCTGGGAATCCATCTCAAATCTTTGTGTTTGTCATTTTACTGACAAAGCATGTCCTCAATTCCACATACCCATATATTTAAAGTCTCAAGAGTTTAAAAACTACCTTAAGATTGTCCTTCTGACGGTCTTGGGAGAGTCCAAGTTCCTGCGTCATCACGAACGTAGAGCTACTTTAAGCAGACTTTTATTCTTTTGTTAAAGAAATATGAAGATGAGCTAAGGTAGTCACTTGATTTATTTTCTTTCTTAATAATCTCTAGAAGAATTCAGAGGTCAACCAATCTGAATATAAATCAAGAGCAATGTTCAAAAACTGCTGGCATAGTGGGGCTTACAAGGTCTTCTTATAGCCTTGCTGAGTCATCCCCCTAGCTGAGTTGCTCCTCTCCTGAAACATCAGGCAACTGTGAGAAACCTCCTATGAACTAAATAAAGTACACAATGCTCATGCCAGGCCATAATCACCTCAGTGGTCTTGCCATTAAAAAAAAAAAAATGGCTTTCTGATCACTGACACAAAGGGCTTGGCTTAGTTGCTGGTTCACATGATTCCGGCACAAACAGTCCATTTCTTGAGAAGTTCATAACAAGCTGTTATCAGTGTTCAAAATTAATAGTACAGACATCTGGAAGTCACCAATCCTCAAAAATTACAAACCCTTGATTATGTTTATCAGGGATGCTATCATGGAATGTTTTGAAAGGTCCTGAAGAGTTTTCTTCCAAAATCAATCACCACATGCAGAAAGGCTGAGCGACAAGAAAGAGGTATCAAGCAACAGTCTGAAGGGACTCGGGCCAGTGTGCCGAGTCACTGGCTTTCCACAAACCTTTTTAAATGTTTAGATGACTGGAATATATAGAAACTATACATATGATGTGCAAATAAATTGGTTAATTGTGTTTTTTTAAAGACAAAAATCACAGTTGTGTATCCAGCACCCCAGAAGAACCCCAGTTGGGAATCTCCATCTCATTCCTCTTCCTTTCTCTCGACTCCATGTGACAGAAATCATACGGTGTCTAGGCATCTATCCTTCTCTGCCTGGCTTCTTTTACTCAGCTGTATGTTTATACGAGTCACGTACTGTCCTGTTAACAGGATGCTATTCATTCTAATTGCCATAATGCATTCCACTGTGGTGAGTCTGCCTCTAGAATATTCTATTACTGATGCACATTTTGGCTTACGTGTTGTGAAGCAAAATTTATTGTCTGAATTTAGAAGCTGAAAAAAAGTTGCATGTGGAAAACGTATACGCTGAGAGGGAAGGAGAGAATGAAGGATACTTCTTTGGTCTGCTAGTGAGAACAGAGCTGCAACAGACAGGAGAGGTCTCAATTCTTGAGGAGTTAGGAAAATCCATGTCTACAGAAGTCTCCGGAAAGACCATCTACAGGACACTGAATATGTAAACATCAGGAAAGCCCTGTGGTTCTCAGAATCATCTGTATTTACTTCAAAGTGGCTAAGATCCCATTCAGCCCAGGTAACTGTGGCTCCAGTCTAGTTTCTCACCAAACTTGGATGCCTGGCTACTACTTATATCCAAGATTCTTAAAAATTAGAATTAAAATTCTTAAGATTAGATCCCAGGAATTTTAGGTCCCGGTAGAGTTATCTCCCTGTCTTAGACATAATTTAGGCCAAACCCTTCTTTGCTGATTAGCTCATTTTTTCTTCCCCTTTCCAAGAACACAATAATTATTCTGCTTAAAATGCCCTTGAGATTCTAAGATAGTAATTAGTTTCCAATAATTTGAGGCAAAGCTAGCTTAGCCCTGGCTGTATTTATCAGGGTCTAGTGATTTACAACATATTTAAGCCAAGTCGGATGGTGTTGGTCTGTAATCCCAGACAAGGAGAGGCTAACGTGGTAGGATTGCAAATTCAACGGCTGCTTAGACTACACAGGAAGTCCAAAGCCAGCCCAAGAGACTTAGTGAGAGGGGGCTGGGAATACAGCTCAGTGGTAGAGCACTCACTCCCCATACTGAAGTAAGTGTGTGTGTGTGTGTGTGTGTGTGTGAGAGAGAGAGAGAGAGAGAGAGACAGAGAGACAGAGAGGGAGACAGAGACAGAGAACCAGTACATGAAATCAAGTACCACTATGGGGGGGGGGGGGTTATTTTATGGGGGGGGGGGGGAAAAGAGAAGATAGAGTAGTGTTTGTAGTTTTTATTCATTGGTTTGAAAAGACTTTGTGCCCGTATTGAGGAAGTTTATGTTTAGCTTCTCAGCAAGGCTTTGAAGAAATTGTATGTGTACACATGGTACCCTGAAAGATGTTTAGACATTTCACAAAGAGTATGCTACTGTCTATACAAACAAACATGAGATTATGGCCATTTCTTTTTAAAGACAAGGCTGGGAATTTAATTTCTGAAACTCCTCTTGTCTCTTTGACTGAGTATTTCTTTTCACTGTTTCTTCCTGGCTACGTAAGCAGTCTCTGGAGTGTGGCTAACAGGACATCAGCGAACGAATTAACATCATCTCAGGTTAAACAAATATTTATGCCGTGTAGTCCAGAAGCATCCTTTGCTCCAGACAGTTAATGTCCAGGTTTAAAGGACACTGAGGGGCATCGTAGCCCTACTGTGTGGATTGCAGGGAAGGAGCAGAAATGAAACACTTGCTTTCCAGCTCATAACCACCAACAATTCAAGTAAACAAGTTAACATCTCCTGTAGTTTTGACTCTGCTAATTACTGTACAATACATGTGAAGAATGAGATCTTCACAATGACTCTAGGAGGTAGGTAGTGATGTCATCTTTTTCAAATTTGAAAAGTGGACTTAAAAGAAATGTTAGCACTTGGCAAAGTGACAGGGCTGTGAATAACAGGACCAGAATTAGAAATCCAGCTCTGGCTAGGAGCCCAAGGCTTCACCACAGTAATTCACTAGCTTTCTTGTACGTGCAAGCTATCCACGCGGCAGATACCAACTGAACACAGGGCCACCATAGGGGCCCAGAGAACTGAAGACTTTGCTAACTACAAAGGTTGGATACCTTGTATTGGATTTGTTTAAAGTACTGAAATGTAGCTCTCAAGGGGAGATAATCAGTATCAAATTTGGGTTGGGTTTTGACTCTCTTTTAAAACAGGTGACAGTAAGATTCCATTTGGAGATTAAAAACTATGACATCATTTGAGTAGATCTTCCTACTAGAAATAGGAATGTTAATAAAACACATCAGTGTGAATACAGTGTGTATTCACTCGGCAAATAATGGCTGTGAATGTCTGAGTTGACTACAGACATCCGGATAAACCTCTTCACCAGCTCACAATAGGTCTTTTATTTCCTACACTGCTCAAATGAGCTCTTCCTTATGCTCTGAATAGCAAGAGAGGAAGTGGCATTCTTTGATAATATCACCATAGGCTACAACACGACTCCTTCGAAAGCTCATTTCCAAGTTTCCTGAGTCACCTGTAGATTTAGCTTTTCCCTACTTCAGACTCCTATGATACATATGTCATCTTCACATTAAAGCCTTGTGTTAAAATCCAGCTCAGAGATATTGAGTGTTCATTAAGCAGGATCCATTCTTCACTCCCCATAAAGCAAAATGGTAGAAAAATAGAATCAAGAGGCAGAACTATCCACAGGGACACCTGATCCATAGTTTCTTTCTGAAATAGAGGAACAGAAACCCTGAGAAGATAAAATGTCTTGCCTGTGGTCACAGAGGAATAACACATTCATGACTTGAACACAGGACTTCTTTCTTTTGCTACAAGCCCATACTTTATGCTCAGTTCAAATCCTGTGGACAGAGAAGCCCTTGATGTGAACTCTGGCCACCACTTTGCACAATGTTTGGAGCAAGCAGTGTTGGAGCCGCAAAGGTTGGTTGAGTTAATACACAGGAAGGAGCACCCAGCTTCTGACCACCCCTAGACACCTCTCTCTCTCTCTCTCTCTCTCTCTCACACACACACACACACACACACACACACACACACACCCTGCATGTTTCCATCCTTACTGGACTTAAGTAACTACCAATGTTAACACCAGTTCCACTTAAGCAGGGACAGAAACTCAGGAAAATATCTGGGTAGAGATGAGAACTATTCAAAGCTATGCCAGAGCATTTCCGAGGAGATTTTTAGACATGTGACACAGAATGAAGCAAAGATGTTTCTAGAAACAGAGATTCATGGCAAAGCCAGGGCCTGTGGGGAGAAGGCAGTGAAGGAGAATTGGGCCAATGTACCTAATAATGAAAAATCTGGGAAGTCATCATGCTGACTGTCCCAAGGTCACACCACTGTTTGGAAGTAGATGGGGAACTGAAACATCAATGTCAAGATTCCTAGTCTGGAAACTCCATCTAATACTGTTCCTAGCATACCAGAGGCGAGGATTCTGAGTCTGGAGATGTTTGAGGAGGTTATGGAACTTATGGAGGTGGGGTCTTGCTGGAGGAAGTACATCAATGGATGTTCTTTGTGAGTTTATAGCTTCACACCATTTCCCTTCGCTTCTCTTCGGTTTTGATGTGAGCACTCCTCTTTCTGCTCTGGCTATGGGCTGACATGCCCATTATAGACTCCTCTGTGATCATAAACCAAAATGAGCTTCCTTCTACAAGCTGCTTCTGGTCATGGTATTTTTTTCATAGCAAAATAAAAGTTAATAAATAGCCTTTAATAAATTTTAAGTAACTTGCCTGTTCTTAAGGGATAGTTTATAATGTGTTATATTTTTCAATATTCTTAAAAATGTCTCGGCTTTATGTGTACCTAGTCAGAATTCACTGCATGTATAACAGATTATAGATTATGTCATTGTAAAAGAAGAACATTTACTATGGGGCTGGAGAGATACCTCCGAGGTTAAGAGCATTGGCTACTCTTTCAAAGGATCTGGGTTCAATTTCCTGCACCCACATGGCAGTTCACAACTCTCCCAGGGGATCCAATATCCTCACAATACACATATGCAGTCATATCACCAGTGTACATAAAATAAAAATAAACTCTATAAAAAAGAATATTTACGGAAGCAGTAACTCTCTGTCCCTCATATCCATGTTTCTTGTCATTCAAGGTTAGTTTGTGACAGGATTTTTTGTTTCTTCCTAATGACTGAAATTCATCTGGTCAGTTCAGGGTACAGACAGACACCTGTGAATGCACGTTAGTCCAGCCCCACAACCATGGGTCTCAGGAACCATGCACTTCCTCCAGTTAGAGCACAGTGTCTGTTCATCACGTTAGAGCCTAGTAATAGGTCCATCTGTATAGATTCAATACATATTGACGTCTGCCGTATATCAAGCCCTGTTTTAACTGCTGGAAGTACACACTAGTGATGAAGACATAGGGATATCTGTGCTCAAGAAACAGTCTGGGAGGAAGAGAGGGGGGAAACCACCATTAACATCTTTTCTTTTCTGTCCTCTGTCCTCTCTTTCTCTCTCTCTTTCTTTCTATTTTTTAGGAAATAATTATGTTCGGAAGAGGTTTTACTCAAAGTTTTAAAAGTAGTCACAGCTTGATGTGGTGGAGCATAATTGAAATACCAACACTTGAGAGGTTGAGGCAGGAGGATCAGGAGTTGAAGACCAGTCTTAGTTACATAGTCAGTTAGAAGCCAGCCTGGGCTATATGAATCCTTACCTCAAAAAATAAAAGTATTTTAAAAAATCAAAACAGAAAAAGAATGTAGAATGTAGATGAAGGCACTACATGTGTCTCTGAGAGCCGCTGGCTTGTCTCCGTCTGGGACACAGATCCAGGAGTAAGCAGGTGATGGCCATGGAGTTACCTAGCTAACATTTATGTGTGTTCTAAGAGCTGCTCTGGTTTATTTAATCATTTTTTTATTTTGAAAATCATACTTTACCTTATGCATAGCAATAGATGTTCTGATTTAGAGTGGTGAAAATCATATATCGTGGACTCGGTAAGAAAAGAAACACAACTACTTTGCAACAGAATTTTGGGGAGAAAAGAACATAAGAATGAAATGCTTTCAATTGCTACATGTACAGACATGAACAGAACGAGCCAGTAATGATTTATTCTACAGAGCAATCATGACTCTTCCCTCCTGAGGGATTTTTTTCCCCCTTTAAGTCAGCTCATAGCTATGAGCTGGCAGCTAAAGCCATATTTCCTACTACTAAGATGGGACCTATCAATGTCTCATGTTCAGGACATGCTAGACCAGCACGTAATCAGCAGCTGTCTTCATCCATGAGGTGGGTACCAGGTGCCCATCGTCAAAGCAGGCTTCCCTTTCTCTATTTGATTGTTGTTGTGGAAACAACAACAGCAGCAGCAACAACAAAAACCCTGAGATAAAGAAGCAATTCCCTCAAAGTTATCTCAGAACATGCAAAACTGGGATTTGAATTTGGGGGTGTCTGTCTCCAAAAACCATACTGTTCCCACTGAGTCTTACCAGCTGAAATCTGCAGCCACGAGTCATCTGCTGAGCCCTTTCAGATATCTGCCCTGTGTCTAACTTTGAATTCACAATGGCATCCATGGCTAAGGATCGAATGGCTTAAATGGCAGACACGGAGTGAGTGATAACTCAGATACCCACAGCTGCCTCCAGGGTTAGAAAGAAAACAAAGTCATCAGGAAGGGAGCAGTCCAGCTCCTCAGCCCAGAATCTTCCATGCTACCATTCCAAAGTCAGTAGAGATGAGGTGAAGTATGCAGAGAGCATAGTTGACCTACTACATCTGTGGGTTCTGCATGGATCCAGACAATCTCAAATCATAAATAAATTGAATCTACACTGAACATGTATAGATATTTTTTCCTTGTCATTAGTCCTTGGTTGATATTCTATAATACCTATTAGATATCACTTGCATTAGGTATTGTAAGCAATTAGAGATTATTTTAAAGTATATAGAAGTAAGTACATCATTTATAAGCAAGTAGAACACCACTCTGTAGAAGGAGCAGGCACTATGGTTACTGGATCCTGAAGCTATCCTTCAAAGAGACGAAAGGACTGCTGCACTTGGATGCTGATAACTAGCATTTATACAGTTCTTACTGATAACAAACCAGCCTTGCCAATATTTCAGAGATCATCCACAAACAACTAGTTATCACAATTATTTCGTGATATGCCTATCCTTCTGTAAGAGAGCTTCATTCTACAGGGCAGTTGGAGAGAAAGTGGGGTCTCCAACAAAGTCACATGTAGAATGTGCCATTGTGAGAGCCTGATCAAGGAAGGGAGGGGGGAGAAAGAGAAAGAAAAAAGAGAGAGATAAATAAACCCTACTCTAGGTTTCGTAAACAGCAGATGTGGTGCTAGGGATTGGTTGAGAAGACAGTGGAAGGGAATAGCGGAAAGCAGAGAGCACAATAAGGCAATCTCAAGAGGAATAAAAACATGGCCTTCATCCTAAGAGCAAGGGATAAGAGGAAGAAACGATTCTGCCAAATCCTAGGAGTAGATTTCCCAGAGGAGTCCAAGGAGGACCCCCATGCTTATCAGAGCGAGGGCTTGTGGTGAGGAAGGAATGCCCTCCTGGTTGTTCCCTCTCTCTCAACATCCAGCCTCTGTTAGTTCCTCTCAATAGTTGTAATGTCCTGAAGCCAGAGGGCAAGGAATCCTGGGAAAGGTCTTAGTCAATCAAGGTTTCTATTCCTGAACAAACATCATGACCAAGAAGCAAGTTAGGGAGGAATGGGTTTATTCAGCTTACTCTTCCAAGTTGCTGTTCATCACGAAAGGAAGTCAGGACTGGAATTCAAGCAGGTCAGGAAGCAGGAGCTGATACAAAGGCCATGGAGGGATGCTACTTACTGGATTGCTTCCCCTGGCTTGCTCAGTTGGCTTTCTTATAGAACCCAAAACTACCAGCCCACAGATGGTACGTCCTCCCTTGATCACTAATTGAGAAAATGCCTTACAGCTGGGTCTCATGAAGGCATTTTCTCAACTGAAACTCCTTTCTATGTGATAACTCCAGCTTTTGTCAAGTTGACACAAAACCAGCCAGTACAATTGACCCCTTGTCAACTTGACACATAAGTACATCACTATTAAGCCTCAACCCTTACTTTCTTATTCATCCCCAAGATCTAAATAACTTTAAAAGTCCCACAGTCTTTGCAAATTCTTACATATTAAAATTTCAATTCCTTTAAAGATAACCAATCTCTTAGAATTCAAAGTCTTCTTACCATCAAAATTCTCTTAACTGTGGGCTCCACTAAAATACATTCTTCCTTCAGGAGGGAAAATATATCAGGGCACAATCACAATCAAAATCTAAATCAAAATCAAACTCCAACTGTCCAATGTCTGGGATCCACTCACGATCTTCTGGATTCCTCCAAGGGCTTGAGTCACTTCTCCAGCTCTGCCCTGTGTAGCACACACCTTGTCTTCTAGACTCCAGATGCCTGTACTCCACTGCTGCTGCTGTTCTTGGTTGTCATTTCATGGTACTGGCATCTCCAAAACACTACTGCTGTCTTCCGCTGCAACTAGGCTTTACCAACAGCCTCTCATAGGCTCTCTTCATGGTGCCAAGTCTCATCTCCTTTGCATGACCCTTTCAGTCCTGGGCCATCAATTGTAACTGAGATTGCACCTTCATCAATGACCTCCCTTGGCCTCTCACAGTGCCCAGGCCTCAGCTGCTCTTCATGACTCCTTCATGCCTTCAAAACAAATACCACCTGGGTGACTCTTACACATTACCAAGGCCAGCCACAGCACAAGGTACAACCCTGGCTAGCTCTGGAATGCAACCTCTGTGCTCTCAGAAAACACTTCTCAGATGATATCACCTCAATGACACTGGTCTCTTCCCAATCACTGCCAATTTCCAAGCTTCAGCTAACCAGTATCAATAGTCTCAGTAATGCAAATGGTTTTGCTTTAGTAGTTCTGGTATCTTGTTAATCAAAGCTGATCCTTCAGCCCCAGCTAACCAAAACCTCAGAATCTTCACAATCAAAATAGCAACGGCCCTGATAAGAGTCTTTAATCTTCCCTCTGAAATTTCACAAGCCAGGCCTCCACCTTCTGCACTGTTCTCAACATTATCTTCTAAGCTCCTACAGAACATTCCACAGAGCTCTTAACATCCCAATGACTCTTCTAGCTCAAAGTTCCAAAGTCCTTCCACAGTTCTCCCCAAAACATGGCCAGGTTGTCACAGGAATACCCCACTTCACTGGTACCAATTTGTCTTAGTCAAGGTTTCTATTCCTGCACAAACATCCTGACCAAGAAGCAAGCTGGGGAGGAAAGGGTTTATTCAGCTTACTCTTCCATGTTGCTGGTCATCACTAAAGGAAGTCAGGACTGGAATTCAAGCAGGTCAGGAAGCAGGAGCTGATACAGAGGCCATGGTGGGATGCTACTTATTGGCTTGCTTCCACTGACTTGCTCAGTTGGCTTTCTTATAGAACCCAAGACTACCAGCCCACAGATGGTACCTCCTCCCTTGATCACTAATTGAGAAAATGCCTTACAGCTGGGTCTCATGAAGGCATTTTCTCAACTGAAACTCCTTTCTATGTGATAACTCCAGCTTTTGTCAAGTTGACACAAAACCAGCCAGTACAGAAATGTACTTCTGTGTCTTAAAAATTCAGTCTCAGATCTAAGGCTAAAAATGCAAGTGATTGACATTATCCTGAAATCAACAATGAGGTAAGAAGTAGGCTGCAAATATGTCAGGGGAGATAGGATGGGGAAGAGGATTGAATACCATGAGGTCAACAGGTCCCCTCTGCCGTGTGTTCTGTCTCACCACAGCAATAGTGTCAAGCAATCATAGATTAATACCTCTGAAACCATGGGCCAAAATAAACAAATCTTTCCTCTTCTTAAGTTGAATTATCCCAGGGAGTTGTTAGAGTAGAGCAAAGTGCCCTAACATGCTTAGTGCCAAATATTTTAAAGATTTTTTTCTTTTAGGAAATTGAGAAAGAGGTAGAAGAACAGAACAAAATTCAGGAGGCATGATTCCAAAGAGATGAAAGAACAGTGAATGTACTCTTGATCTGAAAATTGGTTTAGAAGCAGCATGGATCTAAGATCTTGTACCCATAATGCACTGTGACAAAGCTAATAGACAAAGGAGGAAATTGACAGCTGTCAGAGGAGGATTAACCAAGTCTGAACATCCAGTCCCACCCAGGGAGGGCTGAGGGCTGGAAGGCTGAGCATCCTGAACATCCAGGCCTCCATAAGCCCATGTCCAAGGATGCTGAGAACACCTCAGTTCCCAGGCTGCAGTTCATGAGGTCTGGATGTCCACGAGGTAGTAAATAACCATCGGTATATTCATTCATTCCACAGAAATTCATGGAACCTTCACACCATCTTAAGAACCACAGAGAACCAGCCAATGAATGGGAATACCTTAGCATCTCATGAGTCAGAGTGGTGTGGTCCAAGCCCTCCGGAGCCAAGGCAAGGGTATTGTGAGGGCAGGGTTTGGCCGAAGAGAAGCACAAACTTCCGGCTCCTCTGTTAGTTCTCTTAGTTCTGATGCATTTATGTGATAAGGACACAGCTGCTTTGATCATAGAGATGATCCCACAAAACCAATTATGTTTTCTTCTAGATTTTATTTTATTCCACTCAATTCAACAAACATCTGTGATGTGCCAACTAGGTGTCTGATGCCGGAACTGTAAAACAAAACGTGTTCTTTAAAAATGGCGTCTCTTCCCCAAGAAGTGGCTCCTCTAGGGAACTTCCAATCCAGACATTGCTACCAGAGACCTGAGTTTCCCTGTAGGTTTCTGTGAGGTAGGAGGGTGATACCCCCTCTCCCCCAACAAAGCAATGATGACACTGGCCAGGGCCATGGGAAACTGGGCTGAGCCACCTCTGCAGTCTTTCCGCACCACTTCTGAGTGTCGATTGCCAACCATGGGGAAATCTTTTCATCTTAAAGTGACTTCAGACTTCAGAATAGCCAGACAGTGCATGACAGGCTTCTAGCTTCTGCAGGACCTGAAGAGCTTCCTCCTGCTTCTTTTCTCAGCCATGGAGACCTCAAGCTCCATCACTCCCCATCTGGGGCAAGGCAGAGAGTGGAGAGCAGAATAATATCTTCTTTACATTGAAGCCTGACTCCCTCCTGTTAGATTAATGCTTGATTAAAAAGTACCTGTGTAATTTAACCAAGGAAGGACTATAGTCTATTTCTGACCTATTAATAATTTTAAAATATACACTTTAAAAACTCTTTGCCAACCCCTTTTTGGGTTCACGTGGGTGATTAAGGATTATAGTCATTCCATTCATGATATTCATTTTTTTTCTGTACAAAATTGCATTCCTCAGGTGCGACTGCAGGATCTTAAGGTACAGACACACTCTGTTTCGTAAGACAGAATGAGTCACATCCAAATCTATCCATTTTTGGTGTAGAAATTTTGCTTCCTGGAATTCCAGTTTGTTTTGAAAAGTTGAATTCTTTTTTATACACAATGAAAGCGTATGCATTTCCAAAGCACAAGCAAGAAGGTAACCAGTTGGGTGTCCCCACTTACCTCCAGGATGTGGGGTATCAAGTGACATTTTGTACAGAGCTCATTTGTTTCAAGAAAGTACTGGACTACTGTAGTCGTGCGAGATCTTCCCAGTCCTTTACTTCATGGGGATTTGCAGCCTGGAACTCTGACGGGTTGCCTGGGAGGCCAGCCTGGCTCTTAGGGGTCTCCTTCATGCCTGTCCAGGGCTGACCTCCTAACCCATGGCACCTCCACAGGTCTGCTGCCTCGCTCTGTGGGAGTTTGTTTAGAATCTGCCTGGATTGACTCTGGAACAGCTTTGTAATTGTGACATTCATGGAGGACTCTTGTTACTTTCAACACCTTAAGATATGAGTGAGGTTTTAGGCTTTGTGTAATAAAACCAACTGTTGTCGCTGGCTTATCCATCCAAGTCAGAACATCACGCAGTCATTCAGATGAGCATGTGGGAAATGAACTTGAGGGTTGGGTTGACCAGGGAGGGGTGTGTTTGCCGCTTTGGCTGGTTTTGTTTACTGAAGTGGCTGGGGCAGCTGAGCAGGTGTGGGAAAGGGCAGATCAACTTACCGGAGGAGTCCTCCCCCACCCTCCCTCAGTGTTAACTGAACACTATGTCAACATTAATTAATGCCTTTGGAATCACAAAGCAAGCAAAACTGAACTCACCTCTAGAGAGAATAGAAAAATGAAATAGAACGAAGAGGAGAATTTAATTCCCACCCCACCCCACACGGGTCTCCCATAGGCCATGAGTAAACAGTCTCTACAGGCTTTCTTGAAGCCATTCCACTTTTGGTTTGTTTTTTGTTGTTGTTTGTGAGACAAAGGCACATTTACTAGTTTTCAAAGTCTGAGTCATCCCTCTGGTAAAGAGCTCCTTTGATCTCCTGATGAGATTTAAAGGAAACTGTTGAAGTCAGGAGCTTTTCCTAGGCCTCAGCAACGCTTTTGTTCAACATGTGTCGTGGGTGTGACACCCGGCTCTAGAGCCATGTTTTTGCTCTCACCCCTCTAGGTTCTGTGAGGACTCTGGTGCCCTACAGAACTTTCTCCTGCCATGATGCTTTATGGAAGCTTAGGCATAGACGCTATCAGGCTGGGGTTGGTCCAAGCGCACAGGCTCTGGGGCCAGGCTGCAGTGGGAGCCACAGCTTTATCCACACATGCACCGGAGCCTGAGCAAGTGGTATCAGTTTTGGCAAGCCATCGTTTTCTCAGGGAGAAAGTGAGGATACTTGGAGAATCTGTTGGCTGGGGTTTATGTGAGCTATAAATCAAACACTGAGGGTGTCTTAATGACTAAACATGAGCAGGCCAGACAGAGCTTATCATCACTGATAAAATGGTGACTTGCTTATGAACTGTCCAGGCGAAGGGCATCCTGCTGATTCAGCAGCTACATCAGGAAGGTGGGAATACTCTGTGCTGAGGAAACGTCATCAGTGTGTGTCTACTATCAAAAGAAAATGGAAGAATTGTGAGGTCAGGAACTGGCAACTGAAGGGAAAATCCATGTTTGCTTGCAGGGATCTTATGCAGGGAGAGCCCCAGACAATTGCTTTCTCACTCTCTGGCCTGAACCTCTCAAGTTCTTTCCTCCTGAAAGCCCTTCTTAGAAAGAACATCACCTCACTGCTTACAATGGACAGAAGTGTCACTGTGATTGGTTGCATGTGTGAGGTATCCTGCCAGCATGCCCACTTGAGTGTTCTGGCAAGACACTGACTACTCCAGGTCTCACAGGATCAGGCAAAACTGCCGAGTGTCAGTCATGGTGGTCCATGCTAAGACTGCATAACCATCTTTACTGCATGTGCCAACGTTGAAATCAAACAAGCAGGACCCACAAGCAATTGGAGATGTCAGAGTTAATTACAGTGAAAAGAAATAAGGAGGTTGAGCTGGTTGTGAAATTCCCATAACCAGTTTGCAACTGGAGGCTTTGAACAAGTCACTTTAGAAGGTATGTTCAGAGGAACTATCAATTATAATCATTAACTACCAGTACAACAATTAAAATTATAAAATAAACTTGGACTTAGGATTCAATACATTTGGCAAAGGTCAGCTGTGAGACTAAGTTCTGACCCAGAAAATCAAGATTTTAAGTAGCAGAGCACAGGACACAGGAATCGAAGCCCTGGTCTCTATCTCCTTGTTACAGATAGAGAAGCTTCAACTTTGAGAAATCAAATGATTAGACATACACGTGCATGAACACACACACACACACACACACACACACAAGAAATAAAAATAAATCTTTAACTTGTCCCAGAGGCAGGCTCTGAGGTCATCACTAGGAAGACTACACTAGGAAGTTTATGGAGGTGAGTAGCTTTAGGGAGCCAGGTCAGTGCTGGGGCTTCTGGACATCTCACAGGAGAAAGCATCTTGGAGGAGACTCCCTCTGGAGCTCTCAGGGAGGGAGGAACCGCTGAACAAAGCAAAGCAAATGCAGGTGATTCCATCACAAGTCCTGTCTTGAGCCAGGGTAGTAGTGTCATGATGATAAACAGCAGACAGGTAAGAAACATGGTGCAGATGGCAGGATGATAAGGGGAAATTGATTACAATCAAGCACACTCTTCAGTTTAATTAGCAAGTCTGCAAGGCCCTTTCTACCCCAGCTTGTGAGCTGGAATGGTGACCCATATTTCTCGATGAATAACAGACACTGCTTCGGGACTTTGATGTCATGTTCTTGAGGCAAATGAGCCATTTTCAGGTACAATTTCTTTTTTCTTCTCTGTTCTGGGTAGGAATGCAACTTGAATGTAGAAACACAAGAACAAAATAAACTGGAAACAAGGCAAAAGAAAGAGCCCTTTCTTCTTGACTACGGCCAGTTTTGGCTTGGTTTGCTTCTGGAAAATCTCCATATTCTGAAGCCAGGCACTCCAGAGAAGTGCAGCTTCACAAGGCAGAGAACATTGAGGGCAGAAGAGAAAAGGACTTGAATTCATGCTGCAATTTCTTTCAAAAGATTTATTTATTTTATGTGAGTACATTGTCACTCTCTTCAGACACACCAGAAGGCACCAGATCCCATTACAGATGGTTGTAAGTCACCATGTGGTTGCTGGGAATTGAACTCAGGACCTCTGGAAGGGCAGTCAGTGTTCTTAACCACTGAACCATCTCTCTAGCCCCTATGCTGCAATGTTTACAATGTTCCCATAGGAAGTGTGTTATCGCATATCCAGTAAGACAGGCAGTATAGCATTACCTGTAGGATCTGTAGTCAGTTGCAATCCTAGCTCACCATTATCCAGCTGTGTGACTTCTGAACAATTTGTTCAACTGCCTTTGGCTTCAGTTAGCCCATTTGTAAAAGGTACATTCCTATCTGTCACAAATGGGATTGCTGTGAGCACTAAGTGAGCTAATACTTGGTAGCTAATAAATGATATTTTCTGGGTGTTTTCAATGTCAGGAAGATCATGGCATGGTCCTGAGATCCACTGAGTTTCCAAATGATAATCTGCTTTTCCACTGAGACATGATGTCAGCTAAGAAGAAATACAAGAGGGGACAAAGTTATTTATAGGGTTACTGGATTCCTAGAAGATCTTGCCCATGACAGAAACCATTGTAATGTTTTCTGAGCTGACCTTTCATTATAGCCTAAGACTTGCTGGTAACATCTGGGAATTTGGATGTATAGTAATCTCCTTTGAACTAAAAAAATCCATCATGGAAAGAAGCTCATTAGAACTTGGGAAGTATTTGTGTGTGTGCATGTGCATACATGTGTGCATGTTTATGTGGATGTGTTTGCTACATGCAGGCAATGTTAGTGGAGGCCTCAAGATGAACTGCCTGATGTGGGTGCTAGGAACTACACCCCTCTACAAAAGCAACAAGTGTTCTTAACTGCTGAGCCATCTTTCCAAGCCCCAACACTTAGAAAGTTTTAAAGGTAAGTTATTTAAGACTGAGGAAATAAACAACTCAAATCTCAGGAAGTCCATGAAACCTATCAAATTCACAAGGCTCCTCCCTCCCCATGGTTATACATGAAGTAAGAACTGCTGAGGGGAAGAGAGACTCTCACATCTGTCAAGCTGGCTACAAGTTGTACAGAGAGCTCCAAGGTCCCAGCTTTTGTGAGTCTTCATTTATGCTGGGTGGGCTTTGGTAATAAAGCTGCTTTTAACTCATCCCTACTTCTACAAGAAATCTTTCACCCATATTTCTATAAGTAGCCTCATAAAAACTCATTTATTTACTAAGTTGGACTTTGGTGGCATTGTCACTTTGATCCATTACCAGTTCCCTATCTTAAGTGAGTAGACTTTTGTTCATATCTCCCCCAAAATAGTCTCACATAACACCAAGTTTCTAGGCATTCGAGCAGTGATAAAGGCAAATTCCTAGACAACTGAGGCTTAGTTCAGAGCAAGCTAGACTGGAACCACGAGTAACCTTGATGATAGAGAAATCAAAGTTTGGGAAATTGATCTGAATCACTGATATGTATCTCTCCAGTCAACAGTAACTTCTTTTTTTGCTTTAACCCAAAGAAGTGAGAAACCTAACACGATCCATGTGAATTTATCCTTAGCAGTTGTGTCTTTTAGGACACATATAACTAGATTTTGCCACGGTCTTCTCTCTCTGCAAACTTCAATCCTTCATCCTTCTCCACATCCATCTCCACAGTCCTCCCAAGTCACCTTTCTCCTCTAGCCGAACGCTTTATTGTAGATCCAGCATCAAGTCTTGTTCCTGTCTGTGATGGTTTGGATGAGAAATGTCTCCCACAGGCTCGTGTATGTACATTTGGCATCCAGTTGGGGTTCTGTTTGGGGTGGGGGTAGGGTTATATAATGCTTAAGAACTAGAGCCTTGCTGGGGGAAAGTACCTCACTGGCTTTGAGTGTTGTAGCCTCATCTAACTTCCTGTTCCCTCTGTCTGCTTCCTGTGTATAGATGAGATGTGGCCTCTCTGATTCTTAACAGCCAATCTAGCTGCACGTTTCTGCTTCTGTGCCTTCCCCTGTCCCCCTGGAACCAGAAGCAAATACAAATCCCTTCTTCAACTTGATTTTGTCAAGTTATTTTATCACAACCTCAGGAAAGTAACTAACACACCATCTGTCCAGTGGGTCCCGAGTGCTTTTATGTCATAAACAAAGCTTTAAGGACACTAGAACCTGTCCTGGGAAGCCTGTGTGTTACCAGAACTAAAGCAGTCACTATCAGCATGAAGTTTTCAGTCTACTAGTGAGATGTGTATCTCAAACCTCAGTTCTGCTCCATCCTTGTAGGAAGTGTGTATTTGCTTTTCTCCCTGACTAATTTATAAGCTATCTTATGTGTGTGTGTGTGTGTGTGTGTGTGTGTGTGAGAGAGAGAGAGAGAGAGAGAGAGAGAGAGAGAGAGACTGACTAATTCCTGGTATATTGTCCCATACATAGTAATTCCTCAATAAATATTAAGTTATGAGAAACAGGATCTCCATTATTCCCTAGTGGTAGGAAAGACAAACACTTTTCTTTTTCTCTTCCTCCCCCCTTCTTGGTTTGTCTGTCTGCCTGTCTGTCTGTCTGTTTGAGACAGGGTTTCTCTGTGTAGCCCTGGCTGTCCTGGAACTTACTTTATAGACCAGACCAGGACAGCCTCGAACTCAGAGATCTGTCTGCCTCTGACTCCCAGATGCTGGAGGGAAGATCCAAACTTAATACTTGCCATGCGGTCTCTTGAACAGCTGTCCATAAAGTTTACAAAATTCTGAGAAGGCGTTGATAGCCAAGACATCACAAGCACACTCCCTAGCATAGGTCCTGTATCTTTGTAGTTGTCTCTGACTCAGTAACATCAGTACTACACAGTGAGTGGCTTTACAGCAGAACTTTAGATCTTAGTACCCAGCAGATTCATATGTCCAAGATTATGATTCTGATCAATTCACTGTCTAGCAAAGACTGGCTTCCTGATTCCATTTCCTGATTTACTCATGGCCACCCTTTCTTTGTATCTGCATATATTGGAAGGGAAGAGAGAGCTCTACAGAATAAATAATAAATAAATAAATAAATAAATAAATAAGTTAGTTCATAAAACACCAACCCGATGCTTGAGGGCTCCACACTTGACCTAATTGCCTATCAGTGGTCCAACCTCCTAATAGGAGGTTAAGATTTCTACCTAGGAATTTGTGAGGACCTGAGAGGGCTGTGCACATACAAACTATAACCTTCTGTCACTCCCCTAATGGTAGAGAATAGTAGCTATGTCGTGCTGTTACAATACACTAAGTTAGACAGTAAGAGTTAAGATGATAATTATAATCAATCACATTACAAATGCTACTGTAGCTTATATATCTAATAATTATACTTAGTAGGTAGATACTCTCTACCTTGAGAGCTTTCCTTGAACAAAGGCTCAGGATAAAGACAAAGTACCATCACCAAAGGCAGAGAAAAAAAGGTGGCTGAGTTGATAATTCAAAACTTAAGAGTGCCAATGAACTAGGGTATTATAAAATCAAATATACAAATAAGAACGTATGTCCTGCACACTTGCTTTCACGTTGGTTACTTAATTATTTTCACTCACTTGAAGAATGTTCGGACTCATAGGTAATTTTCTGAGTGAAACATTTACCCGTTTAGAATGGTAAGATAGTTCAGTGGTTAGCAACATGTACTACTCCTGTAGAGTGTGGTACCCAGCTCACATAACCATCTGCAACACTATCTCCAGGGCATCCAGCTCAGTCTTCCTGGTATATACTCAGTGTGATTGTGCGTGGGTTAGAAAATCTTTTAAAAATGTCTGTTAGATGTGACAGGCCCAAGCCTTTTTGCTTGAGAGGGAATAGAAGAAAATTTATCAACAACACTATTAGAATTGTTTTCTCTCTAACTGATACACGGACAGAAAAGCATTCAAACCATTACTACAATCTTGACCTAAGTAGGAAAGATGATACATTTCACAGGAGAGAGACTCTTAGTTTTATTCTATGCATCTTCGATCGAGCACAGAATCCAGCTGCTGCTAGGCATTTGGGTATCCGTTGAGTGAATGGATTTCTATACATCCAATTCAGTTAGGAGGATCAGGAATGAGATTAAGGTATTCTTAAAGAAACTGCTATCATACAAAATTTTAAGCCACATAGTGGTGTATTAATCAAAACACTCCTTAAAGGTTTTTTTTTTAAAGTGGATTTTGTTACTAAGATTATAACTATGATCTATTTGTGATTTGCCATCATTGCATGTACATAATGAAATGGTAAGTGTTGATCGCTGTGAACGTGTCTTATCAGACAGTCTACTAAGCCTTGAGTCTGCACAAGTACCTGTGTGCTAAAAATCCCAAGACTTAGACTAGAAGATTATTCTCTAAAATCGTGGGATTTTTTGTTTCTCTTTTCAATGATAGGTGTGGTGGCACATGCCTTTAATCCCTGCACTCGGGAGGTAAAGGCAGGAAGATCTTTCTGAGTTGGACACCAGCCTAGTCTGTACTAGTTTCAGGCTAGCCAGGGATATATAATGAGAACTTGTCTCACAACTAAATCGTAAATGAAGAAGCAGATAAAAACAGTGTTTTTCAAAATCTTGGTGCTATGTGATAACTAAGGGACCAAACTGGCAAGCAAAAGCATATTGTATGGTTAGGTTAACAGTATACAAGTTTTCATCTAATTTTGGACGAAAGGGTACATAATTATTTTCACAAAAATCCTTAAGCACAACTGCCAATTTCTCCATGACTAACTCTGCCAGATGTTTCTTCAGTTTTGCTGAGTCACTTTTTCTCCCCCACTCAGAACTCTGCGTTCTCGCTAACTCTGAATTTCCTCCGGCCTTTTCTCATATTTTACCTTTAACCTGAAAAAAAAAAAAAATGAGGAGGGGGAATGGTAAAATCGCTTAATTTATCATCTCACATGCATATAACAGGCTTTTTAAAAATAATTACTTTCAGTTTTTCCTTCTGTCATAAATCTTAACCTGTCCTTTTCTTGGGAAGACAGACCTCTTAAGGAATTTATGCTATACAGCCATTAAGCCTGGTTATCAACAGTCACGCTGCATCCCATGACTGAGCTGATTCTGAATCATCCTCCAGTGTAGGCTGTTAGAAAAATGGAAGCAGCCCCCAAACTTCTTTCTGCTCTGAAACTACCTCTTCTCCAGTTAGAAACCAGGAAGGCTCTCAGCCACCTTGAGCTGACTGGGGCTGGATGGGGAGCAAACCCTTGGATTCTGTAGTTTTGCATTTTCTCACCAATCTGATTCGCTCACTGCCTAGCTCCCAGACAGAAAAACTTCAGTGACAGAGTTTGTCTCTTGAATGGTAATGAAAACTTTCAGCAACAAGCATGGCTACATAAGGATCTTCATTGATTCAATGTATCAAGCACCTCCTGGGTGCTCGTAATTGTGCTAAGAGCTAAAGGGGGGAACCTGATCCTCCTCCCCCTAAAATAGCTTGAATGGAGAAGTTGACAAGGGAGGGCACAATTGAGATTATGTAAAGTACCTGATGAAATTGAATTGATAAAGGTGTTAGCATGGTCTACAAACGTTCACAGGAAGGACTGCAAGCATGACCTGGTCATTTACAGATGCCTCATCAGCCGCATTTCACCACTGGTTATGCAAAAGGAAATTGCGTTCTCTCCGTGTCTTCCTTCATGCATGTCTGCTTTAAAATAGCCAATAGGCTATTTCTGCCTACGACAATAAGTTCCCCAAACCCCAAGTGTTTCCCATACCTGGTGAAGAACACATTTGAGTGTCTGTAAATGGAAAAATCATTCTTTAAAGTTTTCTTGATGCAATCTTCCTTTGCTAGATTGGGAGTAGGAGAAGATGAGGTCAGGAGGGAAAGTCCCTGGAGTAGAGGACCAGATAGAGAACCATTGTATAGTTAGGCCAGTGGGCACATAGACCAGCTGACCTCAAAATATTGTAAAAGGCTAAGAGGTCTACCCTGTCCATTCTCAGACATAATCAGGAAGCCTAATCAAAAGCCACTGTGAGTGTGACAACAGCTTGGTAACTCTATACTTCTCAGAGCCTACAAGGTGGACCTAAGTTTGACTTTACTCAAGGAAAGTAAAAAAGGAAGAAAGAAAGAAAGAAAGAAAGAAAGAAAGAAAGAAAGAAAGATTGATTGATTGTATAAAGCATGGGAAGACACAGATATTTACATTACAATTTGTAACAGTAGCAAAATTACAGTTATGAAGTAGCAATGAAAATAATTTTATGGTTGGGGTCACCACAACGTAAGGAACTATGTTAAAGGGTCGCAGTATTGGGGAGGTTGAAAACCACTGGCATAAAGGAAGGAGTAAGCTGAGCAGTCAACCAGGAATGACAAGAAATGTTTAACACTGAGCAAGTGGTACCAGTAGGATAAGTGATACTCTCAGGCCTCAACAACACAGCAAAGCCTAGAAGGGGGAGCCAGAAAGTAAATGAAAAAAAACCAAAGCTTGCAAGTGACACCTGGCTGCCACTAGGCTCAGTGACAGAGGTGCGCTTGAAATGGGTGGGCTCCAGGGTCCATTCCCAGCGTCTAGGAAGGAAAAAATCAAACAAATTGGAAAGTCCGAATGTTTATTTCTCAGTTTCACTTTTTGTTTCTCAGCACTTTGGAGGAATTCACTCAAACCCACTGCTGTCTTCCTCAACCGAGAACCATCCTTCTAGGAACCCCTTGGCTACAGAAGTCACGCTCAAATTCTCCCAAACTGCAGTTCCTCAGTCACTTCGGGAACGGGAGTGCGGGTGCTAAGCGGCCTTTAGACCTAATCCAGGGCCCTTGTCCCCGGCAGACACGTGCATTTACTGCACCGCCCTGTACAGAGTACCAAGGGACTGACAGAATGTTCTGCTAACCACGGAGTGTTCAGGCAAGGCTTTGGAACTGTCCTCGGGTTCCAGGGGTGGTCCAGGAGCTTTGATACATCCTCTGCAAGGGGCTCAGCTTAAGAGGAAAAGTAAGATCCCCTTGACTTTCAACTTAAGTCCCTCCAAGGCGATTCCTTCCTCCCCAGCAAGCCACCTAGGCTGGTCATCCAGGAATCAGCCCGGGAGCCTGGGTCTCCGAAGTACCTGGATCCGCCTGCGCCGAAGGGGCAGCTCGGTGCTCCGCGGCGCTGTTGAATCACGGTTGAGTCACCCTTTTCGGGGTCTCGGAGTTTCCTACGGGAGGGGAGTGGGCGGGGCAGGGGTGTGGACTGACCGGGAGCCGCCCACCGCGAAAGCGAGTGACCCGGGCCGGGGGGCGGGGAGTCGCGAGCCTCAGCGGAGGCGGCACGGGGTGGAGAGGAGCCGGTGTCCGCGCGGCCCTTTATAACGCGCCGCGCGCGGACCCCGGCAGCCTGGGTACAGCCCGTACCCATCACCCGCTCCCTCCGATCGCTCCTGTAGCGTTACCTCCGCGCCACCGCCGAAGTCCCAGGACCTCACCACCAATCCTCGGAGATGGCGATCCGCGTGCGCCCACGCCTCCTAGCGGCCCTCGCGCCCACCTTTCTCGGCTGCCTCCTCCTCCAGGTGGCCGCAGGTGCAGGTGAGTCCGGAGAAGCCCGGGGCGCAGGGAGACAGAGAATGGATCTGGCTAGCTGGGAGGCCGCTCTGGTTCCTTGGGGACGCCAAGGTGTCCCGCCGTACCTGTGGATTTGGCTGCGCTTGCTCTGAGGGTTTGAATGAACTCAGGGAGGGAAGGTAGTTGGTACCCGGACTCCCGGCTGAAGATGCCTGCTTTGTGCGTCCATCGTGGTTACATAAAATAAAGTGGGGTTCCAGTTTTAACTCTGAGGGAAGAGCTTCCTAGGAAGTTGGGCCCTTGAAGGTGGTGGACTCATGGACCCGCCTTTGCCGAAGTCGGCGTGCTTTGCGTGGCTTGCATGTTATCATTGACAAGGTGTGCGCCTTCCCTAAGAAATAGGTGTTCTTGTGGCCTTTGGTTTAGATCTGATAGAAGCAACGCTGTTGTAAACTCAAGCAAGCCGAGAGTGCATACCCACATCTACCCAATGTTAGGGTGAGGCAGAGGCTGAAACCCGGGGACTTGCAAAAAGAGACGTTGATAACAGTATTTAAATGGGCTAGCATCCCACCATGTGACAGGTGCCACGTGGGCCGCATATCTGCCTTGTCCTCCGTGAGAATTTCAGTGTAAAGATATTACAATGGGAAAGGTCAGGTTAGACTTTTTTTTTTTTTCGTTTATGTGAATTCCTGACTTTCAAGTGTGTGGGGGACGAGCCCTGTTCAGAACTTATTCAAACCCTTCCTTGTCGCCTCTCTTTGAGCCTGACTGCTTCAGAAGAGTCTGGGACCCTCTGCCACCTTGAGCCCTTCTTCCCTGCGGTTTTAAAGTGGACTTTCTCTTGAATAGTTTAAAGAAGGACTTCAGGATCTTCAGCTGTTTCCACATGGATTGCGGTGTGGATGTTGCCTGGAGGACTATATGGGTTGGGACACACACACACACACACACACACACACACACACCCTCTGTTCTTTACAAGTTAGCAACATTTTTTGTGACTGACAACAACAACAAAAATGTGCTCCCTTTGGTGGCAGGAGGCTGGGAAAGTGTTTTAGACATTAGCACAAGGTCGAGAACACAGAAGTGCATGCAATTATAGATCTTTTGTGTTTATTTGTAGGCATTCCGGAGAAAGCGTTTAACTTAACTTGGGTATCAACTGATTTCAAGACAATTTTGGAATGGCAACCCAAACCCACCAACTACACCTACACTGTTCAGATAAGGTAAGCCAGGTTAAAAATAAAATAAGCTAGTCAATGGTTTTGTTCTTCCAGCTCTTGTGCACTATATCTTGGAAGCGGATTGTGGAATGGGGCTGTTTACCAAATGATAGTGTTTTCATGGTGATCTGCTGGCCACTGTCATGTTCCATTAGATGGAAACATTTCCATACTGTAAAACTGATATGACAGGAACTGGGGGGTGTGCCCCTGTCCCTTGAGTACCTACCAAGCACACCTAAAGCCCTAGTTTAGATCTTCAGTCCAGCATAGAATTGTCACCGTGGTCACTGTGTTGCTTGGGAGGAAGTAGGAATAGAAATTCGGTCACTCTTAGCTGTACATAGGGAGTTCCAAGCCATCCTGCAATACATGGCACCCTGTATCTAAATACATAAATACATACATACATACATACATGACATAATGTTTAGTTCTTTGAGGGTAATTATAGGAAAATTAATAAGTACATATAAGCTGTAGAGGGTGAGCCCACTTTCACAGACATTTATAGTGTGCTTTGGGATCAACTGCAGCTAGTCTCTTGTAAGCACCAATGCCCTTTTCTGGTTATTAGCTGTCTAGACTGAGCTGCTGCTGGCATGTCAGGGAGAGGTAGGAGGAATTCCAGTGTCTACCCTGCCCTGAAGTGGTGCTTGATTCATTGATCTGTGGACTCTGTGAATTAAAATTTGGTTGTACACACGATCTCGGTAGAGGCCAAATTCCTGAGTCACTGAGGTGCTTAGAAAACACTGAAGGATTTGTCTGCACCCTGTGCTGTCTGGGGCTGTTGGGCTCATTCAGACCTGATTGACAGCTCTCGGGAACAAGTAATTCAACACTTTTAATCTAAGGAACCAGGGTGTGCCAGATGTCTTTCTTGATGATTTTCACATATTCTTGGCAAGCTTTTGGTTTCTGATAGATTCTAGGAGATGAATAAGAAACTCGAGAAACCTGCCTGGTGTGGAAATTATTTTAATGGTGACAATGTAGAGGACACAAGAGTGTCATTGGCAAAAGGCAAGCACGTTTTAACCCTTGTTTTTCCATTTTTAGCTTGTGTAAGCCTTATTTAGTACTAGGATGCAACTCTCAGGTGTGGGTCTTTTAAACGACTTTCTTGTTTTTCAAAGTGAACTCCATGGTAACTATTGCCAAACCAAAAGGGGAGAGAATTTGTGTGTGTGTGCGTGCACCAATGTGTATGCATGCCCCAATGTGTGTGTGTGTGTGCATGCACCAATGCATGTATAGCTATGCAGAGATAAATGGCATAATCTATAATTACCATCACAGTCAAACTTATCAGTTCAAAGGCTGGTGATGCAGTTGAGTAGTAGAGTTCTTGTCTATCATGTACAAAGCCTTGGGTCCCATCATAATCCATGTCCCCTCTTCTCCCAATTCAGTTGAACTGGTAATGATGGTACCCTGTAATCCTTGCACAGCTTGCTCATATGACCCAGGAGGATTATGAGTTTAAGGCTACATGTTTGTTCAAGGCCAACTCGAGCTATATAGTGAGGTCCTGACTTAAAACAAGTTCAAACTTTAACAGTTAAAAGTTATTAAAGTGAGCCGGGCAGTGGTGGCGCACGCCTTTAATCCCAGCACTCGAGAGGTAGAGGCAGGTGGATTTCTGAGTTCGAGGCCAGCCTGGTCTACAGAGTGAGTTCCAGGACAGCCAGGGCTACACAGAGAACCCTGTCTCAAAAAAAAAAAAAGAGTTATTAAAGTAATTAATTTCTCTTATACAGACCTGACATTTACCTTAAGAGGCCCTTTCCTTCTAGATATGAAGATTAAATTTTTCAGAGAAACGATTACTTTCTAATATATTGTATTAATTGGAACAACATTGGGACTATATCTTGGGTTGTCTTGATTTTTGAAACTGAAGCCTTTATTAGTGATAAGTTTTGGAGTTTGTAAGGTGGTCAGCATTGAGGAGTGTGACTCATGATCTGCAAACATCAGAGCTCAGGCCACAGCTCGGGGATACCTGCAGACTCGGGTGTCTTACTGGTCAGATCACCTTATTCAGGCCCTTGCTGCTGAGCTGGATGATCCTGAGAGCATTTCCATTAGTCAGTGCCTGAGACCCGAGCTAGCCTTGACCCTTCGCAGGGAAAAGGGGATCCCAGGGCTAAGGGTATCATAGCAGTCATTTTTCTAGATGAAACTGTTACTCTGGAAAGCCAGGGGCTCACACTGACTGCTGGTGGTGTATGCCCAGGCTCCCTGGACCAAGGTGTGCCATGTCTGCAGGAGGCTCTGCCAGTCTGCTGCAAGGCCCTTTTCTGGGAGGAAGAGAAAAACCTTGTTCATCTATTCTAAATCTCCTTTATTCGAACCTTATCCAAAGGACCCTGTCCCCACACCCACCCATGCTGCTGGAGCTTAGCTGTATGGTGCTAGCCAAAGGGCAGCTCTGAGGACCTCAGCCCCTTGGCTGAGTGTCGACAGTATCTACTCTGAAAGCAGGCCCAGTGGTAGTTGGGAAGCATCAGAGGTCCAGCCTTAGCACCATGCCATGATTTGTACTGTCCAATCCGTAGTGTGTGTGTTGAATTCCAAAGCTGAATTTAGAAGCTTCCAGACACAGCCTCTAACTCAATTAGAGAATGTTTGTTTTCTGTTGTAACTCCTCAGTAAAATAGAGGGCAACTTTTATTTCCAAATCTGGGGAGATTTTCACTAACCTGGAGGGACCTTGAAAACTTTTAAAGGAGTTTGTGCTCTTAGCAACACCCAATGGCCTCATTGGAGAGCCGTCTCATTGACCTGTTGTCCCAGGGTGATGTAGGCCCCTGTCCTAATTTTTTTTCAGAGAGCACATGGTCCTACTTGTGAGCTGAGTGGAGCAAAACTGCCTCTATCCGGTGTATGGCTTCACCCAGAGCATAGCCACTGAACGACTTGCTTGCCATATTGGTGAAAAGAAACCATTAAGCTGCCATTAGCTTTTGATATAGAAAAGGTATAATCAAGTTACATTTTGGTCATTCTGGATCCAAATAGCCTCTCTATACTTATCATAGAAGAAAGTTCAAAAGTACAAGAAGCTAAAATATTCCAATTTTAATGTTAACTTGTGACTTTGAGGATAAAGGACATATGTACTCAGATTCTTTCAGTATGGTTAGTTAAGAGCTTGGGAGAATCCACATTTGTGCCTCTTCCGTGTGGGTTTAGATTTAGATAATTGAATCTATATGTGACTTCTCGCTTGCTGTTTTATCATATTCTATATCTATGTTGAATAATAAAGTCTATCAATAATAGAGTCCCTACATAATTGTATTCTGTTACAATCATCATATATGGTTAGTCAACCAGACTCCCCTATATGCCAGGCCCTTTGTATCTCCTGTGTGCCAGATATTCTGTTGGGCCCTTTGTATGTGTTAACTCACTTGCTATTATCTAAGGAGGTGATGGATTCTTTTTAATGTGTGTGGTCATGGGAAGTGTATATGCACCCTGAAGGGGTAGCGGTCTCAATACTCAGCAATCACAGAAGCCCTGCTGCTTGGCAGAGAGATGAGAACCAGCACTCTTGGTCCAAAGAGAGCCTGTATGTGCCAGGCTTTCGTGGCAATAAGGTTGGAGATGGGGATGGTGACCAGCAAGGGAGAGATGAGCACTAAGCGGGGTGATATGGAGATCTGGAACTTGGCTTGAGTGCTCCGGTCTGTCTAGCAGGATGATATGGACCTCAGGGCACTGATGGTACTCACTTGATGGGAGTGCGTGGGGGAAAGGTGTGGTGGTGCTCAGCTAATGGTCAGTTTTGTCCTTTTGAAGAATTTTATTTTCAGCAGAAGTTTTTCAAGTTATTTTCCCTTCGATGGTGCCTTACAAAAGAAAGATCTGACCTTTGCCCTCGGAGGCTCAGACGTTGTCAAACAGGCATTAGCTGTATTGTTTTTCTCTGATCTTGGGTGAGATGGTGTTCTCATTCTCATAGTTAAGGCTAGCATGTGGTATGAGGAGGCAAAGAAACCCAGCTCTACCACTCATTATCGTGTGACTGAAGGCTGTTTAGAGCCTCTGGCATTCCATGCTTGAATACATTTTTTTTAAAAAAAGTAAAAGGAGCCCACAGAACCAACCTGGTTGCCCGGTGAACTTGCATTTGCACTTCAAACGCTCAGGATAGGAAATGGCTCTTCAGGCTTCCCTGTAGCCGCCAGTTGGTAGCTCAGAGTACCCCACAGAAGGCCGTCCATCCTGTTGGTCACAGACCCTAACCTCCCATTTCTTTTTCTCCTTCCTTCCTTTAGCGATAGATCTAGAAACTGGAAATATAAATGCATCTCCACCACAGACACCGAGTGCGACCTCACAGATGAGATCGTGAAGGACGTGAACTGGACCTATGAAGCAAAGGTCTTATCGGTCCCACGGGAGAGCTCAACCCACGGGAAGGAAGACCTACTTGTGATTCATGGGAAGGAACCGCCATTTACAAATGCCCCAAATTTTTTACCTTACCGAGACAGTAAGTAGCTTGGTTTGTAATGCCTTCACTCTTGGTCGAGGCTTCTCTATATGCCTGTGCTTTGTGACCCCTACTAGCCATTAGATATTCTCTCTCTCTCTCTCTCTCTCTCTCTCTCTCTCTCTCTCACACACACACACACACACACACACACACACAGACGGGGAGAGGCATCTTAGAAGTGTCTCGCTGTCTGCAGATGGGCAGGAGGTTCACAGAATATGAACTCAGTGTCTTGATCACTGTGTCATCCACTAACTTTCTCCTCCAGTCTGCCACCAGTTTCTACCAGTAACCAGCTGGAGGATGCACTAAGCTGGGGTTGTGGCTTTTCCTCAGGATACTGTGTCATATGCTGAATTGTATATCCCTTCATCAGACCAGGGATCCTAGTTTAGGATTTTTTCTCCAACAAGCACAGATCCGCAGGGAAGCCACTTGTGCCTGAAATTAGGCTTGTTGGTTCATCAACCTGCTGAGCCTCATTTGATCCTGAAATGAGCCAGCACATGCCAGCTCCCTCCAGCCTCCCTCATGCTGGGTTTGAATGTGTAGCATGCTTCTCCACCTTTGTCCAAGTGTGCAAGCCTGCCACCTAATAAGGAAATGCAAAGAATTCTTGCCAAGTAAGAGAACCTTCTTTCTTTCTTTCTTTCTTTCTTCCTTCCTTCCTTCCTTCCTTCCTTCCTTCCTTCCCATGGTTCAGACATTTCACAAGCTCATGTAGCACATTAAGAAGACTAAACTCTACTTCTTTTGCAAGGCCTGCTGGTTAAAACAGAAGTGCTGTGGTTTTGGTATTCCCCATCTGTACCCTTCTGATTGCTCAGTGATGTGGATGGTGAGAAGGATGAAGGACAATTGAGATTTTACTTCTGGTGTTTGTTCTAATGGTCTAACTACCCAAATGAATGTAGCTGTCTTCCTAGGGTCCCCATCGACAGGCCTCTCTCCTTGGACTCCTTTGTATTTTTACCATTGTGTTTCTGACAATCATTCTCCCCAAGCCATGATTACTCTTCATAGTTCTTGAGCTTTCAGCAATCCAGACCAAATCCTTTGTGATATACAACAGAACACACACAATCACACTCACACTCTGTTCTGTGACTTGCATACAGTGAGGATTTGTCTGACCAGTACATGACCAGAGCACACAAGGTTAACTGAATCAGGAACCGAACCAAGAGCTTAAAATAGATTCACTGGGGGGGGGGGGGGGTGCATCAAGAGGTTGTTGCAGGAAAGCATTAAAAATTAACAAAAGTAGAAGGTAACAAATGTGCATATAATGGACTTTAAAAAAATGTGTATGTGACTGGTGTATGTATGTGTACCATCTGTGACTCAGTTCCAGTGATCATATGCCATCTGACCTGTGGACACTAGCCATGTATGTAGCACACACATCTGTACAACAGGCAAAACACATGCATAGAAATAACAAATACTTTTAAAAGTCTTTTAAAAAAAAGTAGATTCCTTGATTGACCAGAACCCCTCTCTGGGCTTCCCAGCCCCTAACTCATTGTAGCTAACATATGGAAACTTGATAAATTTCCTTGTGCAGCCTGGTAGCCATCACCCACATGTGGCCACCAAATATGAAATATGGCTAATGTTGCCAAGGTGAAAAATATGCCAGTTTTTGAAAAATGTAAAATGTCCATAATATCCATTATTTTGAGTGCTTGTTTAAATGCCAATCTGTTAATGGACCTATTAAAATATATTATTAAGATTAATTCCACCAGCTCCTTTTCAGATTTTCTAATGTTCGTAAGGAAGAGTCTCCTTGTGCTTCCAGAGGACGGCATTGCTCTGTGCTGTCTTGAGACTCAGCTACAGGACCGCCACCATTCCTGCTACTGGGGCTGATCCTGTACAGATGTTCTGTATGAGCGATGGAGGAGTTACCAATTATGATAACTAAGTGATCTTTTCTTTGTATTGATTTTAATTTCTAAGCAAGGTAATTTTTTTTTTCCATTTTAGCAAAACTCGGACAGCCAGTAATTCAGGAGTTTGAACAAGATGGTACGAAATTGCATGTGATTGTAAAAGACTCACTTACATTAGTCAGAAAGAACGGTACATTCCTCACCCTGCAGCAAGTTTTCGGCAAGGACTTGGGTTATATACTTACTTATCGGAAAGGCTCTAGCACAGGAAGGGTAAGAGATTTTCCATTTATCTTTATGTCTCTCCCCTTTGTTTTTTATAGATCCTTGATTCTCCATGGCATGCTTGCTTTCCAGTTCAAATATGGAGGAATAGGGGTTGACATGGTAGTGTGCACCACAGATCCTCCTTCTGCCTGTCACTGCTGAGCTAGTTGCCTTGTGCCCTTGGGCAGGGTCCTTTCAGAGATTCCAGTAACACAATCAAGGAGCTAGACCAGACTGTCCTCTCCTACATCTTCATATTGGGGTCCAGGGGTGGTGGTGGCTTATTAACTAAAGTGCATGTGTGCATGAATACATGTGCAGGCATGTGTGCAAGAGTGTGTATGTGCACATGAGAGTTTATGCGTGTGTGTGTGTGCGCACACGTGCGTGTGCGTGTGTGTGTGTGTGTGTGTACGAGCATGTGTACAAGCATGTGTATGTGCATGTACATACACACACTCACTCTCATGCATGCTGCTTTGTAATTCTGGGGATTGTTACTTGGGGCCTTGTACACTAGACAAGTTCTCTACCACTGAGTGGCATCCCCAGCTCCTAAATATGCCTTCTTTGGTGATTCCACTTCTTTTTTCCTACAGAAAAAAGGGGCTGAACTGGGCTGGGTGTACCTGTCTTTTCAGCCTTGGCAAAGGCCTCCTTAGCAGTCATCAGGGGTTACTGATTAGCCAAGTGACTTCTAATCCCTTCATGCATCAATGATGTCTGCATAGACTTAAGCACCCTGGTTTTGCCTTCCTCTGTGATTTAAGAATTCTATCTTTCCACAGAAAACCAACACTACAAACACGAATGAATTCTTGATTGAAGTGGAAAAGGGGATAAGCTACTGCTTTTTTGTACAAGCTGTGATTTTCTCCAGGAAAAATAACCAGAAGAGCCCAGAAAGCATTACAGTGTGCACTGAGCAATGGAAGAGTATCCTGGGAGGTGAGTGGCCATGGCTATCAGTGTTCCGGAAGGCTCGGCTGCCCCACATAAGAACCAACATGTACCTCTTTGGTTCAAACATTCAGAAATGAGCTTAGGGTTTCTTTTAGGATTCTATGTTCTCTTTGACAGCATTTAGGAATGATTCCACATGGTTCCCTTGGTCAGTAAGCACTTCCCTGGGCACTTGCAATGGGCCAGATTCTATGGGGTACTGGGTATGCAGATTACAGCTAAGACTTGAGTAGGTATCAAGTCACAGCCTTCTCTGCCTGTTTTTCCTACTGGCATTATGAACTGAGGGGAGGAGTCGTTTCTGGACATGGCAGATGTTTAAGTGCACCTGTGATGGACTGCTGGTATAGGGGCTGTGTGTGTGTGCACATGAACACACTCTCTGGGTATTCAGTGTTGTGACTAAAAGCCTGTAAAGATCCCTCTGGGCCCCACAGAGAAGGGGCTCTGAGTGCTGTCAGAGGAGACGAGTCAGAGAACAGTAGCTGTGGCCTGGCTCTGTTACAGTTTCAAGTCATTATGCCAAATGGGCCAGACTCAGGAAGACAAATACCACATCTTTCTCTCATGTGTGGAAAGCTAGATTTAAATTTATGTACATGTATGTATTTATACATGTGTGGTGAGTCATGAAACTAGAAAGGAGGCCATGAGAGAGAAGGAAGAAATAAGGGGGGGGGGCAATTAAAATAGATGTGCTGAGCGGAGCGGAAGGGGAAGAAACCGGAAGGACACCAAGGGGTGTGGGGGATGGGGGCCAGGGACGAACGCAAACAAAGTCTAATTACGTGTTATTTATGAAAATGCCATAATTAAACCCATTACTTTGTATTCTGACCTAAAACTAATTTTGAGAATGCAACAATACATTTGAGTATTCCGCCTTCTTGCTGCTGTTAACAGGAAGTTCTCTTTCCATCGGAGCCCATTCCCCTCTGGGCCAGCTCCTGAGCCACAAACCTCACGATGCCCTTTCCTAAGCCCCACACTATGATGCCTCAGGCTCTGCCCGTTGCCCTGCTTCATCTCTATCAAAACAGATCCTCTGGGGTACTTTCGACCCCAGCCAACGACAGTCTCTTCATCTCCGCCGCCATTACTGTGGCTCCTCTTTTCTGTCCTTCCCATTTATCTTCTGTTCTTCTAGGAACCTTGGGTAGTCTCATTTAATGCTGTAGTCACCGTCAGTTTCTCTGAAGCATATGAGGTCAGGTAAATTCTTAATCTAAGGATGAGAGAAAGACTGGAAGAAATAAAAGTCTAGTTTCAAAACAGCAGGGAGGTATAATTTGGGGTCATGCCCACCAAGAAGTGGGATTTGAGCCTCCAAGTTGACTTTACATCTTTGATTTTTTTTTTTTTGTTTGTCTGTTTTTGCTTTTCAGAAACACTCATCATTGTGGGAGCAGTGGTGTTCCTAGTCACCATCTTTATCATCCTCCTGTCCATATCTCTGTGCAAGCGCAGAAAGAGAAGAGCAAGACAGAAAAGGAAGAACACCCCATCCCGCATGGCATAGAGGAGGGACTGAAGCTGCTAACTCTCACACTACGTGCATGGCATTGTCACTGAGGCCTCTGATGGGAACCCAGGATGTGCAGCATGGAGCCTGACAATCCTAGCTCAGAGAGGCTCCCTTCATGACCTGTTATTCCAGCTAACACTTTGATTCCAACACTAGCATTTGTCACGTTAGGTAGGACCTACTAAACGGTACAAACTGGTAAACACTACAGCGTCTTTTGCACAAATGCCTTAGACTGTGTATTCTACATTCAGGAAGACACTAGGTCACCCAGGCAAAGCCGGTGGACAATGCCTTTCATATAACCTGGGTGGACTTTTGGAGAACCTTTGAGAAGTTGATTTCATGGGCTGCAGAACAGTGAAGCGGGATTGGGTGGACTTTTCTTACAGTTAATCTTTTGAAAAGCGTTATTTTGTTTTTTTCCCCTCAACAAGGTACTTTTGGAAGTTCAAAGCAATTGGCAAACTTTCACATAGATGTGTTAGATGCAGGATATTTCTGCTTGGGGCATCTTTGTGATTTGTACTTTCTTACAATTTAGCACTTTAACTGACAATGGTGGGGTTTAAACATTTGGCAGCCAACTCTATTTTTATATGACTACTATATAAAGAAACTACATATAGTTTTATGATTTAAGGTACTTAAAAATGTTTATGGGTAACATTGTATATATTTATATAAATTTCAAAGGTTTTGTATATGGGATTTTCTATTTATATAGCTTCTATTTGTATATATTGAGATAATTTATTTAATATACTTTTATATAAATAAAGGTGATTGGGAATTGAGATGTTCACATTCATATCTTCCATTTATTATTCACTCCTTGATTTTCACATTAGGTGAATCTGTGGCAGTAACAATTGACCCTATCAATTTTAGTGGCTTACAGCAATATATACTTTCCATTACATGACATGTTCGTGAGTGTTGGTGGTGGCTCCAAACAGTGTCTTCTCATTATAAGACCCAAAACAAAGCAAGGGTCTCTATTTTGGATCAGAGCAAAGGTGGAAACACACACACACACACACACACACACACACGTGTACGCACACACACCCTGAAAAAGCAAAACCAAACCAAAGGAAAAAAAGAAAACAAAAACAAAACCCAGGCTGCTGCACCTTCAATGCTAAAGCCATTTTTTAAAAATGACTTTTTGGTTGTAATTACATCACTTCCCCCATTCCCTTTCCTCCCTCCAGTCCCTTCCATGTAATCCCTGCCCTTTGACCCTTGGACTCATCCAAATTCATAGTCAAAATAGGTTTTCTTTTTCTTTTTTGAATTATTTATTTATTTAAAGTATATGTTTTCACTGTCTTCAGACAGACCAGAAGAGGGCATCAGATCCCATTACAGATGGTTGTGAGCCACCATGTGGTTGCTGGGAATTGAACTCAGGACCTCTGGGAGAGAAGTCAGTACTTTAAACCACTGAGCCATCTGTCCAACGCTCAAATTCATAGTCTTAACACTACTGCTCCGTACTTTGGTTCACAGGGCCAAACAAGTCAAGTGACCAAGCCCGCCAAGACTAGCCTACTGAGGGAGACCAGAAGCCTCAGGGCAGGGATGTAATCTTACAGAAGGAGGAAGAAAATTCTGTAATCTTGAACAGACAGAGAGGTTTACTAACTTGTGTTGTGGAGGAGACTCAAAGAAAAGGAGACCTACCTGCCTTTGATTTTTTTTTTGTTGACAAAGTTAGACCTCATATGGGGAAACTAAGCACAAGGACTTGGTCATGCTGAGCCGACTCAGTGACTTCTAAAATGGAGAAACCGAGCGATCTTCAGATGCAGCCAAAGTCTCTGTACAGAAAGAAAATCTGAACAGGATGATGATGTTCTCTGAGTTGGCTGCCCGGCAAACCTGCTCTGGCTTCCCTCTGTGGAAGGCTGGGGAGTTTCCTGTGACCCTCTTAACTGGTCGGTTTTGTTTACTCGATAACAAACACGCTAGGTCTGCCTCACTGCGGGCACCGGGCACCGGTGCAGCTTTTAATACCACAGCCACGAGTGTGTGCGGCAGAGGCCAGAAAGAAAAGTCAGGCATGCGTTCTTGTCCTCAGAGAAGGGACCTTACGCCTTATCTTGAGTCCCTGCTCACATCTCACCCAGGACAAAGAGTTCCGTGTACCACACGAAGGGCAAAGCGAGCTACAGAAGCTCATGCCTGACCTTGCGTTTTTCTGCCAGGAATAATTATAGCATTATGTAATTCCCTAGCTTCATAATCTAAGGAATTTGAATTATCTGCAGACTGAAAGCAGGCCTGGATATAATAAGGTACCGAGCTGTGAACAGCGGGAGGAAGTCATTGTAGACTCAGTGTGCAGTGGTGCAGGGATCAGAAGGTTCCACTCCAAACTTTAACCACTGCACAGGGCGCCCTCTCTCCTTATTGTGACATTAAACAGCTGCTCCTAATCAACACAATAAGCTCTGCAGCCGGACTGCTGCCCTCTAGTGGACCAAACTGAACGTCTCCTTACCTGTGCTGGATCCTACCAAGCTTGCTATTAATTACTAAACAGAACTTGAATGCTCTCTACAGATAAATCTTCCACCTTAAATTACTGTTTGGCATATATGTAAGAAACTGGAATTTTTGGACTCAGAGTCAATGCACCTATCTCTTGCTCCCTCAGAGAAGACTCATTTCCAAGTGCCCTTTCTATGTACTCCAGGACATCTATATTTAACATGTTGTCTTCCCCTGACTGGTGCCTCCCTGGTTTTTTTGTTTGTTTGTTTTTCCTTTATTTTAATCTTGGCTTTAATACAGGGGGATCAATCCTATTTAAGGAGAAACTCTCTCAAATGACTATTATGTACATTTGTTTCACATAGCGGGAACCCGCACTTAATCATACACAAAAGGATGCTCTGACTGGCTGGTGCACATAGATGATCTGTGTAGCAAAAACGAGAAGACAGTTCTGAGATGTGACACAGGCTTCTGCAATGTGCTTCACCACAAGTCCCCACCATCGACCTTTCACTGGAAATACAGCTAATTATTTAAGCAAGAGGGGACTGGGTTTTCTGTTCTCTGTGATCAAGCCTTCTGTTCTTTATAGTAAATAAAGAAATACCCAAACTAACACTATATCACTAATATGGGAGTTAAGCATAAGGAAGAAGCAACCTATGCGGTTTGAATGAGAATGACCCCCATAGGCTCATCTGTTCAAATGCATGGTTCCCAGTTGGTGGGATTATTTGGGAAGGACTGGTCTTGTTGGAGGTATGGTTAGGTGAGCAGGGGTGGCCTCCTTGGAGTGTGTTGCTGGGGGTGGGCTTTGAGGTTGAAAAGCCCATGCCAGTCCCAGTTCTCTCTCTCTCTCTCTCTCTCCCTCCCTCCCATGCTTGTGAATCAAGAAGCAAGCTCTCAGCTGCTACTCCAGCTCCATGCCTGCCTGCTGCCTTACTCTTCACCATGATGTTCTCTCTGGAGCTGGGCCCTAAATTAAATGGTGCTTTGCCACAGGAAATGCACAGAAACTAAAACAGCACTTCTAACAGAAACTTGA
This sequence comes from Rhynchomys soricoides, assembly GCA_019843965.1. Taxonomy (NCBI): domain Eukaryota; kingdom Metazoa; phylum Chordata; class Mammalia; order Rodentia; family Muridae; genus Rhynchomys; species Rhynchomys soricoides. Next base: position 3,396,671 of record JADRCH010000245.1, on the reverse strand, counting down.
GATGTCGAGAACTCGTAGTCTAAATCCTCTTCCCGAGTTCACAATTATGTAAGACTTGGCCCCTGAACGGATCCTCTTCTATCATAGCCTTTCTATTTCTATCAGAATAAAAATATATTATTTTCTATCTCACCCCCCCCCACACACACACAATTTCAACTTCTAAAAAGCCTTGTTCTTTGGACACCATCCTCTGCCCTCCAATTTGTAAATGCTGAGTTGCCCTAGTGCTTGATCCCATCTCCATAAGCAGTTACTCTAGCATTATGTCCAAGCCCATGGCCTGGTGCCATCTAGTGTACGTGGGTTTATTTTTTTGTTTGGTTGGTTTGGTTTGGTTTTTGGTGTGTGTTTTGGTTGTTTTGTTTTTTCGAGACAGGGTTTCTTTGTGTGGCCCTGGCTATCCTGGAACTCACTCTGTAGACCAGGCTGGCCTTGAACTCAGAAATCCACCTGCCTCTGTCTCCCAAGTGCTGGGATTAAAGGCATGTGACTCCACTGCCCGGCATAGTGTACGTGTTTTAAGTCTGCAACATCTTAAGTATGATGCTGTACTGGCTAGTTTTGTGTGCCAACTTGACACAAGCTGGAGTTATCACAGAGAAAGGAATTTCAGTTGAGAAAATGCCTCTATGAGACCCAGCTGCAAAGCATTTTCTCAATTAGTGATCAAGGGGAAGGGCCCTTTGTGGGTGGTACCATCTGTGGGCTGGTAGTCTTGGGTTCTATAAGAAAGTCAGCTGAGCAAGCCAGGAGAAGAAAGCCAGTAAGCAGCATTCTTCCATGGCCTCTGCGTAAGCTCCTGCTCCTTGACCTGCTTGAGTTCCAGTCCTGACTTCCTTTCGTGATGAACAGCAGCATGGAAGTGTAAGCTCAATAAACCCTTTTCTCTCCAACTTGCATCTTGGTCATGATGTTTGTGCAGGAATAGAAACCCTGACTAAGACAAACTGGCACCAAGAGTGGGGTATTCCTGTGACAACCTGACCATATTTTGGGGAGGACTGTGGAAGGACTTTGGAACTTTGAGCTAGAACCATTGGGATGTTAAGAGCTCTGTGGGATGTTGTGTAGGAGCTTGGAAGATAATGTTGAGAACAGTGCAGAAGATGGAGGTATGGCTTGTGAAATTTCAGAGGGAAGATTAAAGACTCTTAACAGGGCTGTTGCTCTTTTGACTGTGAAGATTCTGTGGTTTTGGTTAGCTGGGGCTGAAGAATCAGCTGTGAATTACAAGATACCAGAACTACTAGGGCAAAACTATTGCATTGCTGGGACTATTGATGCTGGTTGGCTGGAGCTGGGAAATTGGTGGTGATTGAGGTGAAATCTTCTGAGAAGTGTTTTCTGAGAGCACAGAGGCTGCGTTCCAGAGATAGCCAGGGTTGTACCTTGTGCTGTGGCTGGACTTGGTAATGTGTAAGAGTCACACAGGTGGTACTGGTTTTGAAGGCATGAAGGAGTCATGAGGAGCCGCTGAGGCCTGGGCACTATGAGAGGCCAAGGAAGGCCATTAGTGAAGGTGCAGCCTCAGTTGCAATTGATGGCCCAGAACTGAAGGGGTCATGCAAAGGAGTTGAGGCTCAGTGCTGCATGAGGCCACAGAAGGCCATTGGTGAAGGTGCAACCTCAGTTGCAGTTGATGGCCCAGGACTGAAGGGGTCATGCAGGGGAGTTGAGGCTTGGCACCATGGGGAAAGCCTATGAGAGGCTGTTGGTAAAGCCTAGTTGCAGCAGAAAACAGCAGTGTTTTGGAGATGCCAGTGCCATGAGATGACCACCAAGAACAGCAGCAGCAGTGGAGTACAGGCTTCTGGAGCCTAGAAGAAAAGGTGTGTGCTACACAGGGCAGAGCTGGAGAAGTGACTCAAGCCCTTGGAGGAATCCAGAAGATTGTGAGTGGATCCCAGACATTGGACAGTTGGAGTTTGATTTTGATTTTGATTGTGACTGTGCCCTGATATATTTTCCCTCCTGAAGGAAAATGGTATTTTAGTGGAGCCCACAGTTAAGAGACTTTGAATTTTTAAAAGACTTTAAATTTTAAGAGATTGGATGTTTAAAAGGAACTGAAATGTTAATATGTAAGAATTTGCAAAGACTGTGGGATTTTTAAAGTTATTTAGATCTTGGGGATGAATAAGGAAGTAAGAGCCAAGACTTATTGGTGATGTGTTTGTGTGTCAAGTTGACAAGGGGTCAATTGTACTGGCTAGTTTTGTGTGTCAACATGACACAAGCTGGAGTTATCACATAGAAAGGAGTTTCAGTTGAGAAAATGCCTTCATGAGATCCAGCTGTAAGGCATTTTCTCAATTAGTGATCAAGGGGGTAGGGCCCCTTGTCAGTGGTACCATCCGTGGGCTGGTAGTCTTGGGCTCTATAAGAAAGACAGCTGAGCAAGCAAGTAAGCAGCATTCCTCCATGGCTTCTGCATCAGCTCCTGCTCCTTGACCTGCTTGAGTTCCAGTCCTGACTTCCTTTCGTGATGAACAGCAGCATGGAAGTGTAAGCTCAATAAACCCTTTCCTCCCCAGCTTGCATCTTGGTCATGATGTTTGTGCAGGAATAGAAACCCTGACTAAGACAGATGCCTTTCAAAAATGTACTGTAGCCCCAACTTCTTTTAATGTTCAGAGCTGTCATGCAGATCCAACTACTTACACAACATACTTGATAGCTATCAGGGATTTTATTCAAACCATCCAAAGAGAAGCTAATTCCCTACTCCCTTCAAATCTACTTCTTTCCAATCTTTTCCATTTCAAAAAATGACAACTTGGCTAGGCCAAGACCCTGGTGTAATGATTATCGTCTCTTTCCTTTTCCCATACCCCTTCAATCTAAGTGAAGTTGGCCAGCCTGTTCTGTAAACAAGATTCCAGTTGCCACAGTCACTCCCCCAGCTCCACTATGAGCCACTTTGATGGGCCTGCCCTGCCAGGCAAGGCCACCCTGCCTCCGCTACTCACCTCCTTATTCCCTGCTCCAGCCATGACCTTCATGACAGGGCACAAAGCCCAAGGGCACAACTATCATAACATGCTGATTTTTTCGACACTATTTTTAATTTAGGCTCCCCCTGCCCTTTCCCCTCTTTGACAGCAGAAATCATTCCAGGCATGCCAGTGATCCCCCAATGCTGTGTGGCTTTTCCTGAAGGCTATGAACCAGCATCTATTCACTGCAGACAGGACACCAGTGGCAGAACAAATTCCACCTGCTGCTGGCTAATTTTAGGTCATGTTGACCCAATCACTTGAGAGAACTCCAATTGAGAAAATGCCTCCATAAGATCAGGCTGTTGACAGGAAGCCTGTATAGCATTTTCTTAATAAGTGGTTGATGGAGCAGGGCCAACTTACTGTGGGTGGGATAGTCCTGAGCTGGTGGTCCTAGGTTTTATAAGAAAGCTGACTTTGAGCAAACCATGGGGAGCAAACCAGTAAGCGGCACCCCTCCATGGCCTCTGCATCAGCTCCTGCCTCCAGGTTCCTGTCCACCTAATTTGAATTGCCCTGATTTCTTCCAGTGAACTGTGATTCAGGACATGTAAGTCAATAAACCCTTTCCTCCCCATGTTACTCTTGGTCATGGTGTTTCAGCACAGCAATAGTAACCCTAACTAAGACACATCTAAATGTAGTTTGCTGAACCAAGGAATTTAGTGGGATGATATATAGCGAGGGTGGGGGTTACTCACAGAAGCACGGGCAATTTGCTGGCCACATACCACTGAAGAGTGCTCATCCAAGCAGTATCAGTAGGGAAGGGAGGTACCCTGGGCACCCTCCCTCACTTCCACAGAGAATGCTAGTGGCTCAGGCTTAAGATCCTCTGCAGGTAATCAGAGCTGCAGTGATTTGATGGTTACCAGTTACACCATGCTCAGAGGCAGAGCACTACAGTGGCCACCGTCACCCCTTCTAACTCCCTCTTCTTTAGCTTAGGTGATACCTTCCTAGTCTGAGGATGAGTGGATGGAGGTGAGGCAATGTTTATTTGCTGCCACAGTCCTTCCAGTTCTGATCTATGTCCTAAGCCTGATTGATTACCCTGCCATAGGGAACCCCACTTCTAGTTGCCCCCTTCCTTCCTGAGACAAGGGCCACGGAACTGCTGCAGCTGACCGGATAGGGGAAGGGTCAAGGGTGAAAAGTCAGATGAATGAGAAGCAGCTTCACATCTCAAAGGACACCATCCTACCATTTCAACCAGAGAGAGGACTCACAGGTCACTCACATCAAAGTGCAGAGGATTTATAATAGTTTACCAAACTTGTGCTCTTAGAATAAATCGAAGTTTTAAAACAGTAATGGTGGCACTTCACTCCTTGCTCAGAGTGTTTTTTTGGGAAATTCAGAAGAGACTTCTTTCTCCTACACTCGACCACGTGCTACACAGCAGGCTGTCGTTCTGACATTCCTGTTTGTTCCTGCTGTTTTTGCTCTCAGCCCAGATGTCCACTTGTCTACGATTTTACCTCATTTCCCCTTACCAGCTAGTCCATGCCATTTCCTTTTAAAGGGAAACCACACGCTAGCCAAGATGAAACCCTGTGTACATCTCCAACTGCCTGGGTTAATTCTGTTCATTTGCCAGCATGCTTTCAAGACACCCAGCACCTTCTTCCAATATCAGCGAATCCAACCTTGCTCCAAGCTGTCCCCAGATGAGCAGCTCTGGTGGCACCCAAGAAACACTTACTTAATTAGAGTTCTTTGACAAGAACCTCTGAAAACCTCAAGTTTCTAAAGCCTCAAGTTGGAGGCTGATCTATTAACAATCTGCGCAATGTTTACTATTTACCTCTCAAAGAGGCTGGGGTAGGTACAGACCAGAAAAGGCATCCCCAACCTTCAGGGAAGTCAGAGTGCAGCCACTGCTGAACTCAACACAAATTAAAAGCAGAGAAAGCATGATAAAATCCTCCCTGTGCAGATGGCACACTCTGGTAAAGGTCTGTCATGCAGGCACCGACTGATGGGAGCGGTCCTATTGAACAGAAAGGATCCTGAGAGCTTTAGTGAAAACCGGAGATTTTTTTTTTTTTTTTTTTTTTTTTTTTTTTTTTTTTTTTTTTTTTTTTTTTTTTTTTTTTTTTTTGTCAAGTAAACGAACTGTTCTGAAGATCTTCATCTCTTGGCTCAGTGGGTAAAGGCACTTGCAACCCAAGCCTGGGGTCCTGAGTTCCATCCCTGGGATCCTCAATAAAAGGGTAGGAGAGAACCAACCCCATAGAAACAATAATCAATTCAAAACTGTCGATTTTTTAAAAAGACCATCTCTTTTTAGCCTGTGACTGTATATAGGAGTGTGTTAATAAATAATTTAGGAAATCATTCTTTTCTGGGGAAAATGAAACCACTTAAAAAAAAAATCCAGGAACTGTGAGACTGAGAAACTGTGATTTGTTTTAAATTAAACAGGCAATCTTTTTCCTTTGAGGCAGGACCCTGCATGTACTCAGGCAGTTATCAAACTCATGACCTTCCCAGTTTGGGAACTGCAGGTGTATAATAATTCCCAAACAGAGGCTCAAGGAAACACTGAGATGTTCCTGACATACACCTCATTTTCAAGTACCAACCCCACCAAAAAATTGCTTTACCATAGTAATTCATCTTCTCTGACAAAAATTCAGGTCAGAAAAAAGAGACATAACCCCCAAAAGGGCAGGGATGCTTTTCCCTCACACAGATATATAGCCATCTTGATCACAATGACAGATGGCGCCATCTGTGGTTCCTGAGAAGCACAGACAACAGGACAAGAACATTCAAGTTAAATTTCAAAATTACTAAAAAGTCCATAAATGAAAGACAAAATGTTACACCCATAAATGATTACAAATGAAGAACGATGAGGGAAGAAGTGGCCAGGATGACTAAACAAGATAATCTTCCTCAGATGCCTGTGACTTCTGTGTCCCATAGCTAGAGGTGTCACACTGTCTAGGGACAGCCTCTTTAGTAAACTATTTGGAAAATTAGTTCGAAGGTGGAATTCTTGAACCAGTCGAACCTACAGAGGCAGAATCAGAACTTCCAGGTGCTGCCTATGACACCAGAATTGGAGGGACTGGTCTCTGTGATCTACCTAACCACGTAACCCACCATTCCCGATGTCCCTCACAAAGGTGGATGAGGAACATGGGATGGAAAGGGACAGAGCTGCAGACCTGATGAGAGGAACCATTTATTAGCCCCGCCCCAGGCAAGCCATTCATGCATGCTCACAACAGAGCTGTGACCCCATGATCAACTTCTCAGAGACACACGGAGGATCCCTGCCCTAACCCACAGCTGTGTGAACAGATGGCCTCCCTGCTCCGCCTCAATGGTGGGTACCCTGCATCTGCCTGCTTGTGCATTCAGATTCACTCATTTACTCATTCTTCTCATACTAACTCTACATGCCAAACATTATGGATTTTATTTAAATATGATAGGTGTCATTTCAACTCTTATAAAACTTGCTAAATTGTAGGGTAAAATGTCGAACAAGCCATTCTAATAGTGTATAAATGTTATCACTGAGAGTGGCGCTCACAAGAGCCACCTATCTTGAACTTGTGGGGCTGTTTTAATATCTTATTTGACAGACAAGGAGTGCACCAGGAGAAGGGGAAGAGGGAACCCCTGACCGGAAGCATCCAAACTACACCTTGGGCACAGATCATTGGATGAGCATTTCTTATTAAATCTGGGCTTCTGTGTTACTTTGCACAGTCCTTATAGGACACTGCCTAAATAGCTCTGGCTAAAACACAGAGGGGCCAGTGACCACACCAAAAATGGCAAACAAACAATAAAATTATAAAATGGGGGGGGGGAGACTTAAGTATCGCTAATATTTTTTTAATTTGGATAACTGTTGAGTTTTCAGACTGATGACCATGATGACATGAGCCCACAGAAGAAACTATATAAACATCCTAAGTCTATGCTGCTCCAAAGGACATTCCAGAACCATAGCCCATCAGTTTGAGCTTTCTTAAATATACTAAGCTCTAATGCTATAGAATAAGCACTAACATAAAAAATATGAATACCTCCAGCTTCAAGTACCTCCAGCTAAAAATGAAAAACATTTTTCTTTTCCTTTCCTGTCAAGACCCAAGGAAAAAGGATACTACACAACACTAAAAGGGCTTGAATCTACAGGGGATGTTTATCTACAGCAGACATATAAGAAGGGAAGAAAATTTGCCACTGCAGAGCTAACAAGAGGCTGAAACACTAAGACTTGCCAGAAGGGGCAGAGAGCATTCTCGGAGTGAAGTACAGAAGTGGAGACAGAGAAAAGGAAAGGCACTGGTAACTGCCACATGCAGCCAGAACACCAGGTCTTCTCAAGAGCCACACTACAGATAACAATGATTACAGACATTAAAGGACAGGCTGGAGCTAGCTCAGCAGCTAAGA
>JADRCH010000245.1:3319351-3384244 GCA_019843965.1 Rhynchomys soricoides | reverse complement strand
TTACCAGGTGCATGCGCACTAGCCTGTTTACAACTTGTCCTCGGCCGGATGTAGGCGCCATCTTGTAATGGCGAATGTGGGTGCGACTCGGGGCGGCTTCCCACATCTGCACACGCACGCACACATGCACACGCGCGCGCACACGCACACACACGCACGCACACACACACACACGCACACACGCACACCCACCCCCTATACAATGGAGGCTAGGGAGGTGGTTCTGTGGGCTAAGTGACTTGAGATGGCTATCCAGCATGAAAATAAAAGGCTGGGCATGGTGGCATGTGCATGTTAGTCCAGCATCAGGGAGGCTGAGATAGGAACATACCTGGGAACCACTGGCTGGCCAGGCTATCCTAATTGATGAGCTTTAGGTCTCAAAAACCAGACAAACAAACACCCATCAAAACAAAACAAAAAGCAAACAAACGACCCCAACAAAAACAAACAAAAAGTACTACAAAAATATAAAACCAGGTGAAGGGATAGGTGTGCAGCTCAGTAAAGTGAGTGCCTTACAAGAGCAAGGCCTTGTGTTTAATTCCTAGAACACATCAAAGTATGTATAGGACAGAGTAATCCCAAACTGAGGAGTCAGAGACAGACAGACATGCCACTGTAGTTTGCTAGCCAGCCTATCTATCCATCTATCTATCAACCAATCAATCTATCAATCTATCAATCTATCATAATTGATGGTCTTCGAGTGACTTGACTAAGGAAGATACCTAAGGCTTACACACACGTGTGTATCTGCACATAAGGACACTCACATAAATACATGGCAAATACATACACACACACACACACACACACACACACACACACACACACATCATACCCAAGGCTGACCTAGTACACATACTCATTCTCACAATTGTGTGCACATACATACACAGTAAAATAAATTCTTACTAAATTTATCCCAGCTGAACTTTTCACAAGTATAATGGACTAGAGATTTTTAGGCAAAGCTTTTGCCTTCCCTATACCCTTCCCAGCAAGCCACTGTAGGTGTGCTCTACTAAAGGGGGCGGGGGCGTAAACGGAAAAGAAAGCAAGACAGAAGATGTGGAACCTTATGAGTTTGGCCTACAGCACAACCAGCCTAGATGTGGGAGGACAGGCAGCCGGAAAGAGCATCCCCAGAGGGCCAGAGATCCCAGACAACTGGTCGAGTTAGGGTAACTACTGCTGTGATGAAACACCATGACCAAAAGCAAGCTGGGGAGGAGAGGGTTTATTTGGCTTACCTTCTACACTGTAGTCCATCACTGATGCAAGTCAGACAGGAACTCAAACAGGGCAGAAACCTGGAGGCAGGCGTTGATAACGGGCATGGAAGATGCTGCTTGCTGGCTTGCTCACCCTGCTTCTGTGTACAACTGAAAACCACCAGCCAGGGGATGGCCCCACCCTCAATGGACTGGGCCCCCCACATCAATCACTAATCAAGAAAATGCCTTATAGGCTTGCCTGCAGCCTGACTTTTTAAAACTTATTCTCTTTGCATCCCACTCACTGGCCCTCTCCCAGTCACCCCCTGCCACAATCCTTCCCTTCCCCTCCCCTTCTCCTCTGAGCAGTTAGGGGACTCTCTGGGTAGCCCCCAACCTTGGCACTTCAAATCTCCTATAGCTTGATCTTAAGGAGGCATTGTTTTCTCCACTAGAGGTTCCCTGTTCTCAGATGACTCTAGCTTGTAGTGAGTAGACATAAATTTGCTGGCACAATGAAGGATCAGTACCTGTTGCAATGACGGCTAACAAGGCTTACAAAAGGGTGGCGTCAGATGCTAGAGGGAAGGCAGCAAGAAACAGTGCTCTCTATCTGGTTCTACAGAAAACATCACTGCATGGCCCTCAGGATTGTTTAAAGCCTGGGAAGTGGTTTAACCACTCAAGAGGAACTTTGCTGTAGTCTACTGATCATAGCTAGGGGTGACACACACTGTCTCTTCCTCCACAGTGGGCTAGGACCACTAGCCTGCCAGGAACAAATTCAAATTCTCATTTATACAATAGATAAATGCAATCTCTCGCAACCCTGTCCACACACCATCCAGTAAAACTTGCACAAGCCCCTCCTGACCTAGTTCTTTCTGTATCACCCCCAAACCTCCAAATTTATCACTGTAAGTTCTACAAATATAAGAAGAGGTAGCATGGACTCACTACCGTTCCATGGATGACACTGACACCAGTTGCAAAGAGCAGATGGGATGGGACAGGACCATCTTTAGAAAATGCAACTTGCCACTAAAGTCAATGTATAAAAATCAGCTGCATTTTTACCAGAGCAATAATGAGAAAATGGAATGTTAATAGCCAATATACACGATCAGTCTAGATAGCAGCCAAGAGATGAATATAGAAAAGGTATACATGTACAACGGAGTTTTATTCAGTGATAAAGAATAAAACTATGCCATTCTCAAGAAAAGAGAGCTGGAGTGTTGTGTTCAGTGAAATATCAGACCCGGGAAGACAATTATGTTTCCTATGTGTAATCTAGGATGGATAGGAAAGAAGGTCAGAGGGAAGAAGGGAGGGAGGGAGGAGACAAGCAGAGGGGTTGAGAGGAAGAGACCTCTTAGAGGAGCTGGGTGGGAGAGGGAAACGGGGTAAAGATGAGCAAGCACAAGGATGCACGTCTATGAAAATATCATAGCGAAGCCCATTATTTTATATGCTAAGACATTAATAAAAGCAAATGTTAAATAGATACAATGCATACTATAACTAAAAAGCTACCAAATGCTTAGGAATAAAACTAATTAAGGTGGTAAAAGCCATCTCTACACAGAAAGACACAAAATATTATTGGGCAGAAAGTAACATCCTAAGGAAAAGGACTTCTTTCATGTCTCAGGGTCTGTCAGGACTGGTTAGTCATGCTCAAACATGGGTTAGTCATGGGTTTGGGGAGACTGTGTCTTCATTTCTTGTATTAGTCTCCCTCAAAAACATAGTTCAGCTGACCATTTTTTATTTTATTCCATCATGTTTTAAATTTTATTATTAGGCACAGACAAATGGAGAATTGTTACACTTCACTGTTACAGAGTTGGCTATTTTATTAAATGTTCCTTTACTTATAATCTAATTTGTTTGAAATTAGAGTATTTAACTAATTAAAGATCCATACCAAGAATACATGGAGAACCTCTGAAATATCTATAGGACATGTTATTTAATCTTGAAAGGGCCTAAGAGTAAACAAACACTTCCCAAAGAGGGTCTAGACACAGCCAGTAACCATGAGGAGTTCAACCTCACTACGACTGTGGGGATGCAAAATGAAGACTTGATGACTTCCGGTCCATGGCTAAAGACACAGAAGGGAGGAAAACCAACCAAACAACAAAACCCACTTACAGTGGGAACAAAAGGGAATTTGAGCAGAACCTTAATTTAAAAAAAAAAGAGTAAGCCCCACTCCAAGATACACCAAAAAACACACCTAATATCTTGTATGGCTTATTTATGTGGATCTGAGCAGAAAACAACTCAACATCCACTAATGGCTAGGTAAAAAGCACATTCAGATTATTTAAACAGAGCCATAAGAGAAGGAACTGCCGTCACACCATCGGTCAATCTCACAGTATTAAGAGAGTAAAGTCATGTACAAAAGGGTATCATGTACGTAAAAAAGTTAAAGGAAAAAAGACCAGGCAAAGTCGGCCTGTAGCATACACGTAGAGGGCTAATGATCAGGAAAAGGGACAAACGAGGTTTTTGAATGGTGAAAAATTTCTATTTCCTGATTTCAAGTGACTCTAATTGTGGACATGGACAACAACAACAAATCGGTGTTTCAATTTAAGGACATTTCTGTACCTATGCTGTAACAGAGTGTTTACACGGTTTTAAAAATGATTTAACTATATGGGGGCGGGGGGATGAAGTAGGAAGGTAATTGGTAGGGACTACCCAAAGCTGACAAGTCTCTCTCTCTCTCTCTCTCTCTCTCTTTCTCTCTCTATCTCACACACACACACACACACACACACACACTCACACACACACATACAGAAAGAGAGAGAGAGTGTGTGTGTTTCAGTTTTCTGGAACTAACATTCTTTCTAATGTGATACACACATGACATGTTTACAGAGGTCAAACATTTTAATCCTTCATAAATAAAAAATGAATGATACAGGTTCAAAGCACTGTGAGCAACGGCTTCTCACAATTAGTAATGTCAAATCCAACAACAGGGCCCAGACACCAGGCACAGCTCAAGGGTTTAAAAACTAAGCTTAAAGGGCTGGAGAGATGGCTCGGTGGTTAAAAGCACTGGCTGCTCTCCCAGAGGTCCCAACCACATGGTGGCTCACAACCATCTGTAATGGGATCCGATGCCCTCTTCTGGTGTGTCTGAAGACAGCTGCAGAGTACTCACATACATAAAATAAATACTTTAAAAAAAGAAAAGAAAAATGTTTAAAAAAAAAAAAAAACTAAAAAGTTTTAAAATTATGTAAGAAAATGGTACTGCTGTACTTACCCCATAGTTGTAAAGCAAGTATCAATCACTGAGAGACACCTCGCTCCAGCGATGCTTGGCAACACTATTTACACACTTTCTCACTAGATGACAAGAACTGCAGGACACAGAGCAACACAAACTTGATCTGCAGGTCATTCATGAAGTTCTTCCACTTACTGTCTGACTTCTTGTTGGGGTTAAACTGGCACTCTCAGTGCAGTCTGTGATAACTGTGCAGAGGATGATGAACAGTGTCATGTTTTAGAAACACTGCTCTCTAGTGAGCCCTGAGGAAGCCATCACCATGTTAGAGTACACCGGGATTCTCCTGGAAGACTTGCCTCTCTGCCTCAAATGGAACTTTATTACTAGAGTAAACCAAGAAAATAACCAGGAGGCAGATGAGAGGCCGAACACTTCTGCTGGCAGCCTTACGGTAGTCAGGAATATGAAAACTTGTAGTGTCCCTGTGCCTTAAAGCCTTTTCAGGATACACTGGCTTTTAGGGTCTCCTGGCTAGCTGTTAGCATTTGTGAGGTATAAACATTTGGTGAGGATTCTCTAAGAAAGAAATCAACATTTAAAAGTGTTCATTAATCCCAGCACTCAGGAGGAAAAGGTAGGTAGATCTCTGTGAGTTCAAGGCCAGCCTACTTTACACAGTGAGTTCCAGGTCAGCCAGAGCAACATAGTGAGACCCTGTCTAAAAATATAAAACAAAAAATTTTAAAAGCTCACTTAATAAGGTAATGTAAAAAGACTGTCTGAGTGCTGAAAGCTCTTTTTTTCTGAATGTCAGCACTCAGGCACAAGAATAAAAAAGGACAGGCACAGGTTGTGTAGGTTATCAAATTTTTTTTTTTTAATCTGAACAAAAAATAAGTATACAAGTTTGGTAAGACTGAATGTGATGTATTTATGGAACCAATACATCTGGGTTATCTTGGTAGCCAGTGATTGAGTTATGAAGAAACAAGACCATCAAATGCTCCTTTCAGAGCCCACTCGATCAAACTGATTTCACAACTACTTACTGATCAGGTCCACTCTCAGCCCTCCTTTGTGCAAACAACAGTTCGTCACTAATGGTTCCGGGGAGCCAGAGCTGATACAGAAGCAGTTGTACGGGAGTCAGAGGCAGTTCCTGGGAAATGCCATTCACCCATGTGCATGATAATGTTCAGCATTTTTACACACTGAAACCACAGTCAAGGACGGCAGCAGCGATGGGTGTTCAGTGCATTACTTCATACAGTGCCTCTACAGTCATGTGGTGCTCACCATTACACAACCACATTTCTGATGAACCTGTCCATCTCTTCACAAAAATCCCAAATTCTCCTAAGACCTTGAGCTTCACCCAGGAGGGTTATGTCTGAACATCCCCAACCCTGGTAAGACTGGCACAGAGTGTAGTATCCACGGCTGAAGTGCGATTGCATGCACACTGCTGCACACCACGAGAACCTTCAAAGCGACTCAAACAGCTCTCCTGGAGTCCAAATCACCTCAAGGCATGTGTGAAGAATGAGAATAAATGTGGCAGCTAAGGAAACCACCGCCGCTGTGCTGTGGTTAAATGATGGACTATCTTTCAATAAAACACTGTGATTGGTTTGGTTCCCACTACCATGGGGCACAAAAAAATGAAACTCAAGACAATTTTGTTAGAACAGAACAGCTAATGACCTCAGTTTTAAATAGGGTTCTTCATTAAAGAAAATGACCGAGCCATGAAAGTCAAATTAGCTGACTTCAGATGGGTTACATCCCAGGATGAATCAGGTTACACTGATTTAAGCCCAATTTAATTCAGGCAGGTTTTTTAACCACAAGAATAAGGACATTCTTAGTACATAATTAATAATTAAACCAACATATACACAATTAGCAATATCCTATACAATATTAAATGTTTTAACATGTTTCAATTTTCCTATATCTAGTCAATTTGTTGCTTTGTTTTTTTAAAAAAAACAAGCTTAACTTTTATTTTACAAAGCACGTTGCCTTTACAAATGCATTCTGTTCATTATGTTGTTTTGAAGCAGGTTCTTGAGATGGTCTCTATGATCCGAACTCAACTGTATCTTCTGTGATCTTTTTGAATTCATAATTGCCTCTACCGTCCATATGCAGGTAGTACTATGGGAGAAAAGGGAAAGTCAGAAACTAAGAACAGGTATGGTTCTGTTTCGGAGAACTAAAACTTTTGCACATTTCTTAGTCAATGCACAGGCACCCCACAATAGAGGATACTTCCACAGCTCAGCGTTACTAGGATGACTGGTGCCAGAGCCTGGGTGGTTCGCCAGTCAGCACTGACCACCTTACTGGTCAGCTACCAATCCCTGCTTGAAAGACTTTTGTTTAGATTCAGCAGAGAATAAACAGAGTTATACACGAGACTTCTGCATACATAGAGCAAAGCTTTGTTTTTAGTTAGTGAGCGTCAAATACAAAGATGTTTTCTTCCGTTTATTTTCTGTATTGCTATTTCTTAGCTGCTTTGTGTTCCCTTCTCTCAAATGATGGCTGTTCTTAACTAACACACACAAGGCCTAGGGCGGGATCCACCACAGGGAAAGAGGAAGGGAAGAAAAGAGGGAGGGAAGGAGAGGGGAGGGGAAGAACAGCCAAGTTTGAGATGGGAAAGATAAGAGAATTAGAGAAAAACCCTCTGTTCTCGACATTACCGCACTAACCTTGAGTACACTACCCAGAATATATAGCACGTCCTGTACCACTGCGAACCTCAGGACAGTATCTAGTTAGATAGGCTGAGTCTATCTAACAGATCCTGCTTTATTACACTACAAACATGGCTGGCATGATGCTATCCTTCCCTTATAGTCCTGACCTCTACTGAAAATGCTCATAAAATTTTGCCGTCTAATTTTTAAGACAGTCTCCTCTCAAGTCAGGCCTGACTGATAACGACACAGCTCATTCACCCACAGCTATCACACAGCAGTCACTTATAACACTAGAGACCTGACTGCTCTCAAATTCAGTAGAACTAGAGATTGTTTATAAACATTCTAGCTTCCAAAACTGACGACAATACCGAATAAAGCCCACTGTATGCTTCAAAACTCAGACCACCCTTCCCTTAAAATGTACACCGATGGTGACACGACCATGAAATCCAAAGTCATTCAACAAACTTCACGTATTTACAGAAGATAAACATTCATCACTCTGAACAAGGAAAGAAATACAAACCTCATGGTGTTTCCAAAGGGATTTTCTGTGTGAAACAGTAAAGAGGGTGATGCCAACCTAATTCAAAGAAAGGGTTTATGTTTATATCAGTAATGGCAAGCCAAAAATACAGATACATTCTAAGTTGTTACATACCATATTTAATGGCTACAGTTAAGAATTAATGATAAAATATATCCCCCACATTTGACTTATTATGAAATAGTAAGATAAGAACAGCAAAAGGTTAAAAAAAGGAAACAAATCACACATCCACCCTGCAGCCAGCGCTTCCAAATGTGCAGTTCCCTGCTGCAGAGTCTCATCCTGGAGTGTGTCTTGGGGTTCAGAGTTGGGAGTTACTATTCCATTGCTTCTAGAACGTTCTAAGGCAGAATTCTGCATGTGTCTGCAGTAATGTGTATAAATACTGACATGAGACAAATAGTTTTAAAAAATCTTATAAATTTGGATTAGGTTTTGATACCCAATACGTTTGCTATAAAACATATTTAAAATGTTTCTGTCTGGGTCCAGGATTTCTAACTCAATTCAGATTTTTAGATTTTTGGAGAAACATCATTGTAGTTGTTCTGGATGACTGATTCTCAACTGAAGGCAACCTACCTACCCCTCCATCCCCCCTCTCCCTCTCTCTTCCCCTCCCCTCCCATCTCTCTCTGGTAGACATTCTGGTAATGACTGAAGACTTTTTTTTTTTTTTTTGTATGCTAAGAACAATACTACCATCTAATGGACAGACACCAGAAGTGCTGCCAAACACAGTTCTACCACCCAGGACAGTCCCTGCCATTGCCAATAGGAACTGCCTTAGGGCAGACTCTCAACACACATCTCTCATGTTTGGGAGAATGATTTTTTAGTTTCATTTTATTTTTAAAAAGGACTTATTTCTTTTCATTTTATGTGTGTGACTGTTTGGCCTGCGTGTATGCAAATCGACCACCTGCACACAGTGCCCTTGGAGGGCTAGCAGAGGCTGGGAGAGCTTTTGGAACTGGAATTAAAGGCAAATGTGAGATATCATGTGGGTGCTGGGAACTGAACGCAGGTCCTCTGGTATAACTGAGTCAGCTCTCTAGGCCCTACTTTTATTTTCACTTTGATAATAACCTTAAATGATTAGCCTAAGGAAATTCTGATAATTTCTATCACGAAATTTGATGACTAAATTATTCTGCTGGCACCAAGTAGTATCATTTAAACTATGTCACAGTTTGGCTGCCAATGTGCAAATCAGTTAGGAACTGCATAAGTAGATATGCACTTTGTCAGCTTTGTTAAGCACACATTTCAGCTGTATCAGAAGCCTACTGAGACATTTTTTCTATTCTTGATTCGTAATTGGATTAGGCCTTAATTAGAGTAGGCATAATGTATATTAGAATTACTTAAAGCCAAAATACACAAGTAAAATTTAAATGGTAAGATCTGAACACCAGATGCTACCTTTCCAAAATTAAATTTCATGCTCATGGCTTAGATTCTGCAAAGACACATGACTGTTCTCTTTAATATCAAACATTTTGCACTGAGCTTAAATGTTGCTTTATTTCATTTGTAAATTTACAGTTTTGTAGTTAGAAAAAGGTCTAGGGCTTGCAAGATACCTTAGTGGGTAGAGACACTTGCCCCCAAGGCTGACAATCTGAAGCAATTCCTGGACTGACACTGTGGAAGAGAACCGACTCCTCCAGATGTCCTCTGACCTACCTGAGCACCGTGCATGAACACATATACCAAACCAACAGTTTTTAAAGGATCTAAACGTAAGGATCCAGCCCCTCATGTTCTGCTTCTTCATAACCAGCACAATGTTACATTATCATCGAAACCTCAAGTAAGTAAACCTCCTTTTCTTCCCTCAAATGGAATGTATTTTACAGATCTACACATCTTAAAATCAAAAGAGGCAACAACATAGGGTTGTCAAGGAAAAGCCTTCAAGTCAAATACAGTCTATATGGTCTTCTGCATGAAAACACTACAAACATCTCCAATGCCTATAAAACTGAAAACCACATACAAATTACTAAAGAGGACTCAAGAAGGGGAATAACCCATTAAAGAAATACAATGGAGAAGACTGTTGAAGACCCTCTTGAAGAACCCCACCCTTCAGTCCTTCACATGCACTTGAGCTGTGTGACAGTTTGTTAATAAGCTGCTCCATTTCTCAAAGTCAGAGACTCCACATTTCTAACAGCTTTCAGGCACTGCTAATGCTGCTGATCCACAGCTGTCCTCCAAACGGCAGGAATTGTGTGTACGTGTGGACATACAACACGACTTATTTATTGTAAACTTTCCAAATATAAACTGTTAAAATACTCCTGTAATTCATTTATTTACACAGAATAATAGAATATACTGCTATTTTTCAAATCTAACAAGAGTACATCAGGACTATGAATAAGTCTTTAAATAATCGCAGCACAGCCCACCTCCTATTTATCAACTAAAAGAAACTTGTTTTAGATAATACCATCCAAATAAAGTAAACCAGATAAATTAAAAACTAATAAATGAAAGGGTGGAGAGACGACTCAATGGGTAGAAGCACTTGCTGTCCCAGCATGAGCACTGGATTTTGGCTGGGCATGGAAGACTGCCTGTAAACCTCATGTTCAGAATGCAGACACAGGGCAGAACAGCTGGCTGAACTAGCTGA
Source organism: Rhynchomys soricoides (assembly GCA_019843965.1). Classification (NCBI taxonomy): domain Eukaryota; kingdom Metazoa; phylum Chordata; class Mammalia; order Rodentia; family Muridae; genus Rhynchomys; species Rhynchomys soricoides. Next base: position 3,373,851 of record JADRCH010000245.1, on the reverse strand, counting down.
GTCAACAAACTCCAGCTGCAACAAGAAACCCTGCCTCATCGAATGAAGCAGAGTGAGATTACAGATACCCCAAATCAACCTGTGCCCCCCACATGCACCCTATGCATGCAAACACATACAAGCACAACAGGCACATATGCCACAAACACATGTCCATATAACATAAGAATTTGAAAATAATTCAGGTTACCACATGGTTACTGTTGATTTTTCTTAATTTAAAAAGTGATATATAGGTAAAGTTAATGGGACAAAGGAAAGATTAGAGGCTTTTGGGTTTTTGGTTTTTTTGGTTAACTGAGTGTAAGTAATGATGCAAAACAGCAGATTTAAACACTGTACCACAAGAAATTGCTTTATATTCTCAATTATATTGAGAATGCATGGACAATTCCTTGTCTTCTGTTCATATCTATAAAGCTGTATTTCGAATACTCTGAGAGCTCCTTGCACTCTGTTGCATACATTAGTTTAAAGACAATGCAAGGTATTACTTTTCGGCAGCAATCTTGCTGCCCCAGGCCGCAGTGGACATGGCCGACACTGCAGTCCAGCACTTGTGCGTGGCGCTTACCTTTCGACAGTGGCTGTAAATGTAGTCCTCCACATCCACACTGACCGCACTTGTGCATTCGTCCAAAATGGCAAACTGGGGTTTATGATAAAACAATCTTGCCATCTAAAGCACAAAAGGAAATAATCTGGATAAGCAGAGGCTGGCTTAGAGATAAAACTAATAAAAAAGACAAACTTACTTCAGTAAATATGCTTTCTGGAGTCTTCTAGAGCTAAATATGAAAGTTATTCCTAACTAAAAAGCATCACCCCCAGAGATAGAAATAATATAAATAAAATGAATTATTTTTACTGTCATCTTAAACAAAACGAGAAATATATGTGTGAGAAATATGTATCGCTAAGACAAAACAAACACTGTTGTGAGATGGAACTGAGTCTTAAGACGAATGTTGAACAAACAAGTTTTGTGCTTTAGCCAAACCTCAGAATTCAGACTCCAGATGGTTCAGATGCACAGAATCCCCCGACTGTTGCTTAAGTAATGGCATCTGTTGGTGTTCAGCAATCACATTCTAGTGCACCTGCCAGGTCTGACTTGTTGGTTTACAAAGGTGCTGTTTCTGAAAGCTGCTGATCTTAGAAATGAACTCAGGAGTGCTAATGCTTACATCTGTTTCATTAGCAGGAATGTGGAGCACTTTCCCTCACTTACATTCCAAATGTATTTTCTGGAAATGTTCTGTCATTGTCCCCAGTAGAGATCTTCATGTTGCAAAACCAACTGACATGTTCCTAACCCTAGTCAACTTATCTTCTGAGAAACATTCTCCTCAAGGCACTCCCTCCCTGAGAACAGCAAGGGCACCAGGGGCCTCCCCTCACTGTTTTCTCCCTCCTCTCTAGTACTTTCCCACTTGGCCATTCAGTGCGCATATGTGGGGTTCCTCAGAACTAAACCCCAGACCCTCTTCTATCTCAGAGCTAGGAGCTGGTTCTTTCTGACCCTTTCCCACCCTGCCTCTCATCCACTCTTTTGTCAGTCGCATGGAGTTTGAAGTATACACTCTTCATCCTCACCATGCCTCATCTCAGAGAACACTGGTTTTCTGCCTACATGGCACACCAACCTCCCTCTCTGCTTTTCAGTAATTCTCCACGTAACCAGGGAGCATCTACTACATATATAACTCAAGACCCCACTTGATTTAAAAAATTCTCCACAGCTTCCCCTTTCTCATCTCCAAGGTCCTATCCCCCTTCCTCCTACCATGCTCTGATCTCGGCATCTAGCCAGCACTGTCTCTTCCCATCAACCACTAGGAGTAAGATGCCCCGGGCCTTGGAGGCTCTGTCATCTCTCTTTCCTTTCTCTTCTTTCCTTCTCTTTTTGCTGTTGTGTTGTTTGTTTCTGTTTGATCGAGGTTCTTACTCTGATTAGCCCAGGCTGGCCTAAACCTATGGCAATCCTCCTGCCTCTGACTCCAGAATGCTTGGACCATGCCTACGCTATCACAACAAACTTAGTTTTTCTTAAGTCCCAATATCTGACTCTGGTCCAGACATCTTTTAAGTGTCTGCGTAAATCACTCTCTCAATCCAAGTGGGCCCTTTGTGGACTTGCTGTATATTTGCAAACTTGAGCTTATCTTTGTGTGGCTGCCTCCTAAGCTGTAAGATTCACTAAAGTAGAAACCATGGTTAAACTACTACAACATACCTGACACTAACACAGCTGTTCCATTCAAGTATATAGCAAGTGGGTAACTAAAACACACTGCTTTTCTGAGGTCTACACCTATGTACATGAAGTGAGGAAGAGGAAGCATCAGACATTATCACAGACAGTGCATTGATGGCATTTCACCGGGTGTGTGTGTGTGTGTGTGTGTGTGTGTGTGTGTCTCCATCTCCTCCCATGCTGTCAGCTATTTGACTCCACAAAGTAAGGAATTTGTAAAACAAGTATTTAAACTAATATTCTGTCTAGCTGAGGTTGATAAACAATCTTCACCAATTCTAACATTAACTGTCTGCTTGGAAAGCCCCAAACTACTAAAATGCAGTTTCCTTGGTGACCCGGATATTCACAATAATAATCATAGGGCTGTCTTAAAGATCCAATGTGTCAGCCTTTGTAATCTGCTTGGCATACTGGCTATCATCTACTCAGCACTCAACAATTAGCTGTTACTGCCTGAACCACAGCCTCTTACTCAGATAATGAGTTCCACTGAGCAGTAAAGGAGTAAAGTAGGAAACTGAAGATGGGGGCTGGGAAGATGGCTCAGCAGGTAAAGTGCCTGCTGTGCAAGCACAGAGACCTGAGTCCAAACCCCCAACACACATGTACACACAGAGCTGGGCCTGGTGGCATCGACTATAATCCAGTGCTGGAAGTCAGAAAAAAGGGATCTGTGGGCTTGCTGGCCAGCCAGCCTAGCCGACTGATAAACTCCAGATTAAACAACAGACCCTGTCTCAAAAAGTAAACCCACAAGACACCTGATGTAGACCTCTAGAGTAACCAATGACTATGAGCTGCCATGTGGGTACTAGGCATCAAACCCAGGAGCTCTGGGAGAGCAAACAGTGCTCTTTAATACTAAGCTATCTCTCTAGCATATTTTGTTGATTACTAACTGATATAGGAAGGCCCAGCTCACCCGGGCAGTACCATCTCTGAGCAAGCAGGCCTATGATGAATGAAAAGGGTAAGTAGATGTGACCCTGGAAGCAAGGCAGTCAGCAGCATTCCTTTATGGTTTCCACTTCAAGTTCTTACCTTGAGTTCCTGCCCTGACTTCACTAGAGGATGAACTGTAACACCAAAGCTAAAATGACTTCCTCTTTCAGACCAGTGTGCGTCATGGAGTTTGTCACTGAACTGGCACCTGACAGTAGTAGGGTCTCGCTACAATGGACCTGATCACTTTGTTGGGAAGGACAGTGGAAGGAAGCATTCAGAACTTGGAGTTGGGCTGTCCTGTGAGAGCTTAGAGAATAACAAACAAGGAGAGGACTGCATACAAGTAAATGCTGTCTTCTTTTCAAAATAACTCTGTTCTTATAAAATTTAAAGTGTTTCCAATTCTTCTTTATACTAGGAAAGTTTTAAAATTGTAAGTAACTTTGGGAGTAAGTTAGTGACTGAAGAAACAAAGTTACAAGTAACCGTGCAGGGAGGAACAAGGACAAAGGACAGAATGAAGAACTGGTGTTTCTAATTCTTCTGGCTGTTGAGGGAAAGCGGCCTGAATGAGACCAAGAGCAACCTTTAGGGAAAAGTTCCTGAAAGACACTATGGCCCATGCTCCTGACAGGACCACTGTCTAGAAAGCAGCCTCCCTAGGTCTGTGTACAATACACCCACAGCTTTTCCTGTCACAGAACCTAACGCTGCAGACAATACATGTACAGCTTTCCCTGACATGGAATAGCAGCATTACTGACACATTTTTCAGAATTTCAAATTTATATGGAGTTAAACATTTTCTAAGCACTTTAAATTAACAAACACTATAATATTTGCTGAGTACAAGACAAAGCCCTGGGTCTGGATTAGTCAAATTCTGGACCGTGACAGTGACTTTAAGCAAGTTTTTGGTCCCAGTTTCAGAAGACACTGACCGCCATTCTTTGTTTTTCTCCTCCACTGAGTACGTCCATCCAGTCCTGAACACTGTCCCAGCCGCCTTCTCGCTCAAGGATATGACCCAACTGCACATTGTCCAAGTACTCCTTCAGCACCTTTATGCAAAGAGGAAAGACCGGAAAAGTGTATTAGAAGCTAATGTCCTGCCCTGGCTCACCTTATTTTTTTAGACCAGCTCAGTAACTCCATAGCCAACCACTTGGACAGTCAGGTGCTCTTCAGGAGAGAAATGGGACAAAGCTGACCTGAACTGTTAGGCCCTAGCCATAGTACCCTGGGCAAAATGTCTAGTAGCTTAATGACAGTACAGTGTCATACAACCTAAGGACGGGAGCAATGAGCATACAGCACTGTCACGACAAAAGTTAACACATGCCATGAGTAGTCCTTAAGCAAAGCAGTTATCTTTTACCACCTCCTGGAGAGGTCTAACAATGTTTTGGAAGACTTTACAGATTAGGCCACACTTTTTGATAACATATAATATATGATGACATATATAAAATGACAAAGAATCTGAAGCAGGGAATGCTTGGTGCATGTAGGATATAAACATCCCTTACTTGGTCAGATATCCCCTTCTTCTTCTGATCTTCTTTTCCATCTGGATATATTACTTGATCTCTCAGTGTTCCCAGGGTCATATAGGGGCGCTAGCAGTGACACAGCAAGAGTCATTAGACGTTATGTTTTAAAATATTAAACAAAAAGATCTTAAAGGCTACAAAACAGTTCAAACAAAGTCTTACCTGAGGAACATAAAATAACTTTCCTCTCTCAGGTTTAGTAAGACGTCCTCCAAAAAGAGGCCATAACTGTGAAGGCGAAGGGAGATGTGAGTGACTGTGAAGTCCATACCCAACAGTGCTGATGTAAGACAGCTTTGGAAGCTTGTACGCACCTCACCGAGAACACGGAAGAGGGAACTCTTTCCACAGCCGTTTGGACCACAAATGAGAACGTTGGCTCCAGACTTAACCTGAAAGACAATTATTCTTTGAATTAACTAAATTAAATATGTACGCGTGATATTTCCTTAGAGTCAAAGAGGTCTTTGCTAAGTCTGAGCTTCTAATTTTACTCGTAAAGGTGGTGTTGGACACAACTATGGAGTGTATGATGAGAGACCTTTTACTTCTGATAACTTGAAATTTTTACTGTTTCCTTTTTTCACTTAAAGACCATTACTTAGACTATACAGTCTTAATCAGAATGCAAAATTTGAAAGCTTAAACAATTTGAGGAGTCTTGAAAATAATAACATGTATATTCACGTTTATTAATACATTATTATCTGAACTGTAGAGCAGATTCTTTTACTTAGAGGTCTGTATTTCCTTAGCAATATGTTACAACTATTCTTCCAGGCCGCTGTATTTGGATCCCTCTGCCCACTCTCTCAATGCCTGTATTACATGCTTCGGATGTACTACACACTGTTCTATATGAATAGTATGAATATACCATAATTTATCTAAACATTCTCCAACGATATGTGCATCATCTTTTATTTTCATATTTTAAATAATACTGTGTATAACTTCTGTGTCAGCAAAAATATGTTCAATAACAAAATAAATTAAATTGTATATACAGACTTAAGTACTGCAGAGAAAACTCAGAGTAGGATAAGGAACAGGAACAGGCACAGATGCCTCAGAGGTCAAACTACACCTAATTAAAAAGACAACTGGGAAAACTTCCAAAGATATGTTAGAAGCTTATCATGAGGAAACCATTCCTGCCCACCAGCAGCAAGCATGCATGAGGACACCGAGACAGGAATGGGCCTTGCCTCCTAGACAGACAGACTGGCTCTGCTGGAGAAGACAGCACAGGGAGCAGCAGCAGTTACTGGGCTCAGAGACGTGCGAGGTAGGGAGAGGAGGTAGGGTCAGCAAATCCTAAAAGGCAGCACAAGCCAAAGCAGTCCAAGCCAACCGAGGCTCCTACTATGATAATACAGACAGCCCTCGGCCGTTCTCAAAGTCACCAAAGGCAGAGACAGCCCAGGCAGATGAGGAGAATGCAGTGAGTGCACACAGTAAGTACCACTCAACTCACAGAGGACTAAACTAGGCCTGCACTGAGAGTTTATAAGGATGAAGGTAGAAATCTTAGCCCACAGAAAACCCATTTGTTTAGCTATAATGCAACAGACAAGCACATAGCAAACTTGCTTTCTTATGGTGAAGTCTGTCTTGTGATGACTTTCCAAAAGAAAGAAATCCTGATTTTCAGAAGTGTGCTAGTAGGTACAAATAACCTAAATAGGAATTCTCAAAACTCAAGATACAAAACACAGAAAAACAGCCATGGATGGCTGTTTCATTTTACCATGACCTATCATGTCACCAATTTAATTATGAAAATACATTGAGTCAGTACCGCTGTTCATTTGGCTAATATCCTACTTGGAATGGCTACACTAGGTGCAACTATGATGCTAATTTTTCCGGGGCTAGTGATACGGGTCAGTAGGCAAAGACATTCCCTGCCAGGCCTGATGACCTGAGTTTAACACCTGGAGCCCACAGAGTAGACAAAGAGAACCACCTCACTCAAATTATGTCTGACTCTCATATACTCAATATGGCACATGCTTCACCCCCCAGACACAACACACAAAACACATAAATAAAAAGTAAAGAGAAAGAGGGCGAGAAAGACTGACTTTGAAATGTTTATATGGATATAAAGCATGCTGCACAGCCAAAACAGACTTTGATTTATTTATTTAAGGAGATTAAAGTTCTATTTGCATATTTAACTGTTCAACATTCATGGATATTCTAACTAGATGAATCTTACAATGGACTTTATTTGCAAAAACATTAAGATTTTTTTTTCATTTGTGTGTGCACGCTTGTGTAAGCCTTAAGTGCACCACATGTGTCTAGGAGCCTGCAGAGAGCAGAAGAGGATGTGAGATCTCTGAGAACTGGAGTTAAAGGCAGTTGGCAACCACGTGGGTGCTGGGAACAGAAGCTGGTCCCTGTGTCCTCCTAACTGCTGAGCCATACTGCCAGCAAACCAAACTTGATGTAGTAGTAATCACTGAGATTTTAAAGCCAGTCCATTTTAAGAAAAATGAAATTTCTAGATGGTTCAGAGATAGTTTCAAATATGAGTGTATGGATTTATATAAAGTTAATTTAAATATTCAGTTTTTCAAATCATATTTTGAAGATAATTTAAACTCTTATGAACATTTTAAAACTTACTTCAAAACTAAGGTCTTGGATCAAGATATCTCCATTTGGTGTTGCTAAAGGAACATGATCAAACCTAAAAGGGACATTAACAGAAAGCGGGAAATTAAAACATGTAAGAAACTTAAATAGTTCAGTACTCCGAATAGAAGTGACCCAACACAGCAAAAGACCATTCAGACACATCATAAAAGAGTACATTCAGGGGACAAAATGCAACTGAAAAGGTTCTCAAGATCTCTACCCACACAGAAATGCAAATGAAAACTGCAGTGAGCATCACCCCTAAGGATGGCAGTTATAAACACAAAGGTACAAGCTGGCAAGATACAGAAGAAGAATCCTTAACCACTGTTGGTAAGAATGGAGCAGGAAAGCAATATGGAGGTTCCTCACTTAACTGCTCTAAGTTCCCTGCTTCACACAGGCACTCCTAACTCCAGGTGCCTATCCGAAGGAAATACAGTAACTGTCTCAGAGTGGGACCTGTGCTCCCACACTCACTGCCGCTTTTATTCAACGAACCAACTGGGGAAACTCTCTTAATGTCTTTCAATGATAAATGGATAAAGATATGTCATATGTGTAAGTACACACTCTCACAAAGGAGTATTATTCAGCCTTAATAACAAAACAAAAAATCCTGAATCTGGAGTGCTGAAGAGATGGCTGTGGGTAAGGCTGCTCTGGCAGATGGCCCAAATTTGGTTTCCAGCAACAGTTCCAGTGGCTCAGAACCATTTGTAACTCCAGCTGCAGGGGATTCAATGCCCTTTCCTGCCTCTACACACACCTGCACACACATGGTACACACACCTGCAGACATGGTGCACACACCTGCACACACATGGAGTGCACACCTGTACACACATGGTAACACACCTGCACACACATGGCATACACACCTGCACAAACACCTGCACACACACTTGCACACACATGGCATGCACACCTGCACACACATGGTACACACCTGCACACACATGGCACACACACCTGTACACACATGGCGCACACACCTGCACACACACCTGCACGCACACCTGCACACACGGCGCGCACACCTGCACACACATGGCGCACACACCTGTACACACATGGTACACACCTGCACACACATGGCACGCACACCTGTACACACATGGCGCACACACCTGCACACACCTGTACGCACACCTGCACACACATGCCGCGCACACCTGCACACACATGGTAACACACCTGTACACACATGGCGCACACACCTGCACACACATGGTGCACACACCAGCACACACATGGTAACACACCTGCACACACATGGTGCACATGCATAAGCAGGAACACAGACAAGCACATAAGGAAAATTTTGTTTTAAACTCCTCAAACCACAGACATGTTTTTAGAAGAACTGAACTGGATATCTTTTGATGACAGAGAGCATTATGGTAAGAAAAATGAGAGAGAAAAGAAACACAGTTCATATATAACTTACACACAGAACGTGGGAGCAGCTGCTAGGAGCCGAGGGAAAGGGAAATGAAGGTGGAGTCACTAGAGGACCATGAAGGAAGAGGAGTGCGCTCTAGGTCTAACCAGCAGCCCAGAAACAACAGCTAAAACTACGCTCTACACACGTGAAATAACATAGACACACACTGCACACATTCAGGTGTGGAAAGAAAAGATGTAATAACTTAGCTGAAATAGGGACATTATTTTACAATAGGTAATGTAGGTAATATCAAAACATCAAACTATATACATATAAATGTATATGTACCTTAATCATAAACTTAACTTTTAAGTCAATGATATACCAAAGCTATTTAAAATTTTTTAAAGATCAATTTTAAATCGCACATGTAACTACATGCTGAAGAGAAAGGTTGCCATGAAGTGTAACAAGCGTGTGGAGTACAGCACAGCCTTTTCTGGTACATACTTTATAATGTTGTCTGTATTGATGATTTCTCCAGCACCAGGTATCAAGGGAATGGCTTGTGCTCCTTCAATACCTTAACAGAAAATAACCATTAGGGCATTATCTATTAGGAAAACCTTCAATCCATGACTGCAAACTATGATGTTTATATTTACCCTTCTCCTGTTGTGACACCATTGTACGTTCATATCTGCCATGATTTAAATCCTTTAGTACTTGCATTAATTCTGTAATCCGAGCCGTAAAACTAAAATTTAAGAGAAACCAAAATCAAAAGTCTAGGCTATTACATCTTTTATATAAACTGAAATGTCTAAAATGTAACTTAGCTTAAGAGACATAACCTAAAGGAAGTCGAATCAGTATAAAATATTAATAACACACATGTCCTACTTTGCTTCAGTCAAAGAGAAGGGACAGGAAATGAGGAAGAGCTTTCACAGGGTCCTCGTCTCAACAACACCCCACTCAGAGACAAGACAAGTGTTTCCCTTGGTCACTAACACGTATTCTTGTTAGTACACACTGCAGACACAGGAAAGCTGGGATCTGAGCTGCTGGAGTGACCTACTGTCACATATACGACAAGAGAAGGATGCATGGATGCATACTGCTTCTCTAAAAAGGGGAAACTGAGGACATCCCAGCTCTCATATTCTGAAGAGGGGAAATGATAAAGAATTCGTAATATTTAATGAAAATCACCGGACAACAGAACCAGTCCGGTGATAAGAAGTTGGGGAGTGTAAGAGGGCCATACATGAAAAGTCAAAGAGGAGGTTTCTATCACAGAAGCAAACAGGGTGTTTATTTTAAGTTTACTTGTTTGGTTAAATAACAGGCAGAAATCTCCCAGAGGAAACCCTGGGAGAAGATCGTGCATTTATATCCGGTGTTGACAGTGTCACAGAAGCACACTTGTCCCTTTAGTCATGAAGTTTGTATGCACTAAGTACGATGCTTTTAACATACCAACCTCTCCTTAATAAAACGGTTTTGGGGGTAGGAGAAAGAGGAAAAAAGAACCCAGCTGCCATAAATCCTTAAGGAGTAAAAATCTATAGTTGAGAACAAAAAGATTCAAATGTAAAACTTCTACTCACTAACTTAAATTTCTGTAAAAAAGAAGGTTGCCAAATATCATCATATCCCCAACTTATCCGAGGCCGGTGTCCATGAAGACAGCAGACAAACGGGACACTACTCACAGAGCTGCCTTCAGGAAGCATGGGAAGTTCACTGGGAGAAGCCGTCCTTAATTTTCTACCAAAACCAGCTTCCTAGAGTAGGAAGGGTCAGTCCCTCCCATAATTTTAATCTCATCTGGGTGCCAGCATTATAAGAACAATATATGCTTAAAAATTATTCCATGCAATTGCTTATTAGTACAAATCTTACCCGGCCAATCTAGTCATTTCACGCCCAGCCAAAACTATACGACCCAAAGCTTGAGACATTCTCAAAAGCATTCTTCCACTTTGGTAGTAATCCTTAAAGACAAATGAGTATTAGACTTTGCTCATAATTCTAAAATAAGATAAAGCCTTAACTTGAACGTTCATTACACTAGTGTAGGTAGTTTACCTCTAGCAGTTCTGAGTGTGTGCTGTGAAGGTGTCGGGGGTGTGCCAGATCGAGGAACGGGCGACTGACGACCAGGTACCCCACTACAGTGGCAATATCTGAACAAAATAGTTGAGATTTTAAGTACTGTCATTTTACTTTTTCCACAAATCATGTTGCACCATCTCTTTAAAAACATACTTACATTTGGCAATGATGTTATCAATGAAACCCATAGAAAACCGGAAGAAAATGAAATTGTGTAGGTGTTCCACCTGACAGAAAACAAAACAAAGTGTGGTTTTCCTCCTGACAAATATAAAACTAATTTTCCCTAAGGATAAAGCATAATTAATTTACAAACATATACTGAATAGCTCTGATTCCTGACTCTATTACACACCACACAATAATAAGCACAATGGTGAACTGTGATCAGATGCCAAACACACGCATCACACTGTGTTTACTTAACATTGTCTCCATTACACATAATAGTGTAATGCTGTTTCCAATGCTGCCAGGCAGACACCTATAAACACAAACTCGTCAATCACCAAAGCAAAAAGGAAGGGTGCGAAGCCGTTTCCAATCCACTTGTCAGAGAAGGTCAAGTTGTACTAAGACGTGAGTGTGTGGCTGAAGCCCCAAGGCTGAAGAGTGCTTTGGAACGCTGCTGTGTGGGTAGTGCTTTAGGCACACTCTAAACACTCCGGTCACGTGAGATGGCAAAAACATCATTTCTCAAATAGCCTAAGACAGCCTTTTAGTATTCTTGAAATATGTATTCAGTATCACAAATTCCCACAAAAATCTTAGCTCCCAAGAGGCAAGATCTCACCTGTCATGCTCACCACCTAATTCCCGTTAGCACTTAAGCTGTCTACCTGCCACTGAATATCTTCTGAATGAGGATAACTATTTGAACTCAAAATAGCAGCAAATAAAGAAAAACAGCTTTTAGAAAATATTTATATTCTAAATCAACAAACTATGACCAACAAAATCTAGCAAGCCACTTCTGCTACAAATCGAGTTGTTTGTCATACCACTCGCGTATGTACTGTATGTCCAACAGAGACTTTTCCCTCACAGAGAAAGCTTGCTGACCTTACTCTACAAAAGTCTCCACTGCTCTGTAAAAACCATAAATTAACCATCCAATGAGAGTTCTATAGCAAACACGGCAAAAATGAACAAGATTATTTTAGTAAATTAATCTATAAGTGGAAAATTTAATGTTGATATAATAGTTTTTAAACTCGTTTTTAGATTAAAAACAGTATAAAGACTTGCTATTTAAAATATATCTTACAGATTTATTCATACACATGTAAAGGCAGAGAAAAAAACCATGTGACCATCAAGTGTTTATCTTACCAGTTTTCGGAAGACTGAATGGATCGTCTGCTTTTCTCGTTTATTCCCATTGTAAAAGGCAATTTCTTCACTATTAAGAAAATAATTTAGCAATTAATGCCAATGTTGTCTCACCCTGACATGTAACTCAGTGTTCAATGAGTGAACTTCTGTATGTGAGTGGGCATCTTGGGCCAGTGCGATGGCTCAGGGGTAAGAGGCAAGCCTGACAACCTGAGTTCACTCGCCTAAGCCTACATTACAGTGGAAGGAGAGAACTAACTCCACAAATCTGTCCTCCGACCACCAAAAGCACTCAGTAGCAGGCCCCTCCATCTTATCACTAAGAGAATATCTGGCATAGGCCAAGCCAGGGAGAGTAATTGAGATCGAGTTCCTAGCTAAGCTTATAGGAGCACAAGAACACACAACTGACTGGATCAAACTGGACTACAACCTACCCGTAAATAACCTGGCTATAAAAGATGCAGTGAGCAAATGCTCACAAACTGCAAATAAGACAGAAGAGGAAGATATCTTATTATAGAGAAAGATTAGGCTGAGACAGACATTATAGACCATGAGTTAAATTACAGACCCAAACCAGATAAAGAGGGGGAAATACCAGAAAAATAAAGTAGTGATGCTTTGCTACACAGCCTTTGACAGTGCTGCCGTGCCACCAGGAGGTCTAAGACACCAAAATGGTTCTTATGCTTGCACCACAGTATTCCTCACAGCCTTTTCCCCCAGAGCACGAACAGGTCCACAAGGGCCACAAAGATCACCAGTGGGGAAAACAGTACCATACAACAGTACCATACGATGAAGAACGCGCAAATGTAACTTAGGTAAATTCTTTAAATTCTCCTAACAAGCACAGTTCAGAAGCTAAAACTATTGCTCTTGTCTAACCTAAAGTTAATAATCTTTCTGTTCTGTAAGTATGATGAAAACTGCTCAAGCCAAGTACTTATAGAGTTGCAGGTGGTTGTGAGCCATCATGTGCTTACTAGGAATTGGACCCAGATCCTCTGCAAAAGTCATAAACGCTCTGAACTGCAGAGCCATCTTTCCAGCCTCTACAACATACTTCGTAGAGCACCAGAAAGCAAATACCTACATAGAAGCCTAAACACTACAGCCTGGACACTTAAGAATGTAGGTGGGAGCTTGTGAGAGGGCAGGCAGCACTGGAATGCAGACCTGACAAACCCAGTTCCATCCCAGAACTCCACAAGGTGGCAGGAGAGAACTGAGACCTCCACATGGGCACCAACCACTCGTTATGCACGGGTGCGCATGATATACAAAGTGCATATGTAAAGCCTCAGTACACTAAGGCAGGAGAATTGCAAGTTCAAAGCCAGCCTGGGTTACATACTAAGACAGAAAAGTAAGACCCAAGAAAGAGTAAGAAGATGGAAAAAGAGAAGAGGGAAGGGTCTCTTAAACTGCGAGAAGCAGTTTCTTCTTTTTGTTCCTGGTGCTTGCAGCTTGTTCTTGCCATTCTGTGATCACAAAAGCTAACCAGAGGAGAGGATGGTTATAACACAGGGCAGGGCCAAGAGGATACCAGCAAGAGCCACAGCTCCATCCTGCTGTGCCCAACTGTGCTGTCCTAAGGGTGCTTACATGACACAACCAAAGCCTCTACTACGGGAACGTGCTGTGTTCTAGTAAAAGCATACCACAAACGCCTTTCCACTATTATACCCACTAGCCCCATGCCTCCCCAGAGCATGACACTCTACATATAAAATCAACAGAAGGAAGGGAAGAGGAACTACTAGAAGAGTAATCTCCTAATAGTACTAGGACCCTCAAAATTGACTTAAAGTTGGCAGACAGGCACAAGAAGATTTAAGAGCACCTTAGTTCCTGGAGGAAACCTGAGCCAGAGGCATGATAGAGTTAATCATCGTGACAATTCATTAGCCATCTACAAGAAAAGAAGCTACAAATAACTTCCTAAAATCACATGGTTTATAATTAATAGGTAAAAACAAAAGCTAAAATGGATGGCTTCAATGGCTACATTTTTTCCTTCCTATTTTAGATCTCAAAACTGCCCAGAATGCAGTTATGGCCTGCAATCAAGAGACCCTGAGGCTCAATGCCCAGCATTCCTTCTCCCACAAAAATACTGTGTGGAAAAACAGTGTTACTGAGAACTTCAAAACAGTTACAACTTGAAAATGTCTGTGGATAACTTAAGGCAGAAGTTTCATTGAGTAAGTACAAAAATTTGAATACTATCATGACTAAATTTTAAAATGAAATTCACAGAAAATCAGTCAATAAAAAACATGAAGAGGTAAATCAAGGAAACTACACAGCTAATAAAGAGTACTTGAAACATGCAGGATTTCCACTTTATAAATATTCTTCATAATGTTTATTTTCAAAACAAGTAAAAACCCTCACTATTTCAGTGCCTATCTTGTTAGAATTTCAAGTCAATATAAAGGACGTCAATAAGCACAAAGATGAACTTTGACTACTGCGGTAGAACGGCCTCCGTACCTGTTGGTGATAAGCCGTGAGTTAACGTATCTGTACTCTCCTTCGTACTTCTGCTCCATAATTGTCATCTTACCGATGGGTCTTCTGAGTCGAGTGAGGAACAGCCCAGAAACAAGCAAGTAAGCCAACATGCATGCTGGGCCCTGTGGTTAACGAAGGAGAATGATGTACAGCACTCACGGGTATGGTAATGAAACCCACGTGTAGGTTTGTAAGTAACTGAAACCCAGAGAAGCTGGGCCTTTGTCTATCCTCTCTCTTTTTCTTCTTTTCCTGGAAAATCACATGCTAGTCTCTATACTTCTTCTACTGTCATCCCCCCAACTCCTGTAGCTCTGTCCCCAACAAGTGACCACCTAAAGCCTCTCACGGACTTACCTTCTGCTACCTAGCCATCTTCTGCTGGAACCCAACTTCAGGTTCTCCTAAGAGCCCACGACAACCCTCAGACCTGTGTTCCACTCTCCCGGAATGCCAGCAGTTCCTCTAGGCGCCCTCCTTAGCCTGTCTCACTTCTAGCCCCATCATTTTTGGATACAATATACCACTGCCAAGTACGTACCATGCACCCTCACCCAACATCTATAGGTGTCAAGGGCAATCCTTAAATAAGCTATCAGTCCTTCCCTGCTGTGAACTATGCTTTTGTCTTCCATACGTTATAACTCCGTAAATGACCCCACAGCCACTGACCATCCTAAAAAGCTTCAATGAGTCCCCAAAACACCCTTAATTTCTACGTACCTCTCATATTCTGCCCCACTCACAACTGTTCTCCTGAACATGCCACTCAATAGGGCTGTTCTCACATCTGACAAGCTTAACATCTAATGGGCATCTATGAATCTCCTCACATCAGTTCACAGTCAGCTTCAGTTCTTCTAGGCACTGAGTATGTCCTCAGAATGCCCACTATTCATTATAAGTGCCAGAAGAACTACTTCTTTAAATATGTTGAAATCTCCCTTTTACAGAACTGGCTCACCTTTTATGGCTTTACAACGTACATGAATATATGTGTCAATATTTTTCAAAATTGTATTAGACTGATTGAACACATGATAAGTGTATTTTTAAAATGTCAATGAAGAATTATACATATAAATATGAAAAATACCAGAAATATAAATTACAGTATAAAGGCTAAAACATTAGGTCTATTTCCTCTCTTATGGTGCAGTCAGTTACAATTTAATTACACCTGATCACAGGGTAGTAAAGAGAAAAACAGAAATTCAAACAAAAGGAAAGCAAAAATAAAAACTAGGTAAATTATTAATCAGCCACAAAATTAATAAACACACACACATATAGGTAGATGAGACCAACACACACATATGGTACATGAGACCAACACACTGTTACATGGTTTGCTATAAATACTTAAGAATAACATTAAAATTATTAAGTTAAATGTCAATGAAACTTTTAAAAAGTTCTTGTCACCACACATATCAGAGAAAAGAAAATAAGGCTCATGGGCTAGCCAACAATTTATCATTATAAAATAATTCTGAAACTAGTATTTCCATTCTGAGTATATTGCTAATATTATTCTAATTTTTTATTAAAATCAGTTGCTGCCAAATCTCTCATTAACATTACTTTGCAACAATAAGCACATGTGAATTGAACGTATGCAATGTTTAAATATTTGTGGTTATTATTGCTAGAAAAAATTTGATGTATCTAATTTAAAAAGCCAAATTAAGATACTTATTTTAGAGCCTCCAGTATAGTATTATTTTATAATCAGAACATATTAGGTATAATAGAAGATGTTTCCAAGGTGACTTTCACACTGATCAAAGCACAATATTGTAGATTTTAAAATGTGGAACAGGGTAGCAAGAGGGCTCAGCGGGTAATGATACTCTTTGCCAAGGTTGAGTTCAATCCCTAGAACACTACATGATGAAAGAATACAAAACTCCTGCAAGTTGTCCTATAATATCCATGCACAAGCGTGTATATCTGTGTGTGAGCACACATGCACACATGCAAACACACACAAGAATAAACAAGACTCACCTGAGCTCCAATCGCACTTGTTAACTTGAAAATGTACAAAACTATGTCTAAAAATGGCTGCAAAATAAACATTAGAATACACAGAATTAGATCTGACAACTAATACAAGATGTTAAATATAAGATGCAATTCAACATTTAATACATACTGTGTGGAACTCTCACTATGTATAATAATTAGACTGTAACAGTACTTAGATCAAAGAACATACAAAAATAAATAAATAAAGTTCTTAAGAAACTTGAAATGGAGATATCCCGAATGATGACTACTGATCACCATGTCTGAGAAGTCCTTCTCTTCCTCACTAAGATAGCTCTACCAGAATAATTATTCAACGACAGAGTAATATAAATATGTTAAAACAGAATTACTTGAGTTATAATTTCAAATCAGCTTTGATACAAGCTGATTTTGGTTTTGATACAACATCTGTAAAATGAAAGGGTCTTCCCAACAATTACATAAATGAAATAATTAAGTGAGTCCATGAAGAGTATTTGATGATAAAATACTTAAGTTTCTATACGTTCAAGTACTGCTACTCACTGAGAACCAATTCAACCAGTGTTTCAAAAGCAGCATGTACTGTGACCTTTTTCAAGGAACCCAAATTGTGTTTATTTATTTGAAATCAAATACATGAGTACTAATACAAATGTCTTACTTTACGAATTGGCTCATACCAAGATGTACATTTCCCTTTCTCTTGTATATTATTAAGAAACAAAATACTTTAAAATTTTGCCAGGTGGTGGTGGCACACACCTTTAATTCCAGCATTCAGGAGGCAGAGGCACTCTGATCTCTGAGTTTGAGGCCAGCCTAGTCTATACAGTCAGTTCCAAGATAGCCAAGGCCAAGAGAGACCCTGTCTTGAAAAAAAAAAAAACAAAAACCAACCAAACAAACAAACAAATACATAAAATTTCAATTCAAATATATATAAAGGTTACTGGTCAAAAATAATATTTATAATTTAAGAATTAAATTCATGTTTAAAACAGAGAATGCACTGTGCACAGAAAGATTATAATTAATTTCAGAATGTTTCTCTATTGCGGGTATGACACTTTATGCTACACATTTGTTCAAGTACCAAGAGGAAAGGCTATGTAACAGTTTCTTTCAAAATTAGCTTCATCAATCTATTAATAATCCTGAAGAGAGAGGCACTAGAGAAATGACCCAGTGGGTAAAGTGTTTGCCACGGACAGCTGACCACTCAAGTCCTGATGCATCTGTAATCTCAGCACGTTCCTCTCAAGAGATGAGAAACTAAAATCACCAGAAGCTCGTGGAGCTCAAACACAGCAATGAGCAGCAAGAGAGACACTATCTCAAAGCCAGGGAAAGTGTAAGGACTGACATCCAAAGCTGCATGCCATGGCACCTGCACATGTAAACACATTCAAAATGCATGCACACACACACACACACACACACACACACGCACGCGCGCGCGCACACATACTCACACTTACGCACACATGTACAAACATATGTACATGCACAGAAGAAGAGAAGCAGGAAGTCCCTTGTCTCATTTTATGGATGTGTAATTTGAAATATAAATTAAAAGTCAACCTGTAGGAAGTTGTAGAAGTAAAAGACAAGAACACTTGTCTGAAATCAGTCCACACAATTCTTATACAACTTTTGTTAGACACTAATTTCAATTCTAGGCAGAACAGCTGACAAAAACAAGATTTTAAATTAATTATACAATTAAAATGATTATATCTATCCTAATTTTCTTTTAAAAATTCTTTACATGCCACTCCCGTGCACCCAATCAATTTTATATATTTGCTCAGATTCAAAATTCAACAATCTAACAATTTTTTTAAGTAGGTAAACTTACCTTACTAAGATTTGAATACAGATCAACTACACTGTTACAAAACTTCTCTACATCCTGCGTAAGCAGCTGGTCTGGATTTGCTATTCTGTTATCCAGGTTGCCCATTTTATAATAGGTGAAAGCTCTGAAATAGCAATCAGAAGGCGATGTCAAAACAAGGGAGTACAGAGACCATGCCCATCCATATCCTACCGCAGCACAGACACACAGACCAGGCTGGACGGTCTAAGGACCGTCCTAACGTACGTCAGCTCTGGGGAAGAGCCAGGAGAAGGAGACGGTGGCTAATGGGAGCACTAGGCTAGAGCCCACCACTGGCAGGTCACTCCCAATGCAATCCTGATGTCAGAGCCACAAGAAAAAGTCTAATCTCATAACCACTGCTGCCCAATTTACACAGTTCTAACTTAAACACAGAGTCTCACTTACTGGAGATACTCCTCATAGAGGTATCTGGTGAGTCTTACGCGGAAGCACAGTTTGAGCTCATTTAACCCGTACTTCAGGAAGTTATTAACCAGAGAGATCTAAAACAAACAAGAGTATTATTGGTTTTGCTTCAACTTCGACTTACTAAATTGAAATTTATTTCTCTATCAGTTTCTGTACCTACGAGTTCTGATTTTCATAACTCAGGCCATATTGCAATTCAGTTGTTTTATTTAGATTTTATAACTGCAAAAATAACAAGCTAAGCCACATGTACTTAATTACCCCTATTTGGCTTCTTACTTGGAGCTTAATTTTAAAATATTATTCTGAGACTCTTTCTGCGTAATCAGAAACGCAAATCTTTCCGATTTCTACCTGACAGCGGCTGTACAAGTTCACACCCTCACATTTCCACCTTCTGCTCGCCTATCAACACTATAGCCTAGACAGTGGCTTCCAGTCACGCTCCACGTGCTTGTGCTTAAAGTGTGAGTTTATATGCTATCTTCCAGATTATTCGAGAACCACTTTACTAGTCTATCTCACAATTCAATCAATCCTTCCAGTTTTGTTTAAACTACATTATTAAAAATGTTCTTATATAGTGATTCCAACCTTTTATTCCTGGCACTTACATTAATTTTTGATTTGAAAGGTCTAAAAATTATGTATGCCCATCCCCAAGCTTTATTAAAATTAATTAATTAATTTCTCAAGGAAGCTTCTCTTTTCTCCCCCCAAATCTGGATATTTAAAGTCTTATAGGGCCAAGAAAATAAAAATAAAGACCAAGGTAAAAAAAAAAAAAACCACTTGGGTTTTTTTTAGGCTATACTAATTTCTAAGTTAATTCAGCGAATAGACTCTATTTAATAGTGATTCAAGTTACAATTGTTTATGTTCTCAATCAATAGTTTCTGGACGATCTGCCCATTTTATTACTCCCACTTTCACAATCTGGAAAACTGTGTCTAAGTGGGAGAGGCGTTATTGCCATGTAACAGAATCTCGTTAAACACTGGAGAAACCTGGTCAGCAGGGCTGAGAGGAAAAGGAGGAGAGAGAGAAGAAGGGAGCAAGGTGAGGGGGGAAGGGGGGGGACAGAAACAGAAAGGAGAAGAACATGTGTGTGTACGTGTGTGTTACATACACTAACATAAATAAAACCAAGCCAAACAAATTTTTAAAGTGTTCTATTAAGTGTAAAGGTTTATACTGAGAAAATAAGAAGCTAAACTACAAAACGTAACACAAAATTAGAATTTAATAGCACAAATCTAGCACACATCCAAGGTCTAATGAGGCATAAAGAAGCGCACTTACAAGAGGCATGGCGGCGATGAAGTTGAATAAGTACCTCTTGAAGTCTTTGCTGCTACGACCAATGATGCCACTGCAAACCAGCACATGCAATGCATTAGTTGCAAAAGAAGCCAAATATAACACTAGAAAAACTAGAGCTCTAAAACCATTCTTCTGGATTTCTACTGAGTTATTAAGTAATAAGAAAAAAAAGAAAAGAAGTCTTACAAACATGTTTACAAGTTTTGAAATATTTTAACAACTTGCTTGAACTTGGCTACAGATGACAAGATGAAGAAAAAGGTAACTAAGGGCCACAGATGTGCCCGGTAGAACTGCAGAAGAAAACATGTGCTTAGTTAGCATGTGCGAGATTCTGGGTTACAACACCCAGGAATTCTGGGATGTTACAGGTTAAACCAAAGGAGTATTCATTTGTTTTGAATATTTTAGCATCCTTGATTCTCACTGGAATGAACTAGTTAGTGATGGAAGAAAGCCTTCCTCAGCCAGCTGGAAA
Organism: Rhynchomys soricoides; assembly: GCA_019843965.1. Taxonomy (NCBI): domain Eukaryota; kingdom Metazoa; phylum Chordata; class Mammalia; order Rodentia; family Muridae; genus Rhynchomys; species Rhynchomys soricoides. Next base: position 3,352,947 of record JADRCH010000245.1, on the reverse strand, counting down.
GGGCAGAGAGTAAGCAGTATAGGTCTGTGGGTTCAAGGTCTTGTTGCAATTACTCAATGCTTTCACCAATGGAGTAGAAGTAACCAAGACAGCCTGACTAGACTCTAATAAAGCTTTACCTTTAAAAAAAGGTATGAAGTGTGCACACCTTTAATCCCAGCCCTCAGAGGCAGGCAGATTCTATGAGTTTGAGGCCAAGCTGATCTACATATTGAGATTCAGGTCAGCTAGGGCTACATATTGAAACCCTATCTAAAAGGAAAAAGAAATTTAAAAAAAAAAAATTAAGGTAAATAATGAGAGGTAGCTGGCCAATCCTGAGACTGGCTGGCAGGCACATAAGACAAGTATCAAAACCAGTCTGTATAAGCTTCAGGTCCCTTGACACAGTTCAACAAAAGCAGTTCCTCTTTTATCTGCATTTTGTCTCTTTTATGCATTTACCTGCTTTAAAAATGCATATTAAGAATCTAAAATAAGGTTTCCACTACTTTATTTAAGGGTCTGAAAGTTGGAGCTGGAGAGTTCAGCCAAAAAGAGCACTTGCCACACTTGCAGTGGATCTGGTTAGTCCAGCACCCACATGGCAGCTCACCACTGTGTAACTTTCTTCTAGCCTCTGCGAGCACTAGGCATGTGTATGGTGCACACACGCAGTCATACAAGCAAAACCATAGACATAAAATAAAAATAAATCTTAATAAGGGTTTGAAAGCCACTATAATGAGTATATTGTGTATATATATTTATTAAAGAGATCATGTATGATGTGACCACACATCTTGTGTGTGGTCACAGAACTTTCTTTTCAGAGAAGTTTTATTAATATTTCCAATGTAATTATATAACTATATATATAGATATATTGCAAATATCTATATATTGAGAACATGCATAATATTTACATTGAGAAACACTTCCACAAACAACTTGCCTAGATCTCCCAAATAGCTGACTGATATATGATAAGGAAATAATTTATTTTTTTCTGAGGTAGGAGGTGAATAAATTTGGGGAAATCTGGATTAAACAAAGCTATCAAACATCTTTACCAAAGGTTTTTTTCAAAGATTTTAATATATAAAAATCTAAAAGGGCTTTAGAGCATGCTCTATTTTCTTGACAAAACTTTTAGGAATTGTTACCTTATATTATGGAAAAAAATAAAATATACAATTTTTCTTAACTCTTGATGAGAAAAAAAATACTGGTCTTTAAAAAGCTGAACTACAAGGGAAAAAATGGAACAGTACAAAGATACTGTTTTAGCAATAATTCTATTTAAAACAAGAAGTAATTAGGGCACTGGAAACAAAAAGCTTGTAAGTTAAAATTGAATCAAACTACAGAAAACCAACGAGCTTCAGCATTGGCCAAGCCATGAGGGAACCCCTGGAAACTACACAGAGCATGTGGTACTGCGCATGCCATCCACACATCGCTGTGCACTGTTTACCAATGGAGTAGCTGCTATAAACTTAAAAAATGGTTCCTTGAATAAAGCCACACTTCTGCTTATTATTCCACTGCAAAAGAAAAACAGTTAAGAAAGAATAATCAAGTCACCATTACTCCTGAAGACTCAAAGACATTTATGAAAGATGGTCTGGTCCTCTAAAAGTAATGCCTATAACAAAATAGATGACGATAAACACATCTCTATGGTTGGGTAGAGAGCACGGTGAGAAAAGATGCTCATCCACACTGTGGCATCACTAGTTTCATCCTTAAGATGAATGTGCCCGTTCTACACACTTCTCAGCCGTTACTAACAAGTAAACCTTGGAACACTAGACCTACTTAGAAGGGCCAAAAAGGAAAAGACAAATTCATTCACAGTGTAACTTTAATATTGAGACAAAAAAGTATTCATTTTTCAAATAAAATTGTCCTGCATTATTGTCCTGCAATAGTTAAACTTTTTAAACTAAGCAACTAATAAGTATTTGTATTTAATCAAGTGTCAAAGTCCCACATATGACTGAAGCACAAACCTGTACAACATCAGAAGTGGTTTTAGTTACTTTCTAGTCATATGAAGAGATGCCATGACCAGAGGAAAAATGGCAAAGGCTGCTGACACCGCAAAGCCTACTCTCAGGGGAAATTAATAACAGTTTATTTTATTTTATTTTATTTTATTTTAGACAAGGTCTTGCAACAGAGTGCAAGGCTGGGCCCAACTGTGCTGTTCTCCTGCCTCAGCCTCCAGAAAGCTGGGATTATAGGTATGTGCCATAACACATCACATCAACTCCAGAAGAATTGTTTTAAATAAGATAAAACTCCAAGAAAACTTGTAGAAAAGAATTTTTTTCCAGTTTCTAAATTAAAATTTAAAACTGAATACTAGGCTAACAGAATTATAAATTGACTTATGTCCATCATCATCAACTAAATTACAAACCAACTAGTCTTAGCAATTAATTTTCTATGTAACTAAGTATGTAAGAAAATCGATTCAATAAAAAATAGAAATATTTAGTACATAAAAATTACTGAATTTATAATATATGAAAAGAAAAAACTTTAAGAATATAATTTTTCATTCTATTCTTTAAGAGATAAAGTAATATTCAATTCTATACCATTCTTTATGTGATTCTATCCAGATAATATAATATTTGTAGTGGGCATAAACTGTATATTTTTACTACTCACAAATACAGTACCATTTGTGAAAACTATAATAATAAGAGAGACACTTAAAATTATAGATAAAATTATCAAGGAAAAATATGAAGCTTTACAAATCATATGGAAGGTTAGAAATGTCTTCTTACTAACGCCTCAAATTACTTGGGTTTATAGCTTACATAAACAGAGCATGACCAAAAAATATTGTTGCACATGCACATATATGCATACACTTAAGACTCCTATGGACACCTTCAGTAGAGACCTTGGAATAGAGATCAACAAGCCTGAAGTGGTTTTTAAAGTCTACACTTTTAAGTGTGAATTTACAGCCATGAGTCTCAAGCTGTTCAAGAAATTCTTTTAACATGAACAAGGACTGTTAAGGACACAGAAATAATACTGGGCACTAGTGACAAAACAAACAAAATAACTAAGAAAAAAAGAATGGCTTCAGAAAACAAACAAACAAACAAAAACAAAGTATGAGTACTAAAAACTAAGGATCCCCAGAAAAGATGGTTCTTGGAAATAAAGTTATATAAAAACTCTCTGAAAAGTGTGGAGAAAATTTCTAGGTAATAGAATGAAAGTGTCAGATATGATAGGTGATTTTGAAACCTTGCTACAAATTACAATCACCTGATACCTCAAACAGTGACAGCTAATTAAAACCAGAAATCTTGAGTGAGGCCCAGGCATCAGCAATCCTTAAGATGGTACAGATGATTCTACATCCTGCAGCCACGTTGAGAACTAAAAGCTGCAGAGTGACACCTTCAAAGTCTAATGATTTTAGACATTTAATGACAAATGATTTTCAAATTGGAATGCATAAACACAGCTCAATTATCACTGAAGTGTGAGCAGAGAAAGACATTTTCAGATCCACAAGGGCTCAAAATTATACTTTCCCTCCTCAGAAAAAGACTATGTCTACCCAAATGAGAAAGTAAACAGGAATATGACAATAAAAGATCCAGGCACACAGGAACTAGAGACACGGGATGGGTGAACACCGTGCAAGTGTGTGCTTGGCAATATCACATTATATACACTGTGGAGATTTTACAGTGCTGTGACAAATGCGGAGCTGAGCCAGAACAGTGGACAAACACAAACCTGTAATCTATACACAGCAGAACAAGTGAGAAGCTGTGCACAAGAGCAACTACAAAGCACAGCCTGTAGCTTAACTCTTAACAACACACCGTACCATATAACCAATAAATCCTGACAACCAAACTCTGCAGAGTCACCAAGGAGACAAGCACAAGCGACTTCTCTCCTTCCACAGCAGAGAACAAACCCACCCTAAAGCCACAGAGTCTTCAAAAAAGCTGCACATCCACTCAGGGAGATGTATGTTGAATTCCACAGCCTACATAATTTACCCATACATGTCTACATAGGCTTTTATCTCAAGCAAACATCCCTTTTCACTTTCCTACACAAAGGAGTCAGAAATCATGGGCATAAATAAGCATGTTCCTAGAGATCAAGGATATATAAATGAAAAACATTAAAATTTTGTAAGATTTCAAAAGTATGGGTACATTATCCAAAAAGTTACCTTAGATTATTTATTTTAATACATGTGATAAAATACTGCATACTATAAAACATAATTCCAATAAAAATGTTCACTTTAGCATTTGTATTGTAGTAATAGTAAATTCATTAACAGATGAATGAGTGCTGCAACAATCTGAAATGTCCCAACTGCCATTTTTCAACCTTAAATCCAAAATTTTCAATAGTAGTGATTAAGATAATGTTGGAAATATAATAAAAACCATGAAAAAATTAACCTTAGAATCAGAACAGTCTGGTTTTTTTTCTTTTAATATGGCATATTTCATATGACTCTCACCAAATGTTTTGATATTTTTCTCCAAATTATCTTATTAATTTTAGACACTTTGCAATAGCACCTGTTACACTACACTTTAATTTTTGGGTTACTTGTCTTTACCCCTTTACACAATGTCAGCTCAGCAAGGCCTGATCCAGAATGTCTCCTGTTCACTGGTCTAGATCCCTACCATCACATATCTTAGTGTTGTCTGACACAAAGAAATACCCTCAAACTTTTTATATGGATTAACAACACATGACTGGACTTCAGTATGTTTTAGCCATCCTCCCATTTTGTTGTTGTTGTTTTGTTTTGTTTTTTGTTTATAATAACAATGCTTAAATACAAGGCAAACTACTATTTCACACAAGAAAAAAGTGAGTCAACAAGTACCTTTCAATCAGTGTCCCATTTTGAATCATCCAAACATCACAGTATGTTCGAGATACCAGCATAACAGCAATCAGTACCAGGTAGCCTGTCTAAAATAAACCAGGTAGAGTAAACTAAATGCATTGCAGAATGTTGAAAGAAACAGTAACTTGGTGAAATTTTTGGTCAAATTTTCAGTGTTCTATTCTAACAATACTTATTTACATCTTACGTGTAGTTTATAATAAATTTTAACAGAGCTTAAAGGAAACTTAAAATTATAACATATATGATAAAGGCCTTATAGAGCATTTAACTAATGATCTCATTTAGAATTCAAAGGCAGGTCAAGTAACTCATAGTCAATGGCAGAAACTAGATAGGTAACTTCAGATTTTCTGGCTTGGTATATTGTGATTTTCTTATTTATTTTTAATATGCTACTTTAATAAGAACACTGGTATTGATTATACTGAATTAACTAAACAACAAGCAATGGACCTTAAAATTGTGTACAGACTGTGGCCTAAGAATACATTAAACCAACCAAGGGGGACAGCAGAGGACGAATGCTGGGGGGGGGGAGATTAAAACCACATGACGCAGGCAGGTACTGATCCAGCAGGTCCACATAAGAAATAATCATACACTTCTACTCGGTAAAAATGGTGTTAAAAAGTGATGAGTATGGGACGGTACAACGCCAATACTGGCGATAATTTGGTGACATATTAATAGTCTTTAACTCTTACCTGCACTGCTGTGACTGTTCTAAATAGTTATGAATAAGGAAAGTTGAACATTTAGGATTGTAATTTCTCAAGACTTACCTCTTTACAAAATGTTCTAGGGACCATAATTCTAAGGATCTGTGAGATCCTTGATAAAAACACTCTGTCCACCACCGCTCGCTCCTTCTTTCCTTCTTTCTACACGTAGAGAGGAAAAAAGCCTTTTAAAGATGGTAGCTGCAAAAAATGCAGTGCTTAAAGAGCCACGCTGAGGGTAGCTGCACCAATACAATGATTACAAACCCACATCTCAGGGAACTGCCACAGATGCACAGGACCACAGGGCCACATTTCCTGTCATTGCAGACAACCGGTAAGATGGACAGCTGAATTTACAGTGCACACTTGAGCAGCTCTCCGTATGCAAACAGAGCTACCTAACAGGTGGAAAGAGAAATGAGGTGTCCTCTCTGAGAGAAGAGCACAAGCCAGTAACAAGCAAGTGAAAAAGGCCTGCGCACGTACTCAAGGGACAAGGTGGCCAGTGTGGCTGAAGCTCTGAGAAGCGCAGAATAAGAAATGACCAAGTATCTACTGATGCGGTTTATCTTTTTCAGTAACAGGGTTGAACCCAAGACTTCATGCATGGTGGGCACAGACCCCCACTACAGTCCTGCGCCCCTAGCCTCCACTTCTTAATAAATAGAAACTTTTCTAAAAAATCATGATTTTCCCTAATTTTAAGTGGTGGCTCACACAACTTTAATCCCAACACTCCGGAGGTAGAGGCAAGTGAATCTCTTGAGTTTTAGGCCAGCCTGGTCTACAGAGAGTTCCAGGACAGCAAGGGCTACACAGAGAAGCCCGATCTAGAGAAAAACAAAAAAACAAATGAAAAAAAAAGAAAAAAAAAAAGACAGTATAAAATAAAAACCTTCTGGGTTGCTAGATTTATCACTTAGCGTTTTCAATACACAATCTGCAGATTCTTACTCATAAATTCCTAAGCTCCTTACCACATTCAATTAATTTCTTTCTTTTTTTTTCTTTCTTTTTTTTTTTGGTTTTTCGAGCCAGGGTTTCTCTGTGTAGCCCTGGCTGTCCTGGATAAGGGGAATACAAACAAAGGTAATTTAAGAAGTAACTGCCGATCGACTAGCCAGAGTCATGAGAAAAAGAGTAATTTGGGCAGGGAGACACAGAAAGTGTCCACGATGAGTGGCAAAGTGCAGAAAGGGCTGAAAGCACAAAGAAGAGCAAGTATGCAGCACACACCCAGTGCTGGTGCACACACGCTGTGCTGGGAAGGACTCTGGAGCGCACACGTAGCATCAAGACACTGGAGAAAGAACACAAATGACAAAAGGTAGGGGTGCCTACAGAGGACTGGTTGAAAGGACATAGAAGGATCATGAATTTGGTGTGAGGACAGAGATTTGAGATAAGATAGTGGCTTTTTTCTCCCTTAGAGATTTGTTTTCAAAGGTGCAAGAAAACAGAACTCCAATCTTCTATGAAGATGAGGACAAAGTGGCATCTACAGCTTTCCGTAGGAGTATCTCCTTACTATCCTTAGACTGGGAGACTAGGAAAGAGAAACCCAGAAACTACAACCTACCCCAGAACACATCCTTCCCAGCCCTTTCCAGACCCCAGTCAACCATGGGGTAAAAACGGAGAACTGTCTCCCTCACGTGGTCCTGCTAACGCCATCCCCCTGACGTTACTAGTCGGTCAGGCATAGGGGTGCCTGCTTCGAAACCCAATACCCAGGAAGCAGAGGGAGACAGACCTCTGTGAGTTCAATGCCAGCCTGGTCTATATAGCAAGTTCCAAGCCAGGCAAGGCTACAAAGGAAGACCTTGTCTCAAAGGAAAAAGAGGGGCTGGGGTGGGGGAGAGTGACCTTAATGGAGAAATATAAGCTTTGCTACACTTGGATAGTCACAGTGGACAAAGAGATAGACAGACAGACCAAGATAGAAAGGGCATGGCTTAATGGAAGTAACAGGGTAATAATCACTTTGGTGCTTATTAGTCAATTCTAGAAATACTTTTAAGGAAGAAAAAGAAGGCAAATTAAACATGTATGTAGTCGCCTGTATGGTAATGCATACTTAGGCATAAGAATTACATTCAAAACTATACTAAGAGTACAGATATTAAAGCCAATAAATGGACCCAGGGATAAATGCCATCTATTTGAAAAACAAACGTCAACTTAGTTACTACATAACCCCAAATTCCATACGAAGTTACAGACCATCCAATAAACGTACATATCCATTCAAGGCTGGTACATTCACAGGTGCATTACCCATAAGCTTTGTTTATGTTAACGATGTAAAAACCCCTTACCTGGTGATATAACCCAAACAACAGAATACTACTCAGCATAAAGTGGAATAAAACATGGTTATAGTAACGACCTGAAGAAACCCTGAGTGAAAGGCTACAGGACCACACATGTTGATGACTGCCTTGATATTAAATGCCCAGAGCAGGCAAATCAATAGACAAACAGTAGAACAGCAGAGGAGTGGTTGCCAGGGGTCAGGAAATGATGGTAACAAGAAGTGAGTGCTACTCAGCATGAGATTAAGGGGAGAGAGTGCACTTGAAAAACTTCTTTTTAAGTTGTTGCTCCTTTCATTGTTGATCTTATCTGGCTGGCTTTAAGGGGTTCTGACTGAAACCCTGAAACACACAAGCTGAACCCAGGTCATCATCTCAGCCACAAGGACAGTCAAGGTCATGGCCTGTTTCTCCCATGCTGTAAGAAATCAATGCAAGCTCATCACACTCTATTACTCTCCAGGTTAACTAAGTAATATGAAGAGGTAATTCTTCTTTAAACTTACAAGTACAATGGACATGTACCTGATTTTGAGACTAATTTACTTTGTTAACTTGAGGTACAACTATATATTAAGACCATTATTTTAAAGGAATAGATCTTCACAAGACCAAACTAACTCCTAGACTCTGAGGTTGGTTAAGCTTTCTTTTTCCTTTCTTCTTCCTTTCTTTTTTTTCTTTGTTGAACAAATGTTCACCAAGATCCTTCAATAGAAAGGCTGATACCCTGAATATGAAAGCTGCTATTTGCAAGGTACTACATCTAGAACCTGCGGGGACCAATCAGAGTAGTCGCTGTTCCAATTAAACAATCAGGTAACATCACAACACAGTGGGATGTAGCACTGAGACGCCATTAAGTTTCTATTTGGATGGCCAGAGGTCCCACACTGTCTCTGTCTATTCATTGTGTTTATGTGAACTCCATGACAGATAGGGGAACTTTCAGACCTCCAACAGTTTCAGTACATAGCCATATCTCCCAGATTCTCCATTTTGAAGGCATGTTCAACCTTGGGATTGTCTTTCTGGATCTGAAGGTTCACCACAGCTTTAGTGCAATGACCTTTAATGTAGAACGTTTTGTAAGCCAAGTAACCAAGTGTAGCTGACCCAGCAGCAAACATAGCAGCCGTGATCCACTCAACTGGCAAGCTGAGTTGGAGCTGAGGCACATGGTGTGGGCAGCAGAAATGTGTGACAGGAGCACTCAGATGGGCACTGAGGACTGTGGAGATCCACCTGGGCAAGACGCAACCTCAGGGCTCACTCAGTACCACCAATAAGTTTAAGAGAGTGGTAACAACCATCCAATTCTATGATAAATGTTAGACTTAAATGATGACTATCAAAATAAGGAGTGTAAATAAAGCTACTATTTAAAAAAAGTCAATTGGTGAATACAGAATTAGAGGATCTGTTATCAGAAAAATCAAGAGATACCTACAGATTATAATTTACCAATAACTTAATGTGAACAATAGCTACAACTAAATAAATAATATCAATGTTAGGCTGAATATTAGCAATATGGTGCTCACACCAAGTAATTTAACAGTGTTGATGTATTTCATGCTAGTTGAAATCCTCCTTTGGGTAACTACACTCTATTTTAAGAACAATGTCTAAGGAAATTCCAGGAAAGGTCCAGAGGCATGTATACAGAATTTTTAAAAGATAAAAATGATGTGATATAATATTTAAAGAAAGTGTTTCTAATCATAGTGGTACACATGTTAAACCCTGCACTAAGGAGGCCAAGCCAGGAGGAGGAAGGGTTTAAGGCCATCTAAGACTATACATATAGTGAGATCTTGTCTCAATAAAAGGAAGAAAAACAAAACTACATGGGCAGCAAGTCATCATGGGCTAAACCTAACAGAGCTAATAACTGTCTCCTTAGAAGAGTGTTTTTAATGAACAGATACAAGTAACACTAGAAGACACTAAGCAAGACTCTCAAAGAGAATTCCTGTAATAGAATTCCTACATGTAGGAAAATGGAAGTGAGATTTTAAAACTTGTATTCTAACTCTAAAATTCTGACTGTTTTACCCAACAAAACTGATTAAATAATGCAAACCACCCCCAAAAGTAGGTCATTTGAAATTTTACCTCATTATTCTGTAATGGCGGTTTTCCACTTTTCTTACTGCAAAGGAAAAATAAAAGAGCTTTACTTTATTTGTTATATGCTTCCATAATTAAAATTATTCTAAGATGTCAAAAAACATAAAATTCCCCAAATGGTCATTTTCCTTTTTCATAACCGAGAGGCAAAATTCACTCATTAAGAATAGTTCACATGCCTCTGTACAGGCTGAGTGCCCACTGCATGTAATGCTTGGGCCCAGAACTGTTTAGGATTTCATAGTTTTTCAAAATTTGGAATATCTGCTACATACATTTTACCAGATGCAAAAAACCAGGGTGCTCAAAGGTTTCATTATTTCAGATAATTTCAGGACAGACATGTTTAAATTGTACTAAATATTGTTTAAAGAAAGGAATCATTAAATGTTAGGACATGAACAGATGGCATTGTGTGTGTGTGTGTGTGTGTGTGTGTGTGTGTGTGAACTCCCATATCTCATCAATACTTTTTTCTATAAGTCTTTCCACAGAATGGTGAAAATCTACCTGTCCATTCTTGAATCAAAGCTTGGCCACATTAACTGTTAGCCAATGGGATTTTAACAAGGTGACACAGAGCTGCAAGTGCTTAAAATACCTTGGGGTTGGAGGAAGGACTCAGGTGTTGAGGTTTGGTCTTTTACTGGGTACTTTAATGCTAACTGCAGTCCCCCAAAGATGAAAGAGTGCAGTAGACCCAAGCGAGCTATGTAACCTTGCCCCCAAGTTATTTCTGATTGGTAGATAAAGATGCTGTCAGCCAATAGCTAGGCAGAAGAGACACAGGCGGGGAAGGGGGTGTGTGTAAAGGGGCATTGTCTTAGGCTTCCCAGGCTTGGGGTTCAGAAGAGAACCAAGAGGGGAGAAAGATGGAGGAGGAAGGGAAAGTTGCCATGGGTTAGGTGAGTTGTGAAAACATGACCCTGAGGGCTGACCAATTAAGTAATAACTTGGTGTTATCGACAGGAAAGTAGATTCTGCTGGCATAGAGGGCAGGTATCTGCCAGTCCTTGTGCTGTTTAAAGCTTATTATAAGTATAAAGGTTACCTGTGTCCTTTATCTGGGAACCGAATGATCAAGGAGGGGTAGAAACTCTGGACTGGGATTAAAAATTTTTACAACACTCAAGGGAAGATTTATTGTCTCAGTTTCAGAGGCTGCAGTCCACCCTGACAGCACAGTAGCATGCACCATGAAGACCATGAGAGGGCCTGAAGCAGTGAGCTGACTTCTGTCCCTTTACCCCATCAAAGCTCCCAGTGTGCAAAGCTTGAGGACCTGCCTCAAGGCAGGTCCACCCAATTAGTGAATCTCCTCTAGAAATGCCCTCACAGATAGTCTTTCATTCTGGATTCTGTGAGTGTTTCTCTACCAGTCATGCTGGCAAGTGAGATTAGCCAGCACCCTAGAAAAACCTTTCTACTTTGTGCCCTCTCACACGCTCAGAATCTGTACCCCTCTATCACACAAGTAACCAAATCTAAACTAGCTATCTAAAAGAGAAGCGCCTGTCATATCAGCATTACAAGTGAGGAAAGTGACCGGGAAACAGTAGCTCAGGTTCAGATCTGATTACTAGCTCATGCTAACACTCTACAGGGCATCACCAGCCTGGCTCACAGCCTGTTTGTAACACACTATCCGTGAACTCCTTCAACAAAACACTAACCACAGTTTAAAGTCCTGTTTGTGAATTTCCTTCCAGTGCAGAGGTCTGATGAGATGAGCAGTTAGTGCAGATTGGTTTCTCTGAAGCTAAAAGCATAGCATACTTGGAATATGTAATCTGTATCCACGGACAGAAGGGGAAAGCAAACTTAGGCAGAACTCAAACAGATCTATCCAATCAGACAGGTGTTCTGTGGGGGTTTGAATGAGAATCACTCCTTACAGTTTTGAGCATTTGAACACTTGTTCTAAGTTGTCCTGGTCAAGACATTTTATCACAGCAGTAGAGAGAAAACTAAGACATATTCTACGTATCGTAAAGAATGCTCTGTGATGAACTGAAATGTCTTTATACTTCTGCCCTGCTCAGACTTATCCAATGTATGCTGCTCTTGTGAAGTCATGACCTGGGGATTCATGTGTGTGAAGCAGACTCTAAACATAGGCAGAGGGAGCTGTACATACATTCCTCAGAGGAAGGAGAAAGGCACTCTTAAAAGGGGCATCTTTGTTGCACATCTCCAAGTCATGTACACACAAGGGCCATGTATACGCAACCCCTTCTGTCAATGCCTCACTGAGCTCAATCAATCTGTACATTTCATTTTCAGCATCAAGACACACAAGACCAAGCAAAGCTAGAAAACAAACCTAACTCCAAGTTTTTAGGGGTTTTTGTTTGTCTGGTTTTTGTTTTGTTTTGTTTGTTTGTTTGTTTTGAGACTAGGTTTCTTTGTGTAGCCCTAGTTGTCCTGAAACTCACTCTGTAGATCAGATTGGCCTCAAACTCACAGAAATCTGCCTACCTCTGTCTCTTAAGTGCTGTTATTAAAGGTGTGTGCCACCACCACCATGATGTTTCATTTTTTAAAATGTTCAAGTTGGGGCTGGAGAGATAGATCAGCAGTTAAGAGCACTGGCTACTCTTGCAGAAGACCCAGGTTCAGTTTCCAACACCCACATGATGGCTCAAAACTCCAGTTCCAAGGGATCTGGTGCCCTCTAATGGCCTTCATGGGGACAAGGCACACATGCAGTACACTTATAAACATTCAGGCAAAACACTTATAAAATATAAATATAAAATGTAAAAACACTTATAAAAAATACATAAATTTTAAAAATAGTACTTATGGTTATTGTTAATAATTTAAGCATATATATAACAGGATTGTTTAGAACGCATTACAAACTATAGAACTGTTTCAAAGCAGAAGTGATATCAGAATGGGAGAAAATATTTGCAACCATTCATTTAGTAAGGAGTTGGCATTCAAAACAGAAAGAATGTTTTAAAAGGCAAGAAAACAATTCAAATATTAGCAACAGCCAACACTCAAAAGGCATATAAGTAGCTAATGGACATGAAAACATGTTCAACTTTATTTATCAACAAAATGTGAATAAAAGCTACAATGAGAGCTGGAGAAATGACCCAGCATTGGAAAGCATTCACTGCTCTTTCAAAGGGCCCGCGTTCACTTTTCAGTGAGGAGTCCACATCAGATGCCTCACAATAACCTGTAACTCCACTTCCTATGGCTTCTCCATTTACCTGCACAAGACATGGTACACATAAACTCACACAGGTACACATAGAAGTTTAAAAAGAAAAAAACAGAATGAATAAATACTTTTTAACAGTTACAGTGAAATGTACCTAATAGGATCACTATTACCAGATAAACAAAAGAGAGCAATGTTGGCAAAGGCGTACTTTTAGAAAAGGGAATTCTCGTACAGCTAGCAAGAATATAACCCGGGTTATTAAAAAGAAAACACAAATTCCTCAAAAATTAAAAGTAGAATTCTCACCATATGATCCAGCAATTCTACTTGTGGGTATAATCTAAGAAAACAGAATCAGAACTCTGAAGTAGCACCTGTACGCTCATGTCCACCCCCAGATCAGCTCTCCCTGTGCCCTCATGTCCACTGCCAATGACTCTCTCCACGACTTTCTTCCTCTATATCCCCACAGCATTCTCTGTTTAGAGCACGTACCTTATATTAATCTCATTTGACCTATTATACAAACCGAAGAAAACCTGTCAACCTTAAGCAATAAATATCCAACAGCTGGTTCTTCAGGAAATAAAGCACCTGGAAATCTAATACTAAAGGAAGAATACAGACCAGGAGAGGCTGTGCCTGCCTTTTAATACCAAGACCATGGAAACTGAGGCAGGACCAGGAAGCCAGCCTGGAGTTCACAGTGAGGCCCTCTCTCAAAATTAAAAAAGTGCACAAGACAAAAAAAAAAAATAAATAAAATAAAATAAAATTTTAAAGCAGGGAGTCTTTGTCTCTGGATATCTTATAAAGTAATTAAAAAACTTGGATGAAATGTCTAATTTCCTAGAAAACATAATTTTCCCAAACTCATCACCTAATCAGGAAGCAGATAAAGAAAAAAAGAAAGTAATGGATTGGAAAGATGAAACATTGAGAAAATTGTCACATAACACTTTCCACCTAGCCCATCTCAAGAAAAAGCATCACACCCAAAGATTTATAAGGCAAACTCCCAAAGAACAGACAATTTCAAAGGCTTAACAGTTACTCAGCATAAAGCATTATAAAGTATTACATGTGCTTCCTATAAAGCATCACTACTAAAACATAACAAAACTAGATTGTTCTGATCCTATCAGTGGTTCTGGTTTGTAACTAAACCTTTTAAACTAAGCACAGTTTTCAGAAAAGTCCAAATGCTACTACAGTACGGTACAGACGCAGCTCAGCTCTTGGCTCCTGCCCAATCAGGCTCATCTGCCACCTCCCACTTATAACATGTCAATTCACATGCTCTCACACTGCACTGTCTATACATGTTACTGTTGCTGCTTAAAGAAGTCTCCCTAGGCAAGCGTCATAGCACACATCTATAATCCAGGCTGAAGCAAGAAGACTGAGTTCCACGCCAACCTGGGTTATGGTATGAGAACTTAATTCAAAAAACAAATCAGAGCCGTTGCTGTTAAGAGCACTTGGTACTCTCAGGGAGGACCTGGCACCCACATGGCCACTCACAGCCATCTTTTATTTAACTTCTTGGGATAAAAGTCAGATTGGTCCTTCCTCACACCTACTGTGTGCTAACAAAGTGATTGCTCTATCTCCCTTCAGTTTTAAACTGTGCCAATGAGGATAACAAACTATCCAGCAACTATCTTAGAAGTCTTCTTTGCCCAATTTTTCCTTTCAAGCAGAGACTGTCAAGTATCTGCTGCACTCATCCACAATCTACACAATGCATTTGCCCCTCACCATGAGAACAGGGTTCTGTCTTGTTCATCTCCACATCACTGATGCCTAACGCTGTGCCTGACATAGGGGAGATACTTTCTAAACTTGCATTTGTTTTCTCCTTTAAATTTAATTTCAGACCAAGACTATGAAGAAGATGAAAGTCTAAATGACCAGATACACAAGTGGCTAACTCCAGGAGAGGCAGCAAGTCGACAGGAACAAGTGAATGAGTGAGTAGCTTCCTTCAACAAGACATCTGAGTGGACAAGGACACCAGTTTTCTAAGACTCACAGGACATGGCTGTTTTTAATAAGCACCATTTCAAAATAAAGCTCAACTTGCAACCACATTCACTTCCTCCTAACACCTAGCATTGTCCCAAGTAATTCATCTATTTTGTATTTTATTGTGAATAAAGTCAGAATTCACTACATTCACTGATGGCTAAAGTGCTTAAAAATATAGTCAATACACAAGTCAATTCAATAAAATTCTCGAGTTTTTCTCTCCACTAACATTGTCTGACTTCTAAGATCTAAAAGACAACTGAGGCCACAAGCATAAAAGCCAAATGCTACCGACAACAGCTACATTTCATAACACTGACGTCAAGTTTTCTAACAATATATTCCTATAAAGCAAACAGAACATGCCCATATATAAGTCGGTAAATAGAGACTTGAAGACTATTTATTTATGGAAAGAATTTAATACAAAACATGTTTTCCTTATGGAATTCACAGATTAAATTCTATTCTTCTAAGTATTCAAGAAAGACAATCTGTCATCTTAGAGGCATGATTTCTGTTTTCTAAAATCCAAAGGTAGTTGAAACCATGTCACAAAATTAGGAGACAGTGGATGTAAAACACTGACTTTTGATCCACTGGACTCAAAATCTGTTCTTAAAATTTTCTGAAAGGACAGAGAAAAGAAAAGAAACCAACAGACCATGGAGAGGAGTGGGAACAAGAAAGTTCAGCAATGGACAGACACAGAAAGAAGCCTTTACAGTTGAATATAGAAGAGTAAGTGTTTAAATTAAAGAATTATCAATTTATGGACAATTTAGTGGGTAAAAGTATTTGAGTTCAATCCTCAGAACCCACGGTGGAAAGAGAACCAGCTCCCTAAAGATGTCCTCTGACCGCCACACATGGTACGTGAGTGTATCCACAACATACATAAATAAAACAACATTATTTTTAAAAGAAATACTAATTTAAAATTAAGGAAATATCTGATACCCAATTAAAAATTGCAGACAGCCATTTTATAAGCTTTGAGCAACACTACAGCACACTACAGGCTCCTGGGTTCACAGGGCTTACCTTCAAGGAAGCTACAATCTAGCTAGAGTAAAACACCGAGAGGACTAGAAAATTAGACATGTACTAGATGTAAGCAAAGTGCCTTGAAATACAAAGAAAAGTAGAACTAATGTTAACCTAGGCCTTTCCTCATGTAAAACCTAAACTGAGACTTAACCCAGAACAGACTTAGGGTGAAGGTGACTTAAAGGAGGTGGAGGTGAATAATATCATGGACACCATGAGCAAAACAATTTATTTCATAAGGGGTAGAATACACCAAAGAAAGGAAAGCAGCCCTTTCTAGCAAAACCACCACCAACAAAATACATTTATCTTAAAGACAAATTAAATGCGTTCTGGCTATAAGCACGGTTATAGCACTAGAGGGAATTTCTGGACCAGAATTCCAATGACACTGTGTGTTAACTATGTGGCTTAGGGCAACTTACATAATTGCTCTGTATCTTGTTTTCCCGTCTAGAAAATGGAAATAATACCACCATCAGTTAAAACATCTCTATCAGTGTCCATCAGCTAAAACACACAGTGTTTATGACAGAACCTAACACATATTAGTGCTATGGAGGAGAAGCTGGCAGTTATGTTTAGGAGTGGAGATGATCCTTGAGAGAAGCTCTGCCCTCAGTGAGAATGTACTAGAGTATATAAATTACCCCAAGTTAGACATAAGAAACACCTAACAAAGCCAACAGCTATACAAACAGGACGAAAGCTAAGGAAATGATTAGAAATGATGGCTGGAACAGACTGGGGTTAAGAATGAACTCAAGAGGGAACCGCGAGGGCGAAGAGCACACGCTCGAGAAGTAAGGGCAGAGAAGTATGAGAAACCATCAGCTCCAACTAACGCCCAGCAAAACAAAACAGTTCCTTTCCCAGAGACAACCGCCCCTGGGAAGAGCGGAGGGCAGAAACGCCTTAGCTATAATGAAGAATAACAGTAAGGAAAGAATTTGGCAAAGCAGTCGTTGGACTGTGTTTTCTTCCCTATTCCAATAAGAAAACGCTATGAAACCAGTCGAAGGACAAAGGAATGTTTAGATCTGAAGTCCTTAGGTGGAGATGTTAACTTACCGTGACAGAGAGTTACTACTACAGTGATATAACTAAACATGAATCCTGAAATAGGAATCCTGCTTTTGTGTATTAAGATGTAGACTGACATTCCACATTGGTAATCTAAAGCCAAGTGTTCTGTAAAGAAAATGACATTGGCTGTAAGCTTCAAAATTATTCTGAAAGTTAATTATAGATCAAATGTCCAGACGACAGCCAACAATAATCAAGCCCAAAGCACCACTACACACTAACCAAGACCAACAGAAATTACAGAAAGTAATACTAATACTGCATGGCTCTTTTTCAAAGGTCTTTTTTCTTTTTGCATGTGTACACGTGTGATACATATACATGTGTGTTAGTGCGTGGAGGCAGTGGCATGTGAAGACCAGGATTAGTGTCAGTGTCTTTCTTGATCACTGTATTCTCATATGTTGAGGTTCAGAGTAAGCCCATAGCTCTCAATTCTCAGGAAGAGAATCTCCGGACCATCTAACAGACAAAGTCTCAGCATCCTTTGAGAAGGTGATTTATACCTATCTACTGATCTCAGGTCAGCCTACTTCCTCCAACCCTTGGTCTGGAATGAGGAAAATATATGAATCTATCACAAGTTCTTGTTTTCCTAAGCTTATGACATACTGAAGAACAGTAATAACACTGAATTAAGAGTCTTCCATATAAGCTGATACACAGTATTTTTGTTAAAATGTGAGAAATAGTAGTTTTAGGGTCAATGAAATGTAAAATAACAGATAAATGATAGGTGCTTTTTCCTTTTGTAGTTTAGTATTCAAATTTAAGGTGTATTAAAGCTTTTAGTTACTCAAAAATGGTTATATTTGAAATAATGAAGCATTAAAAGAATAATTTTAAATAATAGTCTAGGGCTATTTACTACATTAAAATAATCACTTCCTTCTTTAGAGACACCATGTTGCTCAATTCATGAGCTTAAATTTCATAAACATTTTAAACTGAGAACATACAATGGTTGGCATATAAACACAACACAGTAAACTATGGCACGCCTAAGAAGCTGCTCCATTCCACATAGCGCATCTATTTGTTAACGACAACACACGTGAAATATTACGATAGGGTTGGCAGTGCACGCCTGCAATCTCAACACCTGAGGAATAGGGAGGCAGAAGGCTCAAGAATTAAGGTAATTCTTAATTGCACAGCTGAGTTCAAATCCAGCTTGGGTTCTGTAAGATCTTGTCTCGAAATGTGTGAATAAATAATAAGCATATTAAACTGTTGTCTGGAAAAAAATAAGTATGCGTGGTTTAAAAATAAAGCGAGGACATCATCGAGCTAACTTACACATGGAGTAAATCATGCAATCGTTCAGTGCCTGCCTTATGCTACCAGTACAGCGCTGAGGCTGCTATACCTCACGCCTCTGACGATGCTCTGAGGAGCTTCGCTTGCCACTTCTATCTATTCAGCTGCACTCACTCAGCTTTGCTACACTAGCAAAAGGATAAGAAACGCTATTTTTTTAAAATATACAAAACCATAGTAATGTATGCCAGTAATCCCAAAACTTAGGAGACAGAGACAAGCAGGCCAGAAGTTCAATGTCATCCTCAGCTACCTAGAGTTCAAAGCCAATCTGGGCTAGATGAGATCCTGTCTCAAAAAGTTAGCAAAACAAAACATTCAGAGTTGGTCCTAAACAAACACCACAATGTGCGTTACACTGAAGAACAGAGCCAACAGTCCAACTAGTGTGTCCTTATGTTTACCTATTGACACAGATGCCTACAACCAAGAGACTCCAGTAAGAAGGTCTCGACTTTTCTCAACCAAGGGCCCAATGCCCTGGTCCACAGTCTACATTCCATCTTAAACAGCCTCTAACATTACTTAAAACTTTCCAAAAGAAATGCACAAATAACATCCTGAATAAATTTGAATTTAATTTGCTATATATAACTAAAAAAACGTAATTCTTTTCCTTCCATGTGACTACAGTGTGTATTCTACTCTGAAAGACTAGAGGTGGAGAACACTTGTCAGGTCCTAATGAGTGGATCCTGAGACAGCATTACAGTGCACTTCTCTAAAGGTATAGTACGGCCTGAGCACTTAGAAGAATGTAATAAATGTTAGGATTAAACATGAGCGTAGCTGTCAGACCAAAGTCGATCTGGTCTTGGAAGGGATGGTGGCAATTCTATGCACTAGATGTTAGACTAGACCAGGGGTTTACTTTCCCGACAAAGAAACCTCTGGCTGTATGGCATATCCCTTCCCTCCAGTTCTTATGGAATTATTCTAAAAGAAGACTCTGCTCACTCAGTAAGAAAGAGAAGGAAAACAGCAGGTCTGTCACCAGAAGGTGCAGGTCAGTTACAGGTAAGATCCAAAACAATTCTCAAAGGGTATCGATTAACAAAAAGGTTATTCCTTAACTATACTTACTCTAATCTGGTTTTTTTAATTTATGAGGAAAGTATACAGAAAGAATACTAATTAAAAGATCAAAGGCTTTAGATGATGCGATCCACCAAAGAGGATGTGTATCACCCAACAATACTCATGGTTCAAAAACAGCAACAACGAAGGAACAACTTGAAGAGGAAGTTGGTGAAAACTATTTATTTGGTTGCCGTGAAAATGAGTGCACTTCATGCTCTTTAAGAAAAGTTTATAGTCTACAAAGTAGGTCATAGCTCCATTCTGCAACACGAGAGCACACTTTGAATACTATGAGTCTAGACCCCTCTTTATCAGGTGGAGAAATACATAGTATCCTATTTAGAAGATGCCAACTGGAAACACATAAGACCTGAAACTATGTCTCTAAAACCAGTGTAATGTCCTAAAACCTAAATGGATTTACCAACTTAGAAACTATTTAAGGACATTTCCATTGATACATTTGAGAAGCATTTTTAGGAAGCCTCAATAATTTCTGAGAAGCTAACAAAGGGTTGTTTTGTTGTCTTTTAGTTTTCTTTTGGTAGGCATAATGATGGCTTCTGAGTTAAGCACTGGATTAGATGTTTTCTTATTCAATCTTCACATAAATACCATTATCCCTATTCTTCTGAGGCTCAGAGAAGGTCCAAAAACTGATGAGAAGCCATAGATCTCAGGCATGGCTAACTAAACCTCTGAACCCTTACTTAACCTCAAAGACCATGTCCTTAACTATGCCAAGCTACTTCATGATCAAGATGCTGTGCTGAATGAAATAAACAAAACCTCATTCTTGTTAAACTATAAAACACATGTAAACTAACTTTTCAATATTGTTTGTTCCTCTAAAAGATAAAAAAATCCCTCAGTAATGACAAATTATACTAACACTCATTCATAGCATTACCATTTTGCATGACTCATTTAAAAATGTTGTGCCAATTTGTATAATTTAGAATGTCCACACCCCTTCCATCATGATAAAGACATCCATAGACTTGAATTTTTTAATCCTATTTCCACAATTTAGTCCAAAGAAACAAAAATATACAGTACTATCCACAAAAATTCATAGGCATGGATAAGTTGTAGAACCTCTGTTAGCACAAGCAAGGCTCTGGATTCCATTTCCAGCACTACAAGAAAAAAACAAACCTTCCACAGTGAAAATACACAACAAGAAAGGGTTAAAATAAAAAATGATAAAGCCATAAAACTATAATCATAAAGGTCATAAAGAAAAACAGTGGGGGGGCATCCTCATGGAGACGGGGTGGGGGTAGGCGGTATGAGATGTGGAACAGTCAGAGGGTGGACCAGGAGGGGGATGAAATCTGGAGTGTAAAAAAAAGATTAAATACAATTAAAAAAAAAAAAGAAAAAGAAAAACAGGATTTATGCCTTAAATGAAAACAGCAAAGCATGCAGTGATAAATATAAAGGGCATGTAAATACAGAGAAGCAAAAAAAGCCATGGTCATTATATTTATGGTCATGTCAGTAATTTTTAGTTTATTTTTCTTTAATATTAATTTCTATTCCTTAACTGTCAAAAGTTCGTTTTTGAAAACCGTACATTAACGCTAACGTTTATATTGTTTCTGAACTTACAAATAGAAGGCATAAGAGGTCTAGTTCCCAAAAGGTTAGGGTTAGAACAAGAAAGCCGCTGTTTAAATTAACAGTAACCATGCCCTAAAGAATCAGCAACTCACTGGTACAATCACTGAACAGTATTTTCTGAGTACAATTTGCCAAACCCAATTCTACACACTGGGGCTATACCAATGAACAGACAAAAATGTCCTCCTCTGTGGAGCTTAATTACCTCCCAGCAGCACAGAAATACAATAAACAAGATATATACGTACAATGAACAGCACACTTGGTAATAGTAAGTGCTAAGCAGAAGGGACACACACAAAGGATGCTATTTAAACTGAATGGCAACAGGTCTAATTGTGATCTAACGGATCAATGACTGAAAGAGGGGAGCAAGTAAGCAATGTGACAGCCATGGAAACAACATTCCAGGCAGGGAATGGCAAGTGCAAGTGCACTGAACAGAGGGGCTGCCCACAGAGGCTGATACCAAAAACTGAGAACCTTAACTACTAGACCACTTTTACCACAGACACACTTCTCACAACCCTCACCTGATCTACCACAACTGGGCTCAGTACACAGCTGCAGCCGCCACATTCTTAATGCTTTTTTAATGTATGCTTCCCGTAAGCATCTCCTTTTATTCCAGAAACCCAAATGAAGCCAGCCATACAGCTCTACTCAACAGCTCATTCTAAGGGTGCCATTCAGACCCAGTCCCTCACATGGCCTATACTTACACAAAACCCTCAGGGGCAACAGGCCCCTAAGACTCAGGCTGGGGAAATGGCAAAGAAGTTTCCAGTAGTGAGAATATATAAGAAAGGTCCTAAGTAAAAGAATCTTAAGATATTTACTAAGCTGAGATACAATCTTTGTTATGAATTTTACTAATTTTCTAGCAGAACCTTTCTACAATAGCTATTTTGGGGATCATGCTTAGATGCAGAGAAGGCAACACATATATGAGACAGGCTCAAAAGACAAGAAGTGAGTGGAATCTAAAATAAAGCAGAAGCAAAGATGTGAGTAAGAGAAATAAGTGCTGCCTGAAACTGTAGAAGAATCTGGGGAGGAAATTGTGCCCCACCATTTATAGACTAAAGCTTTAAAGGGGCAAAAGATGAAGGTGTACTTGACACACCCAGCTAGATTACACCTAGTAAGTCGGAGTACAACAGGCAAGGCACTTGTATGCACATGATCATCACCAGCAGCTAAATACTTCATGTCTGGGTGACGCTCCTCTAGCCCTTTAAGAACATGAAAGAGCTGGAGAACAAAGGAGTCAGAGAAGTTACAGATAATACAGATAAGACTGACAAGATTAGCCAGGTAAGACGGGACCAGACCTGGGGGGGTGGGGGTGGGGAGCTTTGAAACCTCGGATGAGAAATCTGAACTTTGCTTCACAAGCACTGATGGGGAGGCTGCTTTCTTCAGTCTCCAGTCTTTCATGGCTTACTTATTTAGCATAGTAAAATTCTGTGGCAATGTACACTGCCCCTCCCTTTGTATTCGGGCTAGCCTTACAGATTTCCCATTCTTCAGATCACATTACAGACTCTCGGGTACACTCGTGACTTCTATGAAGATAAGGCCTGTACTTGCTTCTTCAACTTCTGTTAAGTGTTCTTTAAAAGGTTCTCCCACAGCTCTGCATCTCTTATCCCCTCAGTAACATTCATTGTCTATCCTGGGACATATCCAGATGAGGGATTTAAATATCACTCAAGGTCTCCCTAGCTCAGTGGTAAATTACTTGTCTGCATGCACAAGGCCTAGTAGGTATGATCCCAGTACAGCAAAAAATAAAAGTTAAGTAAACTGGAAAAATAAGCATGACTCAGTCCAAAGCCTCAAGAAATTCAGATTCTGATGTAAGCAGAAGCCAAGAAAAGAGTCCTGTACAAAGCTAAGTAGTGAGCGCTAGAGAGGAAAAGCAAAGGTAGAGACATCAGCCTGGAGTTAGAACAGTGGAAAACCTGTCAGAAGCTCTTCCCTGAGCGAAGTCTCAAAGAAAAAATAACAGTGGGGAGAAGGAGTCGAGCCGGCACAGAGCACAATCAGACCCCAAAGAAAGCCAGCAGCTTACTGCACTCAACAGACTACAAGCTAACTGCACATGGCAGAAAAAGAACAAAACTCAAGCAAGGACCAGACCACTAACACAGGTAGGCTAGTATTAAAGTGAGCACACTCCACTGCACCATCTTCACTTTTAACACTTCATGTTTAAGTCTCTTTCCCTAACAAGAATATAAGCTCCTTAAGGTGGCTTACTTATTTTTAAATGTCACATATATCTGTCTCCTACAACATGTAGCGCAGAAATAGCTTATCATAAACAATTCCTTTCTAGTGACTTTTGCCCATGAGTGAAGAGTCCACTGCTTAAGGAAAAGTAAAGTGGGAAAAGTTAGCCCAACAGTGGTAGAAAATGACTAGACAGAAAGACAAAGGAACTTTCTGGGGAGACAAAAATGTCCTAATTTATAAGACAGGGATTTAATACAAGTGTGTCTATTTGTTTGACAAGTGTAACTAAGAATTGCACATCTCAATAAATATAAGTTTTACCTGTAAAAAGGAGTAGGGCTCAAACAGATGGCTGGAACAATATGGGTAAAGTGAATAGGGGATTATTATTCTATTTACTCTGTATATATGCAAAATATTCCATAATAAAAGTGTGTGATTTAATAGGGTAATAAAAATTACATTAATAGAACTTTACCAGAATTTTATCCACTCTGATATTTAGAATAATGTTGCAACATAACTTCTGAAGTGCTTTTACTAGTTCTGCTAGCTATCCAATTCCAAGAGCATATATATTCTAAGACAAACTTACTATTCACGAGATGAACAAAGTAAAGACAAGCAACCACTTATCCCTTAGGTAAGTACCAGACATTAAAATTAATTAGCTTTGTTACCAAACACATCCAAGGGCCAGTAAAATAGGTCAGAATTTTATAACCTCCAGACTGTGAAACCAAAGATAGGGATTGAAAGATAAGCATAAGACCATGAAAGTACACAATATCTTATATATTTCTAATAGTATTAGATATATGCCTATATAATTATATATTAGTGATTTATGTAAATTCAATCACTTTATCTCAATGATGTATGTTTCACATTTATCTGCTCATATTCTGCATCCTCACCCCTCAAACTAACCCTAAAACAGAGATTTTGCTACTCATCCCAATATGAAAGACTAGCAACTCTATCTTGTTCAGTAAACTACCTGTTGCATAATTCTATCTTTGCAAAGTTCACAAAGTTTCTCAAAAAGATTTTTTTAATGGCAGATGAACAGCTTCAATTATTTAGGAAGATAAATTGCTTTATACTACGTCACCTCCATTGCTATTATTTCCCAGTTAGGGCTGTTGGCTTGAACTGTCACTGGAAAGGGACATAAGGAGTTTTCTGGGTGCTGATAATATTCTGCTTCTTGATCTGGGCACTGATTACACAGGTGTCTTTTACTTGCAAAAATCTTGCAAACCTGACATTTATGCTGCATATTGCTTTCTGTACATATATAGTGCCCCAGTAAAGAGAACTGCTTTTAAATCAGTCAGAGCTCTTAGCAGTGAAGTTCCCTCCCTCCTAAAATGCCTATTCTACAAAGATTGTAATTCAAGTAATTAAACGTAAAGCATTTAATATGTTCTATCGGCATATCCAAATAACTGATAACTTCTAATCCCAAATGAGAGTTCAGAAAGGACACGATCTAATAGAAAAATATTTAAAATTAATCGCCCCTCCTCCAAGAACTCTTTAAGAAAACGAGGACTAGTTAGTATGTGAAGGTGATGCATATCATTATTTTGTAAAGCTGATTTAGAAAGAAAAGGGCCAATGCTGCAGCAGATAGGCAAGTCAAAGTAGATAAGACAGAAAATACTTCATAAAAGGGTACTTGGAGTTCTCTGCTAGTATTTTAGGCCAAATTCTAATAATAAGATAGTTCGAGCAAATCAAAAGCAGGAGACAATAGTACCTACCCAGAGGGTGGATGAAATAAAACGCATGAAAGCATTATTCTAAGATTGAATATTAAATATCCAAAGACTAGCCAGAATGCTTAGTTAGGAAGTAACCTTTTCTCGATCGCTTGCTGAAATCAAATGTGCGACAAGAAAATAAAACTGTGCCTGTAATCCCACCACCAGAACTCAATTCTCTCTTCTTTCCTAATCTCCGAAAAGTTCAAAGTAAACTTTAACATTGCTCTCCAGGCAGGAAGCTGTACGGTGTAATTAACAAGCGATCTTCACCTAAAACACACTTTCACCTTTCACCTATAAAGCCGACGGAGGGAACTTTGTCCTCTACACACCACTGAGCTAATTCAACCTTTCCAAATGACATGTCAGGGCATTCACTGACCAATTCCGGAAAAGAGGGCACCGCTTTAAAAGAGAATCCTGCCCACTGGACCCAGAAAACCCCCATGAACGCCCCGGCCACTATCCACCGCCACTACTCCGGAGTCGAGCCGGCGAGTAAAATGCCCATCCCGAACGCAAACCTTAGCGCTGTGTGGCGATGAGATGGCAAAACTAGAACGCACCCATAAAGTTGACATACAGGGGGAGATGGTGAGGGGGCGCAGGGACGCGGCGCGCCCTCCTTCCTCCCGCGGTCTGGGGATAGCGCGGTGGCCGCCGGGCCGAGGGCCGCGGGGCTCGGGGACCGCTGGCCGGGTTCCGCGGGCACCCGCCAGATCGGGACCTGGAGAGAAGGGCAAGGCGTGCGCCCGGAGCACCTCACTCGGGCCCGGGAAGGCGGCGCGGCCGCGAGCCTCACCCGTGCAGGCCGAGGGCACGACGCCGCTTGTGGAGCAGGCAGAGCAGCAGGAACGCGGCCCCCGCCAGCGAGGAGTTCCGCGCCGTCAAATACTTGCTAAAGGCCGCCATGGCACCGGCAGGGCGAGCGAGCCGCGGGATAGGGGACGCGCCGGCGACAACCTCAGTGCAGGAACCGCGGGGGAAACTGGGAGGATAGCTCGGCGCCGAGAGAGGGCGGGGCCGGCCGCGCGGGAACGCCCCCTGGCGCGCGCCACCGCGCAGAGCCCACCGTGGACTTTGGCTTCACGGGCACGCGCGCGGGCGCGGGGAGCTCGAAAGGCTCGTCCCCCGGGGGACGCTCTGCGCACGCGCGGACCCCCGTGGACTCGCCGGAAACGCGGCGGGCCGACAGTGCTGGTCCTCCGCGCCGGTCCTGAGCTGCCCCCTCTTCGGCCTCGCGAGCTCCGCTTGCACACACCCTAGCTTTCACAAGAACTGGAAGAGCGAGCCTGGCCTGCGCCGCGGAATCAGTGGGCCCTGCCCCTCCGCCAACCCCTGGATGGGTCGGTACCACCCTCTTAAAGAAACCGGGGGAGGAAGGGAACGGCCCCATCACAGAGCACTACTAGTACGGTCTACATTTGCAACTTAAAAGAGTGAAGGGAAACCAGGAAAAGAAAGACTACAATCAGATATCTTATTTTACGCCAAAGTGGATTTTGGTCTCTAGGAGTTCTGTAAAATCGGTTTGGGAGGACGGATCCACCACTCTTATCAATTTTTTAGTAAGAATAATGTAGTGGAAAAAAAGCTCAGAGTGCATGACAAAAAGGAGTTTTAAGAAAAAATTATTCTTTTTTGTAGATATGTACAGGGATGACGATAAAAAATGTATTTATGTTAGGTCTGTTCAAAGAAAGTTTGAGAAACGCTGTTCTTTGCAAAGGGACATTCAGAAATAACAATCGTGCGTTGTATTAATGCTGGCCTTACTCCCAGAAGCAGACTGGCTTTACAGATTACAGCATTCTTCTCCTGTCCCACCCCTATCATGCAGAAATTGTTATCCCTAGCATTTAGTCTAGCGCATGCACAGTACCTTAATGAATGGCCGTTTTCAGTTTAAGGAACTGTAGAGAAGCAAGTGTCAGAAAGGAAGCTTATAAAACCTCACACAATACATCAATGTTGCCTACGCATAACAGTAGCTAATGAAACAGTGGTGCCCTGGGTGTTTTCTCTGTGTGAATGGTTAAATGCTTATGAGAACAGCAAAGACAAGACACCGTGCTGTGTGCTGTGTACAGGTGCTCAACAATCAGTCAAAAGTCTGAGCTATGCAAAAGTAGAGCCTGCACCAAATCCTCCATATGCCATTTGTGTATTTTTCCCATTACCCTGGGAATCATTTAGGTAATTAGGTATGCCTGGCACAGAATACAAGTATGGACAATCAATCCCTTATTCTCCAAAGGCCAGTACAGAAGAAAAACACAAAAATATGGATGAGTTAAGTGTCAGCTTAGAGAAATGGACTAGGTGCTATGAGAATACCAATAAGAGAATTTAGAACACTTGACAAATAGGATGATTTCAAAGCTACCCCCTAAGGCCGAAGGAGTCTGTGAACAGATGGGGGGAGTTGTGTGTGCACTGTTTGCCTAGTGGGTTGCCGGGTAGTATAAAAGCACTGGAAGCCTCGGGCAGAAGAGTTTGTTATAATGAAAGGGGAGTTTCTAAAATTGATTGAGAACATCATCTATAAGAAAATAGATTTCACTGGGCAGTGGTGGCGCACACCTTTAATCCCAGCACTCGGGAGGCAGAGACAGGCAGATTTCTGAGTTCGAGGCCAGCCTGGTCTACAGAGTGAGTTCCAGGACAGCCAGGGCTACACAGAGAAACCCTGTCTCGAAAACAAAACAAAAAGATTTCAAAGTATTCAGGGGGAAAAAAAGGCAAGAATAATCCACTGATAAAATATTCTACAAAATACCCTTACTCAAGAAGAATAGAAGAGCCGAAGGGGCAGGAAGAGGAAGGAAGAAAGGAAGGAAGGTTATACAAGCTGCAATGTTTTCTAGTTGTTGATATGCCCATCTGATAAAAAACACAGGGCTAATCTAACAACATCAGCTTTAGCAAGCTGATACAAAAAGGGACAGCACACAGAAGGACTGTGGCCCTCATCACCAAGAAAGGATGAAGAAATGTCTGCACTTAGAGAAGAAGTATAAAATCTAAATGAGTAGTGCTCAAGAGGCTCAAAGCAAATCAGATCTACTTCTGATATTAAACCTGAATTGAGGGCTGGAGAGATGGCTCAGGGGTTAAGAGCACTGACTGCTCTTCCAGGGGTCCTGAGTTCAATTCCCAGCAACCACATGGTGGCTCACAACCATCTGTAATGGGGATCCAATACCCTGTTCTGGTGTGACTGAAGACAGCTATTGTGTACTCATATCAATAAAATAAATAAATCTTTAAAAAAAAAAAAACTGAGTTGAAAAGTAGACTCCAGGTTCTATTTCTTTGGAAACATAAGTTTAAATCAGTGTAGAGAATTGTGTCTATAAACCCCTGGTCTCTAGAGGCCTGTCTTAGTCTGAGTTTCTTTTGCTGCTATGAAACACCATGACCAAAAGGCAAGTTGGGGGAGAAAGAATTTATTTAACTTATATTTCCACATCTACTGTTCATCATTGAAGGAAACCAGGACAGAAACTCAAACAGAGAAGGAACCTGGAGGCAGGAGCTGATGCAGAGGCCATGGAGGAGTGTTGCTTACTGGCTTGCTCAGCCTGCTTTCTTGTAGAACCCAGGACTGCCAGCCCAGAAATGACCCCACCCACAATGGGCTGGGCCCTCCCCTATCAATCACTAATTAAGAAAATGCCCTACAGGCCTACACTTAGGGATCTTAATGGAGGCGTTTTGTTAATTGAGATTCCCTCCTCTCAGATGACTCTAGCTTGTGTCACACTGACATAACACTATCCAGCACAAGCCACTTCTCTAAGTCAAATTCGGGTTGTTCAAATCCTCCAAACAAGAAGGGGATCCACTTTTCTTCATGACACGATCTCAAAGCAATGAAGTTTAGGATTATAGAAAGGAGAAAAGCTCTTCAGCTCTAGGCCATTTTCAGATTCACATTTCATCCTACCAAATAAACATAAGAAACAGAAAATCCGTGGGATTTTATTAAGCATCTCCAGGCTATCTGACATTTAAAGAATTGGAGCTACTGAGAACAGGGGAGATAGGGGGACATATGGAGTGGGCGATTGAAGAAAGAATCAGGAAAAAATTCAGCAGCCAGCTCCATTGATTGTTCTCCTGAGCTTTGCCTCCTGGTGTCCTTGTCTTTGTCTCTCTCCTTTACTTCAGACTTGGTGCAAAGAGTAATCCGATAGTATGTAACTCTTGACTGATATTATGACTTTGGCCTTGATCTCCTGGACTGCTTTCTCTAGAGGAAGTCAGCTGTTGTGGAGAATGTTCTAGAAGCCCCAGAGAAGTGGACACCAGCCTGGCAGTCACTTGAGAAACAGACCTCTCTGCGGTGACACCTTCAGAAAACTATAATCTCGTGAGTGGTCCCACCATACAACTCCACTAAGAATCCTAAACTCCTGACTCACAGATGCTGTGGAAATAATGCATGTTTACTGTGCTAAGACACTAAATTTAGAGTGTGATCTTTTTGCAACTGATTGATTTAGGTCAACCCTATTAAAAAGAAAAAACTGGGACATGAGAGATTTAGAGGAAATAGTGGGAAACAGCGCAGATTGAGGAAGATGGCCAAGGCTGAGGGTAGAGGAGTGTGGGAAGAGAGAGAATGTTGAAATGCTTAGCATTGTGGTGGTTTGAATGCGCTTGGCCCAGGGAGGGGCACTATTAGGAGGCGTGGCCTTGTTGGAGGAAGTGTGTCACTGAGGGGTGAGCTTTGAGACCTCTCTCCTAGCCTCGTGGGAGGGAGACAGTATTCTCCTGTTTGCCTTTGTAACAAGATGTGGAACTCTCAGCTCCTCCAGTGCCTTGTCGGCCTGGAGGCTGCTTTGCTTCCCACCATGATGATAGTGGACTGAACTTCTGAACTTGTAAGCCAGCCCCAATTAAATATTGTCTTTTATAGGCGTTGCCTTGGTCATGGTGTCTCTTCACAGCAATGGAAACCCTAAGACAAGTATCAACTTATGGAAGGCATAAAGTGCCAAGTTAACAAGTTTGATTTTTTTCTGCATGCAAGGATAAGTATTAGCTATATCATGCATAAGTTTCGGGGAAGATTAGTACATCAGCTTTGATTTAGGGTAGAACATGCTTAGGGAGCAGGAAGGGTAGACTGAAGGAGGGACTATCAGGCTGAGAGACCAGTTTACACACGTGTGTGACATATCTAGGTAAGGGTAATGAGAACTGTGTTGAGGCAGCACCAAGCAAATAGCAAGAGTGGATTTAATTTGTATACGGGGTGGGTGATGTTGTTAATTAGTAGGAAGAAAACTTTTTAATTGACTATGTCATCTCCTGGCTGTCTGAGAGGATAATAATATTTACCCAAAGTCTATGACACAGAAGTGGTGCACAGTTGTTATGAGGGATAATCAGATGCAAATGAGCAAACCCCGTACTGTTTTCTCATCACCAAGATAAACTCCAGGATCCAACGGAAGCCCTGGCTAGCTTTCCTCCCTCCCCAGGAAATAAGACACTCCAGTCACTTCCTCCCTGGCATGTATTATTCTTTCTGCCTCAGATTGCCAGACACTCTCTACCCTAACATCCCTGCTCCCAATTCAGTGTACTCTACAAGATAAAG
This sequence comes from Rhynchomys soricoides, assembly GCA_019843965.1. Lineage (NCBI taxonomy): Eukaryota > Metazoa > Chordata > Mammalia > Rodentia > Muridae > Rhynchomys > Rhynchomys soricoides. Next base: position 3,321,864 of record JADRCH010000245.1, on the reverse strand, counting down.
CTCTCTTTTCCAGACTGTGGTAGGATCCTTTGTGTCATCTCAAACTTCAATTTGAATTTGAGTTTTGACAAAGGTAGTGAAGCCTCCCCCCAATGAAGATGATGATGTATACAGCCTGTTCTCCAAATAGGAGAAAAAGGAAGAAGAAAATGTCTAATTGATATCTCAAGAAGTTATCTTGTGAGTCACCCATTGAGAACACACCTACAAGTAAATAAAACAGCCCTGCCCTCTTGTGATTAGCAATATGAACAAAGACACAATCAAAAGGGAAATTCCATAAAAGCTGTGTTGGGTATATAATCAAAATTATATATGGGTCTGAAAGAGGGAAAAAGTAATCTACGCTGGGGCTTTCCAGGAAACCAGTTTATTGTAGATGTTTGCTGTAATCCTCACATTAATCTCACTCCAACATGCCTGCCCTTGCATACGTGCTTAGTTCCTTTTGTTTGTGAACTTGGTCAAGTCCAGAGCAAAATGACATCAGTCTTGATGCTCCATCCAGCAACTCAATGCCCAGTCATCTCTCTGTGTGATCCAACCAAACACTCCTTCAAACCCTCAGTAATGCTCTGCTTGACTAGTTCAGTTCAATATCAGCATTCTCTTTTGAGAGGCCCAATTGCTACAGTGAACCACCTGTGATTGGTTCTTCACTGAGCTGTGTCAGGTCTCCTTCCTAGACATGGAACTTCACACAGTACCCTCCTCCCACTGAGGTCCTGCTCCATGCTCTTCGTATGACATGGGCCCATTATCTGGCTCCCACCTTCTCCACTACCACCCACCAGAATGGAAAACTGCATAATTAAAAGCAGAGTTTCATATATTCCAGGCTGGCCTTTAACTTGCTATGTAGCTGGAGATGACCTTGACCCTCTGATCCTCCTGCTTCTAAGTACTGGAATTACCAACATGCTCAGTTTATGTAGTGCTGAAGATCAAACCAGAGGCAAGCACTGAGCTACATCTTCAGCCTCGGGCGTGGGGTTGGGGGGATGTCAGGTGGCTTTAAAGTAAAATTTATACAAAGTTCAATGAACTCTTTATTATTTTCATTTTTATATTATTTTTAAAACTATAAAACCCTAGTTTCACCAATATAACTGTATTTTATAGTGATACATTTTGAGATAAGAAATACATAGTGATGACATATGCTTGCCAATACATTAACTCATACTGAACTATTGGATTTGTGTAGGTCATAAAATGTGTTAAAGACCTATTAGTGGTTCCTGTCATTAGGGAGAAAACCCAGAAATCCTCAGCAGAGGAAGAGGGCATGGATCATCTGAGGATGAGCATAGTAGCAGGCACTCTCAGGGTCCTGTTACATGCTGATTTAGGAAGAAATTGTTTTATCGTGCAACCATCTGTAATGGGATCTGATGCCCTCTTCTAGGTATGTGTGAAGACAGGTGACTTGTATACATAAAAGAGGAAGGAAGGGGGGGGAGAGGAGGAGTAGGACAGGATGATGGTGATGGTGATGATGATGGTGATGATGGTGATGCAAGGCTGGGAAGATGGCTCAATGAGTAAAGTGCTTGCTGTACAAGTGTGAGGACCTGAGTTCGAATCCCCAGAACAATGTAATGCAGCACACAGTAGCACACCTGTAATCCTGGCACGCTTACTTCAGGATGGGAGACAGAGACAGGAGAAATCCAGAAACTCATCAGCTAGCTAGCCTGACAGACAGTAGAGAACAGGAAAAAAAAGTCCTGCCTCACACTAGGTAGAAGGCAGGACCAGTACCCAAGGTTATCCTCTAACCTCCACATGCCTTGGCAAGCAAGTGTTCACACGCGCATGCACACACTCACACACATATGCACACACACGCACGCACACACACACAGGCACGCACGCGCTCACACGCGCATGCACACACACACATGCACACACTCACACACACATGCACACACACGCACGCACACACACATGCACACACACATGCACACGCACGCACGCACGCACACACACACACACACACACAGAGGGAGAGAGGCGTTTATAAGGAAGAAGAAATACAGCTGTGAGCGGTGGCTCGTGCCCATGGTTCTAGCCACTCGGAGGGATGAGGCAACAGAATAGCCTGAGCCCAGGAATCTGGCCAGCCTAGGCAAAACAGTGTGACATTCAACTCAAAACAAAAACAAACAAGAAGAAAATGCAGACGCTTTAGCCACTGAGCAGCATGCCCAACCTGCACAGACATTTGTTTAATCTGGCCCTTGACCTCCTCTTTTCCTCCAGCCCGTAGGTTACTTACTCAGTAGTCCAGGCTTTGCCAACCTTTACATTCTGATCCAGTAGCTTCAGACTTAATCTCCTGCTCCATCCTAATTCTGTTTGTCTTTCCATGTTTTTGCCAGTCAGTTCTGTGTGTTTTCTCTGTCTTTCCCTATCCTCAAGTCAAGATGGAAGTCCACTGGATTACTCTACAAAGTATGCATATGAGTACTAAGTTTGAGTACTAAGTTTGAGTACTAAGTTTGAGTACT
>JADRCH010000245.1:3300557-3319341 GCA_019843965.1 Rhynchomys soricoides | reverse complement strand
TGAGTACTAAGTTTGAGTACTAAGTTTGAGTACTAAGTTTGAGTACTAAGTATGAGGACCATACTCACATATTTACTCAACCTTTGTTTTCCTCAAACAGTGAATTCCTTCAGGGAAAGGGCTGCAGGTTCTTTTTCTACAGAGGGACAAAGCTAGGCTGTCTTCTCAGCTCTTTCAGTGAACAATGAAAACAAGCATGGGCAATAATGCACACGAACAGGCTGTGTAACGATAAAACTTGAGTACAGTAAAACCTTGAATTCAATAATGGTTTTCACGTATGATGAAAGACTGTTTTTCAATTGCTGCTGTCTTAAGTTGATTGAAAAATGCAAAATGTAAGAGCTGGATATGGTGGTCCACTCAGAAGGTAGGGGGCAGGAGAGTCAAGAGTTCAAGGTCAGCCTTGGCTACACAACAATAAGTTCAAGGCCATAGCTAGTTAAAAGCCCGTTTGGCATATGAGACCCTTTTTTGGAAATGGGGAGAGAAGGAAGGAGGAGGGAAGGAGAACTGCAAAATGATTCTTAGCTTACAGGCCCTATAAACACAGGAGGTGAGGCCAGATTTGGCTGGACAGCAGACATTTGATATTTCATTAGGGGCATGAGTGAACTGAATAGGAACTGGCTGTCAGGAGCAACCAATAGCCTGGATTTCTTTTGTTTTCAGCCTCGCTATGTGTTACTTTTCTGGACTGGATAATATTGGGAAAGATATGTCTCTGTTTCCTCATCAATAAAATGCTGCCGACTTCAAAGGGTTGATGCTAGGATTAAATGCTTGAGTCTGTGCGACAGTTGAGCAGTGATTGGCACACAGAAAGCCCTACAAAGTGCAGCAATTGTCATTAACGCTTTGATAATTCCTTGCCCCAGGTTAGGAATTCAATGTGCTTCTATATATTATAAAGAGTTGAAAGGAATTGTCCAATAAGCAATTGCTTAAGAGGAAAAGCACACACAGAGACACACAAAAGATAACTGAAGGCATAAAAGTATGCTCAAGGGCTAGAGAGGTGGCTTAGTGGTTATAAAGCACTTGCTGTTTATATAGAGGACCAGGATTCAGTGCCCAGCACCATCTGTACCTCCATTTCCAGGGGATATGATGCCCTCTTCTGGCCTCTATTGGCACTACACACAGGTGGTACACACACAAACATGCAGTCCAAGAAAAAAAAAAAACACTCAAAAATATGTGAGATGGGTAGGAATCAAATAAGAATACATTTAGAGTCAGGGAAAATAATCTTAAATGCAACCTGATTTTATATTTATTTTATTTTCAAATACAGTTTCTCTCATTCCCTAACATTGTTTGCCAATGTTATCCTGGATTCCCATCTTTACCACCTACTTATCTAACATGGCTTCCCCTCCTGTCTCTCAGAAAGTACCTCTCACTGGGCACTTTCTGTTCCAAACAGACCCATGCTTCAAATAATCCATACCATGTATGTCTTTACTCATGTGACTAGCCATGCCTGCAAGGTCCTTCTCTCAGATCTGCTGCCTAAAGCTTACTATCAGAGAAGAGTGATATGTATTGAAATACAGCTCCAAAGAGCATCACCATTGTAGGGCAGATGGTTATCTTGGGCCCTGACCTGAGGCATATACTCTTGGGTAAACGATAGTATTGCTCTGTCGTTTGTGAGTATGCCTTCTTTTATACATGTGTGCTCTTTGAAAAAATAGCTCAGTTACTTTATTCTGTCCGTGTGAGTACGGATAACTTAAAATGAGCAACATGCTGTTGAAAGAGAAGAGGAGTCTGTGTTTATCAAAACTGCCTACATCATAAAAGACAGAGAAAAGCTATGGAAGGGTCTCAGGTTAAGATAAACCAAAGAGAGGTGACAGTTCAAAGTAATAGTTGACCCCATACTGGAGTTTGATTTGAAATGAGTATGGAGACATTATTGAGTCAATGACAACAAGATTGAAATACTGCTGGTAGATAGGAGTATTATGTCGACATTAAATTTACTAAAATTGGCATATACTTTAATTGTATTATTAGATATTCATATTCTAATTAAATATAAACTGAACTGTCCGGGTTTAAAGAGGCCACAATTTAAGAGTAAAGATCTTCAATAGTTTAGGGAACACAAGCACACATGTATTAAAAGAAGACATACACACGTGCGACAAAGCAATACCATTATTTAACCAAGAGTATATGTCTTGTGCTATTTTAGATTTTGCAACTTTCAGTAAATCATAAGTAATTTCAAAATAGAAAGATTTTTGTTAAAGAGAAAGAGAAATTTGAGTTATTGATGAATGTCCTTGCAACTGTATGAATCAGAGTTCTCTAGAGAAACAGAACCGGCTGAATGAAGTGTGTGTATATATGTATGTATGTATGTATGTATGTATGTATGTATGTACATTCTACACACTGAAGAGGCTTAGAACCCAGCTACAAAGTCCAAGAGGCTGGAGGCCTCAGCAGTCCCTACCTGGCACCAAAGGCCTGTAGTAGGCCCAGAGAGCTACAAAGTCATCCCTGGGTTCCAGTGTTACAAATGATAGCAACAGCAGTGATAGCAACAAAGTAGATACACTTACAAGAAAGAAGCAAAAGCAGGAAGTTTATATTGCGATTTCCCTTGGTTTCCCTCTCCCAGAAGTGAGAGGTAAGTTCCCATTACAGATGACACCATACACTTTGGAAACAGGATCCTCAGACCCCTGAGAGGAACTGACCTAGATCTTCCCTCCCTGAGGACTAGCTTTCATGATGTCACAAGGAGCCATGCAAGCTTCCAAAGGAGGCAAGCAACCAGCAGTCCACCTCAGCGATGACACCTTAAACCACATTAACCACCAGCATGACACAATAACCCTCGGGATTTGGTGGCAACCAATCACTCTCTAATATAATGTCAAAAAAACAAACAAACAAAAAAACCAGTATTGTCTTTCCAACAGACCTCTTTGGATCTGTATTGCCTGTGGAAGGGGCTGCATACTCTGAAGGTGTATCTTGCTCTTCAGTCAGTCCTTCCAAAAAAACCATCATAGACTCATCCAGTGAGGTTGTACCTCTTAATCCCAGATCAAATCAAGTTGACAATCAAAATTAGCCCTCACAGCAGTTTTATTTAAAACATTCTAAACCAAGAAACATCCCCAGGGTCCATTAGTAAGGGAGCAGGTACTTGACAGTAGTCTATACAATTACAACATGATTCAGTGACTCTGAACTGCACGATCTCCCAAAATTAGTGTGTGATACAAGTCAGAAAGTGGTTTCTATAGAAAATGGGTAAGACCCTCTGATAAGTAGCATGACAGAACTTTCTGGAGAGACAGAAATGTTTTCTATTATTTTTTGCATGGGGAGGGCAGTTTCTTATAAATGCCAAAAGTCATCAAATTGAGCACTTATGATCTGTCTTTTATGGTACACAGACTCTAAATTTATCTAAGTAATAAATAAATAATCAAGTTGACTATGTCCCCACCTGACCCCCAAGCCATTCTTTTTGCTAATAATGTATAAATCATAACTTATCATCTATTTTAAAAATGCTGGGGACTTGGGTATTAACGCTAGGGCCTCAAACATGCTAGGTAAGTGACCTACCATGAACCTGTATCTCCAGCTCACTATCATGTTTCCTGAAAGGGAAAAGCTTAGAGTAAATAAAACACACACCAAATTATATCCTCTTAAATACCCATGAAGTCTGTTCCCAGTGTTAAGACCATGTTCTGTGAAACACCTGGAGTACTTAACGACTATGGAAGAAACATGATTATCTTAAGAACACATGAGAAGAAAAGCAATCTATCTCAAATGTCCCTCAAGCAACCTTTACAATAGTTAAGAATGCCCCATGGGAATATGGTTGATGTTAAAACACTTTCAAATCCAAAAGGATGCCTACAGTCAGGATTTTGCTTTATACATAAGGAGTGACAGCTCTCCGTAGGACTGGGGACTGTGGCACCACTGTGTGCTGGGCGTGTTGTCTGGGCCAGCCCACACTGGGCATCAGGGCTGTCACTACACATGTTAGCAAGTTCCACTCCATTCAAGTATGACTCCTTAACAGTACAGAAAGGAGTTTGTTTTTACTCAGATAACAAAAGGATTAATTTAGAGAACCGAAACTGTATAATGTAGGACGTGCTTACAGCCTGTGCTGTTGGGCCTTGGGAGATGATTTAGAACTTAACAGTTTTTGTGGTCTCTTGGAGGACCCAGGTTCAGTTCCCAACACCCACATGGTGGCCGACAATCATCTTTTTAAAACAAAAAACAAAAACAAAACATCTGTGCTATATTTCTAAGTACCTTGGTCATCTCCACAGGGTAAGCTGATAGACAGTAGTAGTCCCTCCTCTCGATGCTGAGAAGCTGAAAACTGACAGGCCCTGGCTGCTATCTTGTCTAATCCCATGGGAGTCCCACCTCGGATGTCAGATGCACGCTTCCTGTTTCTCCCAGAGCCATCTCTTGTTATCACAATCACTAAACAAATCCAGGAGTTCCTCCCTATGTTCGGTCTTCAGGGCACGCATCTTATCAGTAATTCTCTTTTTTTGTAACATCTTAGGGTGAAGGAAAACCTGACAAGTAATTTTGGAAAATATTGTTTTGGTTTTGCTTTTAAAAAAAAAAAAATGTAGAGTTAAAGACAGAAAGAACTGTAGAAAATATTTGTATTCTACTTGTGTCTCACATATGAACACAGCTAGCAATGAAATGTCAGTGTGTTGCTACAAATGTGCTAGGACTTGAACATATTAAAAAATCAGTTATAGAAGTTGAGCTTCTCATTGTTGGAGAAAGTAAGTTACAAATCAGCAAGAAGGTAGAAAGAGTCCTGTAGGGCGAGAACTGAGTCAAAGGTATCTGTATAAACTCATATGGGCTTGGTAGCTGACTAGATAATACAGAAATTAAAAGTGCATTCATTACCCAAGCCTACAACAAAATTAGCAAGCTTAGAATTGGATTAAACACAAGGAATAAAATAAATAACCATCAATCCATACTGTTATGAACATACACATAAGTAATGGTATCATGAGCAAACAAATAAATAAACAAAAATAAAGGGAAATTCATTGTCACAGAAAAATTCAAAAGCATCAACTGATAAATGTAGAATTAACTAGGGCAATAGAAAACCAGAATTGGAACATATTGGTACTCATTAATTATAAAGGAAAAGACTTAAGAATAAATGCTAAAATTAGTGAGTCAAACTTTATCAAGGAATAGAATAGTTGCATAGATCGCCTCAAAGTCTATATTAAAAGTTTCGCTTATGTTAACACAGGTCCACACACTCATTGATACACTCCCATCAGGGAAGTAAAACAGTTTGTATTCATCACATTTTGTCACTCTGAGAGAACACTTTTAAACAACAATCCAGGAGGAAAGATTTACTTTGGCTCACAGTTTTAAAGGTTGCAATCCAGGATTCTATCCTGGCTGATAGGCATGGTGAGAAAGTTGCTCACTTCATGGTAAGCAAAAAAGTAGCGAAAGAGAAAGAGTCTGGGGACAAAAATGTCTCCTTCAGATTCAGACTTCCTCTGAGTCAGCCCTCCCTCCTAGAGGGATTCAGCTGTGAATTCATCAGTGGATTAGCCCACCGATGGAAGTTTCACTCTTATCTAGTCACCTCTTAAGGGCATCACCACCTGGGGACCAAGTGTTCAACACGAGGCCTTTCTGTGTGATACTTTCATATCTAAAACACAAACCAGAGCTTGAATGTTAACTAAACTTAGTAACTCATTTCTAATGAATACAAAGTATGAAAAAGAAGAGAGTGTACTCATTTTATGGCTGAAATATCTGGCAGCCACCACTTTAACCAAGTGATCAAGATTGTCATTTCCAGTAATAACTTGATGGTTACAAATTGTTATCATGTATCACTGATACCCTACAATGAAAAGAGTTTTTCCCCTCTGTACTATTCTGAAAAATTCCCTAACTCCAGTTAAATCACAAGAAGATATCATGTAAACAGAAACTGAGAGATTTTTCTATAACATCTGATTAGTGCTTTTTTTAGCAGTGTTAAGTTAGTGAAAAGACAAATGAACCTGAGAAATAGTTGCAGATTGAAGGAGAATATGTCATCATCAGGACCAGATGCATATAGTATTCCGCTGAGTCCTGGTGTCAAAAGAAAAATGCAAGTGGAAAAAATGGCAAAGTTAAATAGCATATGGTTTAGTTAACAGTCATGTGCAAATGTCGACTTCTGGTACCATTAACATCACCAGAAACCAGGTGAAAGTGGTGTAAGAAATCTCTGCAATGTCTTTACAATTTTTCTGCATATCTAAAAATAGTTTCAAAATCAAGTTAGAAAGATGTTTCATTAAAATGCCATCAGTAGGCTGGGTATGATAGCATACACCTGCAGTTCCACCATTTGGGAGACAGGGCCAATGAGGCCAAACTGGTCTACAAAACAAGCCCCATCCCAGCCATGGATACAGAAAGACCTTATCTCAAAATAATAAGAAAGAAACAACTATAATAAAATGCCTTCAGTGTCCCAATAAAATTTTCTGTCTAACCAAGAGTCTTATTTGGATCCAGAAGCTAAGTTTTTTAAAAAATAAAAAAAAAAAAAAAACCTAGTGCAAATAAACTCTAAAAATTAGAATACAGAAATAGAGACCATTGTGCCCTTTTTCGTTGAACATCAGCCTTGGGCTGCCATCTGGAGACTTTCAACAGAACCTGTGAAGGTAACTGGCAAATCGTGTGAGATTACAAGCCGCTATTGTGTCAATTAGCTTGGTTTTTTGTTTGTTTGTTTGTTTGTTTGTTTAATCTCTGGAAGAACCTCAAAAGACATGTTCTAAGCTAGGAAAACATTTTACATTTAGGCCACCAAACCATAAAAAAATTAATCATCATCAGTACAAAGCAACTTGTTATCTTTCTCTGCCTTCCTTCCAGAGACAGAAATGTGTTATATTCATATAACTTTAAAGTTCTAAAGAAGTCATACAAACTTGTTCCAAAAATTCAAAAAAATCCACAAAAAAATATTTAACTCCTATTAGGAACTGTTTATAGAAAAAGAGGGAGAGGGGTAAAGAAGAGAGGAGAGGCGCTGGGATTTGTGGGTGGATGAGGCTTGATGGCTGATCCGGGCCGATCATCACAGGCACGGAAGGAGGGTGGAGGCAGCCGTGAGAGGGAAGGCCCGAAGAGTCACTACTCTGTGGGGTGGTGTATGATGGGTGTGATTCAGAGTGAGGATTTCTTGTCAGGTGCACAGTGTGAAGGGGGGAGTGGCTAATCATCAGAGCCTCCATTTATGTGGCACATCTCACTTTATCCTCACAAAAGCCGGAAGTGGCAAGTCCTACTGTCATCCTCCATTTTGGAAAGTGAAGCTAAGAAACATCAGGGAATTTACCCAAAGTCACACACAGACTAGAATTAGGGAAGGTAGGAATGGAATCTAGGGTTAGGTGACTGTGGTAGATAATCTTGGTTGTAAACTTGACTGCATCTAAAACCCAAGCTTCAGGACACTCCTGAGGGACTTTCTTCATCAGATTATTAGAAGCAGGAAGATTCACCCTGAGTTTGGGCCATGCTTTCCGCTAACAGCCCAGATGAAAGGTCATGGAGAAAGGAAACTGCTTTGTGCCTGCTCGCCCTCGCTCTCAATGACAAGTCCATCTATCCTGCTGCTGAGGCATTCCTTCACAGGTATTGGCACCTACTTCTTTGAAATTCCAATAAAGACTGAAGGCCAGCAGCTCTCCAGAAATCCTCAGCCTTCTGTGCCAGATTGGGACTGCTAAGAAATGCAGTCTCTCCAAGTGTGAGTTTGCCATTGTTGGAATACCCAACCTGCATCCTATAAACCAGTATGAGAGAGAGAGAGAGAGATACACATATATACCCAGGGAGCTATGGGACTGGGGGCAAGGATGCACCTGAGCAAGAGCTGGGTCAAGGCGGGTCCAAACCCTGGAAATCTTTCCACTTTTGCCTGCCAGAGGAGATCACATAGCCTGGCAGCCATGTTAAACTTCCTCTCCCTTTATAAGGTCATGTCCAGCAGCACTTGGAATTCCTCCTGATGCAAATGAGGCATCCTCAACACCCTGGCCCTGGCCAGTGATGTACACTCACGCCAAAAGCCCCCACTCATCCTCCAAAGTTTTAAGTATCTTTGTTCCCCTCCATTAAACCAGCTAACTCACTGAAGCTGTCTCCCGAGAGTCTGTTCTCTAAATGCTCATCACGGCCTGAGGTCTCTTTTGATTCCGAGTATCCTGACTAGCACATTGATATACACATACATATATGTACATCTGTATATATCTATACATATCTATACATAACTCTCTATATCATCTATAGCTATAGCTATCTATAGTGTTTTGTTTCTTTTAAGAACCCTGATTAATACATTTACCTCAGAGTTTGTGCTCTCAGTCTTAGTTAGCAGAGTCAAACGCTGAGCAGACTCGGGGATGAGCAAGGAACAGGTGAGCACAGGATAGACACATTAGCACTTCAAATCCATGAGTAGTTTTGATGCCTAAGCCAACCTGTAAATGCTAAGTGTCTCAGCCTGGCCTCAACTCACAGTGCTCCTTCTACCTTTGCCTCCCATGTAGCAGGGTTACTGACATGAACCAACGCGCTTCCTTCCTGAGATCTGCTCTTACTGGCTAAGACTGGATTCCAGGCTTCAAAGTTGAAATAAGAAACATATAAAAAACAAGTAAGGAGGCAGAATAAGTGGGGACCAGAAGTGAGTGGTTCTGTTCTCTCACCTTCCCTCCCCAGGTCTGCTGCCACGCCCCGGAGGAAGGCTGAAGGGCATGGTAAAGGCAGTAAAGCCAAAGAGGAGGAAGAAGCACAGCGATGTGCAAGGTTGTCAGGTAAGCAGTCTTCTCCCAAGCCTAGAAAAGGCCCTGCAAAGAAGGGAGAGAGAGTATCCACTGGGCAAAAGGGGAAAGTGGATGTTGGCAAGGATTTGGGTAACCCGGTAGGCAATGGGCATGTCAAAACAGACCAGGCAAAGACGCCAAAGACGAGACTTTCCCCCACTTTCTCTTCTATTAGACTCAGAGTATCTGGTTTTATGTGGAGGTCCTTGATCCACTTGGACTTGAGCTTTGTACAGGGAGATAGGAATGGATCAATTTGCAATCTTCTACATGTAGACCGCCAGTTGAACCAGCATCATTTGTTGAAGATGCTGTCTTCTTTCCACTGGATGGTTTTAACTCCTTTGTCAAAGATCAAGTGTCCATAAGTGTGTGGGTTCATTTCTGGGTCTTCAGTTCTATTCCACTGATCTACCTGCCTGTCACTGTACCAATACCATGCAGTTTTTATCACTACTGCTCTGTAGTACAGCCTGAGGTCAGGGAGGCTGATTCCCCCAGAAGTTCTTTTATTGTTGGCATATACCCAGAAGATGCTCCAACATGTAATAAAGACACATGTTCCACTATGTTCATAACAGCCATATTTATAATAGCCAGAAACTGGAAACAACCCAGATGTCTCTCCACAGAGGAATGGATACAGAAAATGTGGTACATTTACACAATGGAATACTACTCAGCTATTAAAAACAATGACTTCATGAAATTCACAGGCAAATGGATGGAACTTGAAAATGTCATCCTGAGCGAGGTAACTCAGTCACAAAAGAAGGAACATGGTATGTACTCACTGATAAGTGGTTATTAGTCCAAAAGTTCGAAATATCCAAGAGTCACATCAGAGCAACCATAGAGCTGAGTGTGAGGTCCCAGATGAAGGACTTGGAGAAGGGACTGATGGAGCTGAGGGAGTTTGCAGCCCCAGGGAGGGAGCAACAGTGGCAACTGGCCTGACCCCTCGATACTCCTGGAGACTGAATCACCAACCAAAGAATACACATGGAGGGACCCATGGTGCTGGCCACATATGTGGCAGAGGAGGGTCTTGTTAGACATCAGGGGGAGCAGAGGCCCTTAGGCCTGAGCATGTTAGATCCCCCAATATAGGAGAATGACAAGGAGGGATGGCAAGAGTGGGTGGGTGGGTGGGGGAATACCCCCATAGAGGCATGCGGAGGGGGAAGGAAATGGGGGGATTCCAAAGGGGAGATCTGGAAAGGGGGAAACATTTGAAATGTAAATAAAGTATGAAAAAAAAAAAAGATGCCAAAGACGCCAAGGAAAGTGCACATTTTCCATAGCCATGCTCCTGGGGGTTGAGCAGTTAGAAAGAATATTTATAATTGAGATTTTGCAAAATTTCATTATTTTGCTTTACTTTTGTAACCTATCTTGTTATCTCACAGAGTGCTTCATTGTTTTATGGAGGGAGGAACAGATCTTATTCACAAAATGTCACCAGAGCTGGCTCAGTGCAGAGAAAACACCTTCTGCAAGTTTGTAGAGACTTTCCTCTTGGCTCCTAGAAAGGAGCCAAGCCCTGAGATTGACACACCTTTAGCCTGGTTGGTGTGGAAATTTTCCAAATTAATTTTTCTGCCCTCTTCCTCCTCTACCATAAAATCTACTTAACTCCCATAAAACCAGAATCCAGCCCAGACCTGACACCCTACGACTAGTTTTGCCCATGTGTCAGGCAGCCAGGGCTTCAAGGTGACATCACAGAGATGGTAACCCTCAAGAGAGCAGTGCTTCCTTTTCTAAAAGATTGTGGATCTTCAGATCGATCATTCTGCTGTTTTCATTTCTCTTCCTGAATGTCTGAGTCAGCTTGTGAAGGGTGATTATTAAACAGTGCAGTAATGAGGACCGCCAACCACAGACTCAGCTTTCCCTGTTAGAACATCAGATGAAGACATCATTAGACTTTATAGTGCCTGTCTGAAGGGAGGTTAAAAGTCCTTGCATACCACTAACAATTGTCTGCTCATGTGCTGCCTAAGGTGCCATGATTGTTTGTGAAAAGTATCTCGAATGAAACCAGATCCAGTTTGGCACAAAACCAAACCAAACCAGTGGAATCAAAAATAAACCTTTTCTCTCTCTTTCTGTCTCTGTCATTGTCACACAAACACACACATATATCCTAGCAACCAACAGATAGAATGAAAGTGGGGCTACCACAGGCAACCACACACACCTACAGAAACAGATCCTGACTCCACTACATGGCCAGCCTTTTGAATGGGTCTGTCCTGCCCTGGCCTGGTACCTGGCAGGCTCTCCTCTATGAATAGAGTTAGGCAGAACTCTTACCTCAAAGGAGTGGTGCCCACAAGGCTTCATGGCTCTCACACCTGCTGATTAAAGATCCAGAGATAAGTTCGTCTTACTGAGAAGTCGTCCCCAACTAGTCTGAATCCCTAGGGTCTCCTGTTACAAGTTCACAATTGAACATCCTTCGCTACAGCATGTTTTACTGTAATAGTAAATCCCTTGAATTAATTCCTCTGACTTCTGATTCCTCACATCTATCTAAGTTCCACAAGGATCTAGCTCTTCTTTTTCTCTTAACAGTGTGTGCCCTTTGGTTCTCAAGTCAGTACTTGACAGAGATGTACAACTCTTTGATTGAAAGTTGCTGCAGGCACGTGTAGCTCCCTGTCCACGGAGTCACTGCTGGAGAAGACCAGTTTACTTTACCTTCTATTTGATTCCCAGATAGGATCTCAGCCCTCAACATCAGCCTAACAAGTTCTCATGCTCAACACCGAATCACCTAGTTTTGCCTAGAGGGTAGCTAAGGCTAGCTCCTAACTGTTTCTCAAGATAAGCTAGCACTCGCTGATCAGGACTGAAGTCTAAAGTGAAAACTTGTAGTAAACACAAGAAGGTTTAGGAGTTCCTAGTGGACTTTGTGTGTCTATTTTAGAGAAATAAGGTTTTATTCAGAGTGGAAGAGACAGCAGTGGGGGGAACAAAGAGGTGAGGCTGTCTAGACCTTATTTGCCTTTCAGATCAATTCTCCTTTCCTCACTGTGCTCCATGGCTGTAGCTTGACCTTTATCACCAGTGCCAAGTTTCCATTTGGACCTGGTCAATGAGAAGCCCTGACACAAGCCTGGAAAACACAAGTGCAGAGAGGCCCAATTGGTAAGTTCTCCTGGTTACACCTTAGTTTAGTGACAGTTTGCCAAGTCCTAGATCAAAGGCCACATTCTCATTCCAGGAAGCCCTCCCTAGCACCGATCTTGTACTGGCTTGAATCAGTCCTCTCTGCTTCTCTCCTGCTTGGAAATGACAATGGACTTCTTCTGAGGCTGGCTCTGTGATACCCTACAGTCTTTCTTTGCAAGTTTCTCTGTATCTTCTTGTGTGACTATAAACCCTACTTTCATTCAACTTTAATTACTTCTTTGGGTTCCAACAGTCGATCACTGAAGGAAGTCAGGGCAGGAACTCAAGGCAAGGACCTGGAGGCAGGAACCATAGAGAAGGGTCTCTTTCTTTCCAGGTAACTCCAGTTCAGTTTTGTCAAGTTGTGTCAAGTTAACAACGAAAACTCACCAGGACAAGGACATTTTTAGTCTAGAACCTGGTATATAGCTATTGACCTAAAGAATTTATTTTTCTATTATCAAATGTGATTAGAAGTAAGTTCCCTATCTACTTCAGGGAGCATAGAATCCCAGTGTGGTCTTGTAGCACAGCTGTGTCAGCTCTGTTGTCTCTCATAATATAATTCACAGAGAAATAATTATCCTATCATGTAGATTTTATAGATTGAAACTATTCTAGTATCTGCCGAGAAGTCACACTGGTCCATGGCATTGGTCACATGATACTAAGTGTATTTGTTAAGTTAGAAGAGACAATACCCTCAATGACTTACTAAAATACATGTACACTAAAGGTAGAAGTCAGTTCTGAGAAAAATTAGGGGCCTGATAGACGAGTGATACTTATAGGCATGATGCTCAAAATATGTTAATATATCTTCTCTAAAGTTGTTGTGGCACCGAGAATCTCCCTCCTCCCCCCCCCCCCCCGACACACACACCTTTTTAGATTTTGGAGGAAACCTATGCTGTCGTAAGATGCATTACTCAAGTCCTTTAAACAATTAATACAGAATAATTCAGTTTTGGGAAGTATCTTGAGAGGAAAAAAAAAAGGTTCTGCCTTAAGTTCAGGTTGCAAGCAAATTGCACTGCTCCTTGGGCCTCATGACTTTGTAGTCCCAATTGCACTTCTGTTAGATATAGATGCTGTCTTGGCTTTCATTTTTTGCTTTGTTTTTTTGTTTTTTTAGAAATTCGACACAAACTACAGTTCTCTCAAAAGAGGAAATTCAGTTGAGAAAAAGCCTTCATCAGATTGCCTGTAAGCAATTTTGGGGGGAATTTTCTTGAATAATAACTGATGTGAGACTGAAGGCCACATGGATGTTCATAGTCTGTGCCACAACCTGAACCATGCTGATGCCCTCTGGCAATGCTGCCATTGGGGGGCCACATGGATGTGGGTGGTCTTTGTTGCTCCCTGGGTCTATGGTGATGTTCAGGCCTGTGTTGCTGTTGAAGACTATATCTTTGTCCGTGGTCCTACTGCCTCCATTAGGACTGTGTTGATGTCCATGTTCCATGCTATCACCAAGGGCCATGTGGATGTCCATAGTCTGTGCTGCAGCTGGGAGCCATGTTCCCTTCTGTCCATGCTATAAACAGCCCTAACATGTTGTAAGCCCAGACAGCTTTTCTTAAACTGTTTACAGCACAACTAAATTGTTGGGAAGAATGTTTTGGGGGCAAATTCAGCAAATTCCTCAGTCTTAAAATGTTTTAAACCAAAACACACACAATGCTTTTCTTCTTTTAGCTAGATTTAAAATAAGATTTTGATCCGATAAATCACCAAGGACATGGGATTCTATGTTTCATTTATTTTCCTCACCTGTTAGCATACATAGGCACCTTGCTTCAGGACTGGGAACCACCACATGTGAGGACAGTTTTTCAAGGGAGCGCTTCTGGGAATGACCTGGGTAAAGGCACCTAACTTTGATTTCAATGAAGAGCTCCCAAGGATTGGTTTGTTAGTTTTCCCCTTTAGCCAAAATCTAAAAAGTGAATCCCATTTCTTTGTTTGTTTGCTTAGGATCTCCTTCAGTGTTTTGAGTTGTGTCCTGACTCCTGGCTTTCTTAGGTGTGCACCTGTGATCAGCATGAACACTGGGATATCCCAGGGGTAATCTTTCCATCTGCCACCCTCTTTTACAGAATATTTAAGAAGTGTGTTTGTATATATTCATTTTTGTCTTTTAAAAAGTTGTCTTCTTTCATGCTAAATCTTAACTTTCTGAACCTCAACTTGTTTGGAGCTATCTTATAGGTTACAATTGACATCAGCTCCTTTCTAAATCTTGTTTCTTATCATCAAGATTAGACTGACCCCAAACTGACAATCTTGACAAGATCTCAGCACTGCTCCAAAAGAAAATAGTCTTGTTCTGGAACAGAACAATGTTGGGCCAAAGGCACTGCAGAACTTAGTAGTAGGCACTGTAGAGATATATCAAGGTGGTACTATGTGTGAGTACCCTGGGGCCTTGGCTCAAAGATGGTGGCAGGAGAAAGAGAATTGGAGAGCACAAAGTCTTTGTGATCACAGATATGTACTAAGGAAACCAGGAAGTTAAACACGGGGTTGTCTTTTAAAGAGATGTATACCTGTTTTCTGCCCAGAAGGCTAGGAGTGGATGTAGTTAATAGCTGAGTGACCTGTGCTATCTGTAGGGCCTGGCCACCCCTGAGTCTCCCAATACTATTAGGTCTATCCAAGATGCTTCCTCCTTACGCCTTTGTCTTGAGCACTGTCTCTCAGTTGGTAGAACCTACCTTATAGAAGAAGTCACATGTACTTTGTAAAAGAGTTTCAATGTAGTCACACTCTAAGCTTTACCGTGCACAGGAGATTGATACAAGTGTTACCTGGAAACGCCTCCCTCCCCAAATTGTACTGTATTTACATATGTCTAAAACAAACTGCCTGGTTTATTTTTTTAATTTAAGTTTTTGTTATATAAACAAACTCTAGGTTTTTTGTTTGTTTGTTTGTTTGTTTTCGAGACAGGGTTTCTCTGTAGCCCTGGAACTCACTCTGTAGACCAGGCTGGCCTCGAACTCAGAAATCCACCTGCCTCTGCC
This sequence comes from Rhynchomys soricoides, assembly GCA_019843965.1. NCBI lineage: Eukaryota > Metazoa > Chordata > Mammalia > Rodentia > Muridae > Rhynchomys > Rhynchomys soricoides. The sequence goes on along the minus strand of JADRCH010000245.1, from coordinate 3,304,214 downwards.
TCCCGAATGCTGGGATTAAAGGCGTGCGCCACCACTGCCTGGCCAAACTCTAGATGTTTGAAGCAACACCAGCTACTGAGTCAGGTTGAACTGGGTTTCCTCCTTGTCTCCTGTGGGGCAACACTCTACTGGCTATGACATCTACAAAGACCCTCCACAAGGAAACATAAAGCTGTTGGGGCATAGTTTATTGATTGGGGAGGTCTGCTTCAAAACTCAGAGTTCAATGTTTCCGTGATGCCTCCTGGACACTACCATGCCAGCTACCATGTCTTTGTAGCGTGAGTATGATTACATCTCACGTAAATGTGAAGATGCCAAAACTGCCTTGGCACAGTAATGAGACAGAGCTCTGAAGAGTCAAGGAAGTTAAAAAAAAGTCCCAATGTGTGATCGGAGGAAGTGACATCACACAATGTATCTTAGAAGAACAGAGGATGCCTCTTCCACTAAAATGAAGAACACATTGTACATTAGTTACCTTTTCTGATACTATAATAAGATATGTTAGTGAAAGCAGTTTAAGGGAGAAAGGATTTGTTTTGGCTCAGAACATTTTATATAACACTGAGTACGTTCTGGTGCCATCCACAGCTGGAAGACAGAAAATGTGGAGTACCATGTCCAGTTAGCTTCCTCCTTTTTCAGCAGGACAAGAGCTATGAACACCAGTAGGCTGAGTCTTCTCTTCTCAGCAGACCTAAACAAGACCATCCCTCACAGGTGTTCCCAGAGGCTATATCTAAAGAATCCCTCACAGGAGTGCCCAGAGGTTTGCCTTCTTGGTGATTCCAGATCCTGTCTGTCGACAATCAACATGAACCATCAGGTAAGCCCTACAGAGCTCTGTTAACTTGAGAACCTCTGTGATAATTCTTCTGTGAGGCTGAGGCTGATGAGGAAGATGATGCTGTGGAAGTGATGACTAGAGATGATAGGCTTCTGGATTGGCAGGGATTGAATGGCAGGGCTTAACTGTTAGGAGAAAGGGCACATGATTATCTGTTACCCTAACAAATCATGGTGTTCTAAAGGGTGATGGAGCATTAACTAGAACTTTTCTGAACTTGTCAAGGACTTGTGAACATAAACCCTCCCAGATTTTCACTGCATAGAAACACATGCACACGCCTTTAATCCCAGCACTCGGGAGGCAGAGGCAGGCGGATTTCTGAGTTTGAGGCCAGCCTGGTCTACAGAGTGAGTTCCAGGACAACCAGGGCTACACAGAGAAACCATGTCTCGGAAATTAAAAAAAAAAAAAAAAAAAAAAAAGATCTCGTCTTCCCAGATGTGTCAAGTTGACATAAATCTATCCAGTGCTCCTGCACACCTGGCTGTCAGTGCACCAACCAGTTCTAGACAGGCTTCAAAGGGCTTTGCACAAAAATAAGCTACTAGCACTTTGCTCCCAGCACTAGAGATTCTTTTAATGATCAGATGTCAGACACCAATAGGAAGCCACCTGATACCCATAAATAAAATGGAAATGAGTGTAGTTAATAGCCTTCAGGCTGGGTTCATCTTAATGTGGTTATAAGCCAGAGTAATGTTTCCCTCTTTCTTCTCAGAGGAGCAGTTCTGAGATACATCATAAGCTGACTCCTCAGAAGGTCTTTTCAGAAATGAACATCCGGTAATCGTAGCAGTGGTCAAGTGAATAGCTGTTCTTTTCCTCCCTATTTTAATTCACTCCCATTTCCTATGAGGCTTTTTAAAATAGCTTATTAATATTATTGTTGTTGTCAACATGCGAATGGATGGGTCTCACTGTGACATTTAAAACCCATACCTCACTGTACTTTGTTCTTACTGTCCTCTCGTTTCCTCTCTCCTCCCTTCTTGCTCTCCCCATCCAAGCAGGTGAAGTAGCATGGCCACAGAGAAAGACCATATCCACTTCACAATGTTCCCATCGAATGTTTCTACAGAGCAACAGTAACAGGCCACCGTTATGAACATGATATTTTCTCTTCTGTAGAAATTTAATTTATTCAGTAACCATGAGGAACAGATCTCATTCTCTCCCTTCTGGAAATAAAGACTTAATTAACCTCATTTAGATGGTCAGTAAGTGGCAAAAACAGCCTTTGAACTTAGTGCTTTGTCATTTCGAAGTTCATGCTTCCTCTGTGCTGTGATAAATTCTGACAGAAGTACTGAGAGCTTCTGGAGTATAAATAAATTAATCCTAGTTGGGAGTCTTTGAGAAGCCTTTTGAAGGAAGTGAGATATAAGTCTGGCCTTTTGAAGAATTTATAGGTAACTGTGGAGAAAGGAAAGTGTGCCAGGGGAGAATTCATGTGCAGGCCAGAGTAGAGGCAATGGGTAGAACACGGAGCTGCAGGGAACATGGCTGCCAAAGAATCTGAGCTCATAAGAAAATCCTACCCAATCACAGCCATCCCAGAAAAGCATGGTGAAGTCTGCCTTCTATAATGTGGATTCTGGGCCCAGAGTTGCTTCTACAGTATATTCTGTAAGGTACAGGACAGTATTATAGAAAGGGGGGATTCATTTCACCATCCCTTGAGCACAGTAATCAATAATCTTCTACTGCTGCCATTGACCAAGTAGCATGCTAGTCACCCCTGGTAGAGTGCCAGCATTATTCTGCCCACCTCCACCTGGCCTGCTCTAGCCAGCTTCCTTATATTGGCAACAGCCCCCACCCCCACCCCGGGGGGACAGTGATGAGCATGTGCTGCTGTTGTTTCCACGGAGATCTGTTAGTTAGGGGTGGCTTGCCTTGACACTGGAGAACTAATGACCCAGCACAGAGTGCTGATCTCCAGCAGGTGAGCAGTGTTTTCAGGAAGCCAGCAGAAACCTTTGGGCTCATCTGGATCATGTGCCCTTCGCATATTTTATCTTCAAGAACAGTTCTCAGAGATGTGGGAGGCAAGTGAGAGGCTCACAGGGAGGCAGAAAGTTCCATACCTATGGTGGAAAGGGCTGAGCACCACAAAAGGCAGACATCACCTCTGCCAAGTGAGACTCCCAGGAGGTGAGGAATTTGCCAGCTCATTGGCCACTGTGGGTGACAGCCCACAGTGACACAGAGTGACGGTGCAAGCTGGAGGCTCCAGAGGCCATTGTCTTCCAGGTCTGCTCTTATAATAACTGACTGAAGGTAAGCATTGCCTGCCTGCAGGCATAGCCACCCATGTTCCTCCAGTGGCTCCTGCAAGACTGGCCTGCCTCTACCTCTTCTACAAAGGAGGGCCACAGCCCCAAGGAGGAGGAAAACTACCTTCTTTGAGCCTCAAGCCCCAAACCACTGAAATTTCATGGTTGGCTTCAAATGAAGAGTGAAAGGCAAAATTAATTCAGTTCTCTTTTTTAAAAAGAGAGAGAGGGAAATGAGAAGAGGAAAGAAGATGAGAAGAGAGAAAGGACAGATGAAGGGAGGAGGGAGGGAAGGAGGGAGGGAGGGAAAAGGAGGGAGGGAAGGGAGAAGGTAAAGGAGAGAGGAAAGAGAGGAGAGAAATGTAATAGGAAGAAAGAAGGAGGTAGGGAAGGAGGTAGGGAAGGAAAGAAGTAAGGAAGGGAAGGAGGGAGGGAGGGAAGGAGGGAGGGAGGGATGGAGGGAGGGAGGGAAGGAGGGAGAGAGGGAAGGCAGGAGGGAGGGAAGGCAGGAGGGAGGGAAGGCAGGAG
>JADRCH010000245.1:3251450-3300547 GCA_019843965.1 Rhynchomys soricoides | reverse complement strand
GAGGGAAGGCAGGAGGGAGGGAAGGCAGGAGGGAGGGAAGGCAGGAGGGAGGGAAGGCAGGAGGGAGGGAAGGCAGGAGGGAGGGAAGGCAGGAGGGAGGGAAGGCAGGAGGGAAGAGAAGAGAAATCTGGAGAAAGGAGAGTACAGTATGTCTGGAGTGTGATGAGTGATCTGTGAGCGTAGAATTCAGAAGGCCACATTAAGCTACATGAGCCCAGAACTGGGCCTGAGGTTGTCCATCTCTGTGTCATCCCAACACAGCACAGCACCCAACATGCAGAATACTTCATGGATATTTGCTGTAATAACTGACAGAAAGTAAGTCTAGAAATATAGCCGGATCGAGATTTAAAGCACTGACAATGCTAGGCTGTGTTTGGCCTTTATCCCACGTGTAATAGGAAGCCAACTGAAGATCACTAAGAGAACAAGCCCATCACTATGGAAGCCTGTTCCTAAGCAGCTGTGTATGGGAGGCACTGGAGGCCACTGGTGGAACGCTCCCATTGTGACTTCAGGTGGAAGCAGTTATCAAATGGAAGGCCAGGTTACCAGATTCAGAAATACAACCTAAAACCAAATTCTGGATCATCCACAGCAGTATTTTGAAAAAAACAAAAACAAAAACAAAAAATCTGTAAACTGGAAGGGAAACTTATTTTTCACCATCTCATCGATATCTGGTGAAAGTTTTATATAAAAAAAATTCATATCTGTGTATGCTCACTGAGCAAGGGTTCAACTTGTAATTAGTTTTCCCCATAAAATTATGTAGAAATGAGAATTTCTGTAGAAAATGTTGCGGCTACCTAGAACAAGTAGCTTACAGATATGTTTTGGTAATAGCCTTATACAGATACAGACTATATGTCTGTGAAAGACAAATACTGCATAACCATTACACTACACTTGATACCATTCAAAGACAAAAAGTTGCTGTAATTTTTTTCTTCTAAAAATGTGCGTTACAATGCCTGTTTCTATGTATGACTATTGTACTTCTGTTAAAAAAGGTATTTTTCTCTCATGTAGAAAATCCAGGTTTCAATTTCTTCTGTGGGTTTGATTTTGTGAAGTAAGCGCTTCCCTCATTAGTGAACTCAGGAAGTGAAATCGATTTCCACAATGGAAGAGTTGGAGTTCTTCAGAACATCCAGTAGAAAAGGGCGGGCTGAGGAAGAGAAACAACAAGAGAGAGGAGAGAGGAGAGAGGAGAGAGGAGAGAGGAGAGAGGAGAGAGGAGAGAGGAAACACAGAGTAGCCTGGCCCTGTGGGGGATGGGACAAAGCACAGTAGGAACCTGCCAAAGCAGAAATGTCTCACTTTAAAAGAATGTGTCCAGGAAAGCCCACAGAATCAACAAACCTGGGCTCATACTGACCCACAGAGACTGAACCACCAACCAGGGAGCCTGCGCGGGACTTACCTAGGGCTCCTGTAGATATGTAATACTTGTATAGTTTTTCACTTGTATTGGGTTTCTCGAGGAATTCCTAACAGTAACAGCAGGGTCTACCTCTAACTCTTTTGCCTGCTTTTGGGACCCTTTCCTCCTACTGGGCTGCTCCTCCAGCCTCAATGCTAGGGGCTACTGCAACTTGATAGACCATGGCTGGTTGATATCCATGGGAGACTTCCCTTTTCTGAAGAGGAATAAAGAAGTGGATGGGGGGCAGGGCAGGGGGAGGGAGGCTGGGAGGAGAGGAGGGAGGGGAACTGCTGTTGGGATGTAAAGTAATTAATTTATTAATTTTTAAAATGTCAGTGGCGCCATCACCTAATAAACAGCAGGGAATAGAGAGCCGTTTGAATCACATCAAACTACTCAAGCCGGCTGTTCAGTAGAAGTTCAGTGAAGCAACCCATCCAAGATGACAGCCAATCAATAGGCACTGTCCTAACACTCACACTGCAAAGAAGCTCTGTGGAGTCAGCCAAGCATGGTGGCTCTCAGCAGTAAGGGCAGCTGGACCAAGAGTCTAAGGCTAGCTTTGAAACTGGGCAAGGAGGAGGAGGAAGAGTGAAGCAGGAAGAGGAGGGAGAGGGAGAAAGAGGAGGAAGAAGAATGGGAGCTGCCCTTTATTGCGAAATAGAGAGTCAGGCATATTAGCATAAGTTTCCCATAGAAAGAAGGTTTGCAAGTGCAGAATTAATGGCAAATGATCTATCATGTTTACTGAAAGAAAAAACCAACCAAAGAGCCAGTCAACAACTTATAGAAGCTCAAAAGATAAAAATATTAAAAAATCCCTGCAATCTGATACAAAACTAAAAAACGGAACCAAAGTAACATGGCTTATTGAATATCTCCAACGATCTGGTGGATTTCTTTAGTCATCAAATGATCAATTGGCTGCCTACAAAAGCCAAGCTTTTTATTATTTATAAATCCTCAAATTTTTATAAATCCTCCTGAAAATTTGAATGTATGAAAAATTCATAGGGCATTTTATAGTCTTCTGAAAGTCTTCTGCTGATATAAATAGACAACGATTTCTGATATTATTATTTATGTATTTATCGTACCTTTTCTACTAGATAAAAATTCAGGTTTGCATTATTTCAGGGCACTCTGTAAGAAGTGCGAATACATGCTAACTTGAATCAATAGTCTTGTTGGAGCTAACAATATATAGTAGACAAGAATAAAGGTTAAGTTTTCTTAGTAACAATCTTTACCTTTGAGAAAGGGAGTGGAGCCAGGTGGTGGAGGTATATGCCTTTAGTCCCAGCATTCAGGAAGCATAGACAGGCATATCTCTATGAGTTTGAGGGCAGCCTGGTCTACAGAACAAGTTCTAGGACAGCTAAGGCTACACAGAGAGACCCTGTCTTTAAAGAAAAAGGAATTGTATGTATGAAACTCTGACTTATTACTTCTATTATAAAATTTAAATATAAACTAGGATAACCTAAATCTGTATAATGGAAGGAGCCTGTTGTTCACCATGACCTTCAAGGATATGTTCTAAGAATAGATTGTCATTGTTGATGAGCCTTTTACCCTGGGTGCTCATCTTCCTTATATGGAAGGAGTTTCCAAAGGAGCTCACATGGAAGAAAGCTAGCTCTGGGATTTGCACCCTTTAAAACTGTATAAAAGCCAGGTATGTGGGCCCCTGCCTTTGATCCCAGCACTCAGAGGCAGAAACAGGCAGATCTCTGTGAGTTCAAGACTAGCTTAGTCTACATAGTGAGTTCCTGGCCAGCCAAGGCTCCATCTTGAGACCTTGTCTCAAAACAAAGTTGAATGATGGTGAAAACTTATAACCCCAGCACTTGAGAGGTAGATGCAACAGGATCAGAAGTTCAAGACCAGGCTAGGCTATAAACAGCTCAAGACATTCCAGGACTACATAAGACCCTATTTTTAAAAATTAAATGTAGGTAAAATATAAAAAATAAAAATGATCATTTTTATAAAGGTAATAAACTTCTAAAATGCTAGAAAGCACGGGTAGGTATATTTAATATAAAAAAAGATAATAAAACATAACCCCTGAGAGAAAGTGTGAACATTCTTCCACTCCATTTTCCCCGGGGCACATTTGTCAAAATTAAGATCATGCATTGATGTTCTGATGTCCTGTTTCATAAACACAACCATATATATGCATTTCTCTGTCACACTTGCAAGCCCCAAGGCAAGTCCTTAGAGAGGCAGATAAGCTTTCTTTGAAGTCCTATTAGGGTGACATTTTCCAAGCTCTGAGTGACAATTAGTAGTAGAGACAGAGGACTTTGAAGTATCAAGTTCCCTGGAGGTTAGTTATGCATATCTTCTATGGGTGGGAAAATAGAACTCATCTAAACACTGATAAACATGGGGTATTTACATGCCACCAGGGCCAAGACACCCAAAGAAATGACAACAGGTGGCTGAGTGAGGGTGAGAGTGCTGTGGATTTAGTTTATTGCTTACTTTATGCTGATTGGATTCCCAAATTACACAGGAACTCACAGCTGTGTGTGAGCCGTTGTTGCCGGTCCCTGCTCCTAGCTGGGTTCTGATTGGTAAATAAAGTTTCTGGTGGCCAATGGCTGGGCAGGGAGACAGAGGCGGGACTTTGAGGTCGCTCCCCACCCCCACCCCACCCTAAGGAATGGGGGCGGGGGAAAGAGAGCCGTCACTGCCACGGAGGAGAAGGTCCAGGCCTGAGGACTGTAGGCCTGAGAAGTGTAGGAGAGAGAGCGAGAGCGCGCACGAGCCAGAGACACTGCCAAGATTTAAGAGTCGGGGGTCATGGTCCATGAGGGCTGCAGGCCTGGGTACGTGGTGGCTAGGATGACAAATAGGTGTTAGGAAGTAATAATTCCGGGATATCGGAGGGGAGAGCATGTTAGCCACGGGCAGTGTGGAAGTGCCCAGTAGTTGAGCTGCTTAGGGCATATTGAAAATAATGCTGGCCGAGGAGTGGTGGCGCACGCCTTTAATCCCAGCACTCGGGAGGCAGAGGCAGGTGGATTTCTGAGTTTGAGGCCAGCCTGGTCTACAGAGTGAGTTCCAGGACAGCCAGGGCTACACAGAGAAACTCTGTCTCGAAAAACCAGAAAAAGAAAAGAAAGAAAGAAAATAAGGCTGAGTGTGTGTCTTTCATTCTTGAATACAAAACATTTGGGCGGGTACCTGCCGGGGAGTTTCGATCGGATTAGCATTACCACTTCATGACAGTGACCGCCCAACAGATAAGGGGAACTGTGTGCAGCAGCCCGTGGACAGTTTGTGGTCTTCTCCTTTTCTTTAAACATTGTCATTACTTTCTTTGTATGTGGGTGTATATGAGCATGTGTGTGCACACGTGTGTGCACTCACACTCATACATGTGTGCCATGCTGTCCATATGGAGGTCAGAGGCCAACTCTTGGAAGTTGGTTCTCTCCCTCCACCATGTGGGTCTCAAGACAGAACTAAGATTGTCAGGCTTGGCAGCAACACACTGAGTCATCTCACCATTAACCCTCTGCCAAGGACTGCTCTATGCCAAGTGTTTGCTTTCTCCTTCTCAGGTCTTTCCTCACCCCACCAGGTATTGGGACATCAAAGGCCTTATTCTAGTATATGACTGTATTTTATTTCTCGAGATCATTTCTAGACTTCTGGAATGTCAATTCCAAGAAAGTCTCGTGGGCCACTCACACTCACTTGGGAGTATGGCCACGCGCCCTTTCCTTAACAGGATGCCCATTGCTCCATTCTGTAACAAGCCCCTGGGGAGTTTGAAGGCGAGAAGATTTAATTTCTGATTTCTGCTACAGGGAAAGCTGGCCTTTCATTACTTCATCTCTATGGCCAGGTCATCTTCTTTCTGTTCTGACCAGCATCAGAGCCACCTACAGCAGATATTTTTACTTTTATTTTTGAGACAGGCTATTCTGTGTCTCAGGCTGGCTTGAAATAACTTTGCCGCTAAGGAAGAGCTTTCAACCCTCTTGCTTCCATCTCCCAAGTGTTGGGATTACAGGCCCAGGTCTGTAACCTTGGGAACCCAGGGTTTCATGCGTGCCAGCCAAACACAGCCAACTGGCTTACACCTTCAGCCCACCGCCAGTTTTAAAAACAAGTCCAGCCTCTAAGCAATGCCCCTGATCTTTACTGGTTCACTTTCTTTATGGGTACGGCCAATAGTTCCTCAATTCTTCTCTTAATAAATTGTAATCTCAGTTTGATTTTACTGAGGACAGCTTCCCTTGAAGACTCTGGGTGGCTACTTCCACCAGAGAGTGGTTTTAAGTGTCGAGTGAAAACTCTCCCTAACTAGAGAAGCCTCTTCTCCCTCTGTCAGAGCCCTCAGCATCTTACTGGTGCATCTGGGATCTCACAAGGGCCTAGGCAGGTAGGTCTTAGGACCCTCAAAATCTCCCTTATGGCATGTGTGTCTCTGTGTGTATGGGTATGTGGGCATGAGGGGGGGTTATATGTGTACATGTGTGCACCTGCATGTAGAGATCAATATCAAGTGCTTTCCTTAATCATTCTCACCTTGTTTTGAAACAAGGTCTCACTGAAACCAAAGCTTGCTGCTGACTCAGCTACACTGTCTATCCAACAAGTCCTAGGGATCCTCCTGTATCTGACTCCTCAGCTCTAGGATTGCAGGTGTGGGCTGGAACACTCAGCTTGCTTGCTTGCTTTGTTTGTTTCTTTCTTTGTTTCTTCCTTCCTTCCTTTCTGTCTGCCTTCCTTCTTTAATGTGGATGGGTTCTGGTGTCCCGCGCTACCGTCTCGCCAGCAAGAACGACGCGGCACACAAAGGATCCTTCTGCAGTAAAGCTTTAATGCATCTTGAGAGGGAGAGCATAAGCTTGCCAAGAATGGAGACCCCGAACAACAGAACACCCGTCCCTTATATAGGCCACAGCGCTCGCCTGGGACGTGGAGCTTCCCCATTGGCTCCCCGCACGTCAGGCCAGATGACGCCACGAGAGGGGCTGAGACTCTGAGGTGGAAAATTACCAGGAACATGCGCACTAGCCTGTTTACAACTTGTCCTCGGCCGGATGTAGGCGCCATCTTGTAATGGCGAATGTGGGTGCGACTCGGGCGGCTCCCCACATTCTGGGAGATCTAAACTGAAGTTCTTATGCTTGCACAGCAAGCGCTTTAGTAGACATCTCTCCTCCCGAAGGCATGGTTTTTTTGTTAGAGGAATATCCATTGTAATATGAGAATTGGCATCTGCTTTAAGCAAATTGCTAGACTTTCAATGAATTTAAGTTGGCAATGTTGCTTCATATTAACAAACACACACACACACTCACACACACGCACACTCACACATGCACGCACGTTTATACTGGACACTATTTTCTGAGCCCTGAAAGCTGTATTCTCAACATACATTATTTCATTTTATTTATTACAGAAACCAAAGTGAATAGAAGCTGGCCAGACAGAGTGACTCCCTAAAGACACATGCTTCGGAAATGATAACTCAACCTTAGGTCTGTTGTATTCTAAGTCCTTGCTCTCAGCCACATCCTAGAAGCCTCCCACAGAAAACACTGAGAACCTGCTCCACTGCTTTGCAAGCATCAGCCACATTATTATAAAACAGGTTATGTGGAACCTGCACTTAACCAAGTCAATGATTTACAAAGTCCAGCTAACTGCAAGGTACACAGGGAGGTCAGCAAAGGACAAGCCAAATTATGATATGGCCCTTGCCTTTGACATCAAACTGAATGCGCAACAAAAATGCAACCGTGAAGCCGGGCAGTGGTGGTGCACGCCTTTAATCCCAGCACTCGGGAGGCAGAGGCAGGTGGATTTCTGAGTTCGAGGCCAACATGGTCTACAGAGTGAGTTCCAGGACAGCCAGGGCTATACAGAGAGACCCTGTCTTGAAAAACAAAAAAACAAACAAACAAAAGCAACCACATGAGAGAGTTAGGCACTAGCATGGGAGATGCAACAAATAACCCAGGCATTTCACTGTGCATCACACTGGTTAGAAGCCCTTTAAAAATATTTTTCATTAGGTAGAAATATATCACATGAAACCTACCCAAGTTCAATGGCAAAATGACATTCACACTGTTTAACTCTGACCACTGTTCCACTATAAAAAGTACCTTGATTTAGTTTAGATTAAGCTGAGATAAGATCTCACCGTGGCCTGGAATTCACTCTGTAACCCAGGGCAACCGCCCATTACAGCAGGGCTGCCTTCTGAGTGCTGGGATTACAGACCTGTGCCACAACACCTGACTTAAAGACCTTTTGATCCTGAATCCCTGTTCTCATTCAACAGTGACATCCAGTGTCCCCTTTCTTAAGTTCTGCAGTGGCTGTACTGCTATGCTTTCTGTCTGTGAATTTGAGTGTTCAAGACACCTGAGTGGGATCATAGAATACAGATGGCTCCTGTTGTGTGTGGATTTATCATGTTTTTAAGGCTTATCTATACAATAGCATATGTCAGAATTTCATTCCTTTTCATTCCTTTTCATGAGGGAATCCTTTTTTAAGAAGGAGCCGTGAGTGTTGATCAGTGTTGGCAGACTACCTGTCTTGCAAGCATCAGCTTTTCAAAAATGGAATTTATCAATGGTCAAACAGTTAAACAAATATCATATACATACAACTTTGGTTTATTTATTAATAGGCAAGATCACTAGGGTAAGAATTAACTGGTGAAGGAGCTGGAGAGATAGCTAGCTGGTTAAGAGCACTGACTGACTGCACATGCAGAGAAGCCGAGTGCAATTTCCAGCACCCACATGGCAGCTTACAATCATTGGTAACTCCAGTTCCAAGAAATCTAAATCTCTCTTCTGGCCTCCATGGGCACCAGGCACACAACTGACTCATATTCAGACAAAACACTTATACATTAAAACAAAACAAAAAACCATTTTAAAAACAAAACTATTATTTCCGTTTTCAGATGAAAAACTTAAAGCTAAGAGAGATTAAAGCACCAGTTTGTACTAATATACACTTAATAATTCTACTATCCCTATCTTTTTTTTTTTTGAGGCAGAGTTTCTCTGTATAGCCCTGGCTGTCCTAGAACTTGCTTTGTAAACCAGACTGATCTCAAACTCAGAGATCCACCTGCCTCTGCCTCCCGAACTATGGGGCTAAAGGCGTGCACCATCATCGCCCAGCTGTCTCTATATCTTTAAATGAGAGCTTTGAAATATCAAATTCACTATGCTGCAAGAATGTGAAAATGTCTACAGGTTGGAGTGGAGTCGGGAACTCTTTGTAGGCTATGACTCTCGCTCTATATCTTAGGGGTAGGAGAGATTTAAATAGATGATCAGCTTGATGTGAGAGGGTAGGAATGAGATATTGCAAAACCACTGTGTAAAGCAGGACCAGCCTTTCCCACAAGAGAGATCATGTGCCAAGCAAAACACCTACTTCAAAACAACTAGGCAAAGAAGCAAAGAGCTACCTAAGCACTCCTTGCAGTCTGCTAGGCAGGAGGCAGTTCTAGAGATGGGAGTTGGGTATTTTCCCTACCTGAAATCTGTCTGTGCACTTAGCTTTTAAATCAAATGGAATACCAGTGCTTGGAAGAGCTGGCTCTGTAAAGAACCACGTAGGTGATATGAGTGACAGATGACCCTTGGTTCCTCACTTCACATTCCCGGAATCATCAATCAGCACCAGGTAACCACAGCCCATGTTTTCATCACTCCAACTTTAGTGCAATTCCGTTGAGGTCCAGGTAGGTCAGGACCGGAACAGTTGTGAATTCGCCTATGCACATCCAACACAAATGACAGCATCAGAAGCCTACAGGGCCTGAAGTCCATGCAAACAAGACCTTTCTCTCTCTTTTTGGATCCTGGAATTTTGGCACAAAGCAATCGTCCAGTGTGTGAAAGGCACGAGTTACTGGGATTAAGTTTTAAAACAGCTTCTTCATTTGGACATTGGCGCTCTAGCTGTGACAAGTAGTATGTGTTTAAAATAACGACCATCATGCCTGTTCATTTTCCTTTTCTTTTTTCAACCCAGGACTCCAGCTTAGATCTTTTTTGCATGGAAGGGCTACCTACTCATCTAATAAGAAACCCAATTCAGCACAGCTAGTGGCATTCACTACACTCCTGGGTTTTAGTTACTAAAAGTAGAACTCTCAGGTGACCACACCAAGAAGACTAATGATTGACCACTTTATAAAGTCAGCAAAGCTGGGTGATACACTATGGAAGTTGGCCAGGTAGACCATTTCAGTTCGGGATTGTGAACAGCCCTGTAGAGGGACAGTGGCTTCAATTGCAGAAGAATATAAAGGAACGTGATGCCACTGCCATGTCCATTTAACAATTGTTAAAAGGGTACCCTTTATATGTTACCATGGCAACAAAGATGCTATGGGATACTCATAATAACTTTATGTACTTCCTGAATCATTTGGGTTCAAAATAAGGATCCCAAGTAATACAGCTGGGGATTCCTAAGCTTTCCCAGACTGGGAAATCTAGGAGAAGATTGGCAGCTGATAACATGCGTTAGCATAAGAGAGTCATGGGGACACAGAGGTGAACCAGGCCATGGGACACATGTTATCCTCTGTCACTCCCTCTTTCCCCCTCTCTCAGACTCTCTCAAATCTTTTTTTAAAAAGACTTATTTGTTTATTGTATATGAGTGCTCTATCAACACATATGCCTGCATGCCAGAAGGCATCATCAGACCCCAAGATAGATCATTGTGAGACTATGTGGTTGCCGGGGATTGAACTCAGGACCTCTGAAAGAGCAGATGGTTCTCTTTAAGAGCACTTAAGGTTAAGAACCCCGCTAAGCCATTTTCCCATCCTTCTCCCCCTTCTCTTCCCCTCCTGCCCTCCCCTTTCGGAAATACTGAACTTAGTTTGTGAGCACTGCAAAAGTGGGAGGTGGAGGACTTAAGGAAACTCAGCTCAAGCAGATACTGTAAGTACAAGACAGGAGAGAGAGAACAAGAAGGTTGGAGGAATGAATTCTAATGTCCCACTGCACAGTATGGGGGAAATTAGTATATATTTACAGTAATTCTATACTTTATGAAGAACTAGGAGTTTGAAGCTTTAAACACACACAAAAATAATCAGAAATATTTAAAAAGAAAGAATTGGGGATAATCCCAATACACAGAAGACAGATTAGGTGGATTTCTATGAGTTTGGGGCCAGCCTGGTCTACATAGTGAGTCCTAGGCTAGTCAAGGCTAGGTAGTGAGATCCTATCTCCAAATTTATAAAAATAAAAGGAAAGAGAAACTAATCATCTATTTTGATTATTATATATTGCATATACCTATAAAATCATTGCCATAAATAGATACAATTTTGTATCAATTAAAAAACACCTATGCTGAGAATTGCTTTATGATAGTGACATTGTTTACCAAACTGTGAGCTCTTTAATGTAGACTTTTTGTGCATCTTTACAGCCCTTTCTTACCACTGTTTGAAGGCTTGTTATCTGACTGTGAAAGCGTGACTTGGGAGAATGCTACTTAAAAAATGGGCTGTGAGCTGTCTTACAGAGAATCTACAGGAAGAAGGAAGAAAAGAGGGTAAGTGCAGGAAGGAGGGAGGAGAATGAGAGAAAGGGAAAGGAAGAGAGGGGAGGACAGAGGAAGGAGGGAAGGAAGGAGGAAGACAGGTGGGTTAGGTGTAGGAGCAGTAATACTCCAACAGAAGCAATCAAACAGAAAGCAGCTGAGAAAAGATAGCAAAGAAGTGAGCCTCAGGCTCTGGAGGACTCAAGTCTCATCAACCAGTACAGTGGAAACAGGGGACAAACCTGAGGATCCATGACAGCCAGGGCTCAACAATAAAGATTTCTGAAGACCTGCTGCTTCCAGTGTGGTCCCCAAAGACAGACTATCAACTCTAATGCCATGGGCATCAGTGGAATTTCATGTGTAAAGTCTTCATTCTTCACTTTTAGCTGTACATAAAGCACCATGTGGTGATTTCAATGAAAATGGTCCCATAGATACATAGGGAGTGGCATTATTGGGAGGTGTATCCTGGTTGGAATAGGTGAGGCTTTGTTGGAGGGGGCCTGTCACTGGGGGGTGGGCTTTGAGGTTTCAGAAGCTCAAACCAGGCCCAGTGTTGCTCTCTCATCCTGCTTCTTGCTGATAAGCATGTGGAACTCTCAGCTACCTCTCCAGCACGATGTCTGCCTGCTTGCTGCCATGCTGCCCATCAGGACAATAACTGACTAAACCTATGAACTGTAAGCCAGCACTAGTTAAATGTTTTCATTTGTAAGAGTTGCTGTGGTCATGGTGTCTCTTCATAGCAACAAACCCTTAACTAGACACGTGACATAGAAAAGTACATATGTATCCAAATTAACAAAATCAGAAATGAAAAGGGAGATATAACAACAGAATCTGAGGAAATTCAAAAAAATCATCAGATCCTACTACAAAAGCCTATATGCAACAAAATTGGAAAATCTAGAGGAAATGGACAAGTTTTTAGACAGATACCAAATACCAAAGTTAAGTCAGGATCAGATAAACCACCTAAACATTCCCATAACCCCTAAAGAAATAGAAGCAGTCATTAAAAGTCTCCCAACCAAAAAAAGCCCAGGACCAGATGGGTTCAGTGCAGAATTCTATCAGACCTTCAAAGAAGACCTAATACCAATATTCTTCAATCTATTCCACAAAATAGAAACAGAAGGAACACTACCCAATTCATTCTATGAGGCCACAGTTACACTGATACCAAAACCTCACAAAGACCCAACAAAGAAAGAAAACTTCAGACCAATTTCCCTTATGAATATCAATGCAAAAATACTCAATAAAATTCTCACAAACCAAATCCAAGAACACATCAAAATGATCTTTCACCATGAAGCAAGTAGGCTTCATCCCAGGGATGCAGGGATGGTTCAATACCCGGAAATCCATCAATGTAATCCACTCCATAAACAAACTCAAAGAAAAAAACCACATGGTCATTTCCTTAGATGCTGAAAAAGCATTTGATAAAATTCAACATCCCTTCATGATAAAAGTCTTGGAAAGATCAGGAATTCAAGGCCCATACCTAAACATAGTAAAAGCAATATATAGCAAACCAGTGGCCAACATCAAACTAAATAGAGAGAAACTTGAAGCAATCCCACTAAAATTAGGGACTAGGCAAGGCTGCCCTCTCTCTCCCTATCTATTCAATATAGTACTTGAAGTTCTAGCTAGCAATTAGACAACAAAAGGAACTCAAAGGGATACAAATTGGAAAGGAAGAAATCAAAATATCACTATTTGCAGATGATATGATTGTATACTTAAGTGACCCGAAAAACTCCACCAGAGAACTACCACAGCTGATAAACAACTTCAGCAAAGTGACTGGATATAAAATTAACTCAAGCAAATCAGTAGCCTTCCTATACTCAAAGGATAAACAGGCTGAGAAAGAAATTAGGGGAATGACACCCTTCACAATTGTCACAAGCAATATAAAATATCTTGGTATAACCCTAACCAAACAAGTGAAAAATCTGTATGACAAGAACTTCAAGTCTCTGAAGAAAGAAATCGAAGAAGACCTCAGAAGATGGAAAGATCTCCCATGCTCATGGATTGACAGGATTAATATAGTAAAAATGGCCATCTTGCCAAAAGCAATCTACCGATTCAATGCAATCTCCATCAAAATTCCAACTCAATTCTTCATAGACTTAAAAAAAGCAATTCTCAAATTCATTTGGAATAACAAAAATCCTAGGATAGCAAAACCTATTCTTAACAATAAAAGAACTGCTGGGGGAATCAGCATCCCTGACCTCAAGCTGTACTACAGAGAAGTGGTGATAAAAACTGCATGGTATTGGTACAGTGACAGGCAGGTAGATCAATGGAATAGAACTGAAGACCCAGAAATGAACCTACACACTTACGGTTATTTGATCTTTGACAAAGGAGCTAAAACCATCCAGTGGAAAAAAGACAGCATTTTCAACAAATGGTGCTGACTCAACTGGAGGTCAACATGTAGAAGATTGCGAATTGATCCATTCCTATCTCCCTGGACAAAGCTCAAGTCCAAGTGGATCAAGGACCTCCACATAAAACCAGATACACTGAATCTAATAGAAGAGAAAGTGGGGAAAAGTCTTGAACACTTGGGCATAGGGGAAAAGTTCCTGAACAGTACACCAATGGTTATTCTCTAAGATCAAGAATCGACAAATGGGACCTCATAAAATTGCAAAGCTTCTGTAAGGCAAAAGACACTGTCAATAGGACAAAATGGCAACCAACAGATTGGGAAAAGATCTTTACCAATCCTACATCCGATAGAGGGCTAATATCCAATATATACAAAGAACTCAAGAAGTTAGACTCCAGAGAACCAAATAACCCTATCAAAAAATGGGGAACAGGGCTAAACAGAGAATTCTCAACTGAGGAAACTCGTAGGGCTGAGAAGCACCTAAAGAAATGTTCAACATCCTTAGTCATCAGGGAAATGCAAATCAAAACAACCCTGAGATTCCACCTCACACCAGTCAGAATAGCTAAGATCAAAAACTCAGGTGACAGCTGATGTTGGCGAGGATGTGGAGAAAGAGGAACACTCCTCCATTGCTGGTGGGATTGCAAGCTGATACAACCTCTCTGGAAATCAGTTTGGCAGACCCTCAGAAAAATGAACATGATACTATCTGAGGACCCAGCTATTACACTCCTGGGCATGTACCTAAAAGATGTTCCAACATGTAATAATGACACATGTTCCACTATGTTCATAGCAGCCATATTTATAATAGCCAGGAGCTGGAAACAACCCAGATGTCCCTCAACAGTGGAATGGATACAGAAAATGTGGTACATTTATACAATGGCATACTACTCAGCTATTAAAAACAATGACTTCATGAAATTCACAGGCAAATGGATAGAACTTGAAAATATCATCCTGAGCGAGGTAACTCAGTCACAAAAGAATGAACACGGTATGTACTCACTGATAAATGGATATTAGCCTAAAAGGTCAGAATACGCAAGATTCAATTCACAGCAACTGTTGGACTGAGCGTGGGGTCCCAAATGGAGGAGAAGGGACTGAAGGAGGTGAGGGAGTTGGCAGCCCCATGGAAGGAGCAACAGTGTCAACTGGGCAGGCCCCCCGGTACTCCCAGAGACTGGACCACCAGCCAAAGAATACATATGGAGGGACCCATGGTGCTGGTCACATATGTGGCAGAGGAGGGTCTTGTTTGCCATCAGTGGGAAGGAAAGGCCCTTGGGTCTGAGAGTGTTAGATGACCCAGTGTAGGGGAATGCTAGGGAGGGAAGACGAGAGTGGGTGTGTGGGTGGGGGAATACCCTCATAGAGGCAGGGGGAGGCAGGATGGGATAGGGGATTTCCAAAGGGGAGATCTGGAAGGGGAAAACATTTGAAATGTAAATAAAGTATCAAAAAAACTACATAAATAAAAAATCACTATGGCTTTGAAGATCGTTGTGGTAGCCTGCTTCCTATGTTTCGAGTCTGAGACAGGGTTGATTGTGGTTATCTGATGTAGAAATGTAAGCTCTGGAAGAGTAGAATGAGGGAGAATCAAGAGGGAAGGAGAAGGAACAATCCCAGAAAGCATCACTGTTACAGAAGCCAAGTCTTTCAAAATAGTTCTTTCAGGATCATCATGAAATATACCTCAAACGGTGTCTTTTTTCTTTCTTTCGGTAAGAGTGCCACTAGGGAGGCTCTGTCTTTTGGACAGCCTCCTGTGTCAGCATCAGAGAAGCCCTGGCAGAACTGCATGGGCTAAAAGGCTCTAACCTTGGCAGTTGTCTGGGATAGCCAGCCACTTGAGTTACTTGCTTGGGACATAGCATCCATTCCTTCTCTGAGGCCCTCAGGGAAATGACAGGCACTTCCCCTTGACCTCACAGCCAGAGTTAATAATAATAATAATACACCTTGAGGTCACTTAAGATTTAAGAGCAATATCCTATTGTGTACTGTGCACCTGCCTTTAAGAGAACAATATAGCAACCAACCTTACTTGCCTTGGATTTCCCATCTAATCAACTCCTGTAACCTAAGCTATAATTTGAAATTATATCTTCTTCCATACCCCTGACTAGACAGCGTATGTGTATTGTTTGCTGAAAGCGACAAGTACAGAAGTTTAAAGCACTTTTTAAAAAGTTAATGTCCCCCCTAAATGTTGAACATAACACTTGGATTTAGTAGATAAGCAATGCCATTTGTAGTACTGTTTTGTCTGGGTCATCTGGGGTCAGTTGAAGTCTGTGAGTTAATCCCTTGTCTGCTGGTATTTCTGTGAGGTATTCCATTCCTTCCCCATGGGATGCGTGTGATGCTTTCTGTCCTGTTCAATGAAAGAGACAGCAGAAGCTCTTTCTTAGGAGGTCAGAAGACACATGGAGCATGGTGTAGAGAATTTAAATCCAGACTTACTCTTGGTTAAGTGACTTACAAGGGTGAAGTGCTTTCTTTCCTTAATTCAATACCAGGGCATTATTCGTGACTCAGTGTTACCCACTAATGAGTTTATCCACGCATTCTTCTATATTAGGTTAGGGGCATCAAAGCCCTCAGTTCCTACTACCCAGAACCTTCTTCTTACTTCAATACAAATAATCTGGCTACCTTAAACTCATCTCCTAAGAGAAACATTCTAGAGCCCGAGGAAAGGGCTTTATATGAGTAGCTAGCGTGGGGGTGTAAAGCCTTTCTCTTGTATGAGAAAGCAAAAATATCACATGGCTAACACATTGTATGTACACATGTGTCAAAAGGCATTTATCACACCACTCTCTTAAAAAGGAAGAAAAAACATTTTGTTGAAAGGTAGGCAAGCTTCTAGGATTAAAACTTTTTCAGGGAGACAGTGTCCTTACACAGAAGTAGGGAACGCCATATAGGAAAAGGTATATACAGCACAAAGCAACGACAATGATCTTTGATTTTCTTTTTATTATAGATGTTAAGTAAATCAGTTCACATTTCAAAGCTCAATTTCAAGGATCCATTACTGAGAACACTGGGACTGACTCCATGTCATGAGAGTCACAACCATAACCAGTGGAGAAGCTGAGAAGACTTCTGTCAGTGTAGATTTCAAAGCCTCCATCAGGAAATAGCCGGGTTGAAAGGATTTGGTGAGTGGTGGCTTCTCCAATGAAGCAAGCTCTGATCTTTGCACTTGCAGCATCTGGCACTGTCATTTCCACTCATCACCCCATGGGGCAAAGTTCAAGCCTCCATGATGTCAAAGCCTCTATCTGCCGTCAATACGTTAAAACAAACACGAACAACCTCAAGTACTACTTTTTAAAAAAAGAAGCAAAAGAATCAAATGTAACAGCAGTAAAAGAAGAGATAGATGTGCCATCAATGACAATAAGGACCTCAATGCCCTTCTCCTTAAAAAATCATTATAAAGTAGAGAATGGCGTCCCTGTCTTTAATGCCAACACTTGGGAGGCAGAGGCAGTTTGCTCTCTATGAGTTCTAAGCCAGCCTGGTGTACATAGCAAGTTTCAGTCCAGTCAGAGTCTCATGGTGAATAAACAAAACAAATCAGAAAGCCAACAACAAATTTATAGAGGGCTGGCAGTATAGCTCAGCAAACAAAGTCACTTGCCACCCAGTGTAATGACCTGAATTCAGTTCCCAAGAGCCACATGGTAGTAGAGCTGTCTTCCCCTAAGCTACCCTTTTACCTCCACATATGCACTATGGTACATTCGAATGCACACGGACACACACATGTAAGTAAATGTCACTTTATTTTTTGGTTTAATAAAATAACTGGGTAGAAAATCGTCAAGGATTAGAAGAATTCAGAACTATATCAACCAGTAAAACCTAAGAACAGGTGTAGAACACTATATTCAGAAATTGTAGGGCACAGTTTGTTCATGTACCCATGGAGCACACACCAAACTGTCCGAGGTGATAAGAGAAATCCCGGCAAATTCAAAAGAATTGAAATCATGTAAGTATGTTCTCCAACAACAAACTAGGAGTCAAAGCATAAGAAGATCTTTCAAAGCATGATGCTTCATACCTATAACCTCAGCACTAGAAAGGCCGAGGCAGGAGAATGGTTAAGTTTGAGGCCAGTCTGAGTTCCAAGCTGAGCCTGACTTGAAAAGATAGTGAGATCCTATCTCAAAAAAGTCAAGGTATGGCTGCAAAATCTGTAGCATTATATTACAGGGCAACACAAGAACTAGTGCTGGCTGCATATCACTTGACTATATATATGTATGTATTATGCATATATTATTTGAGAATCTCATGCAATATATTTTGATCATATTCACCCCGATCCCACAACCCCCCCCATATCTTCCCTTTCTACTCTTACTGTCTACCCACCCCACTTTGAGGCCTTTCTTTTCTTTTCTTTCTTTCTTTCTTTCTTTCTTTCCTTCCTTCCTTTTCTTTTTCTTCCCCAATTGAGAACAGTTTGCATTGTCCAACTACTCTTGGTCAACCTACCAGAGATCACAATGTTAAAAAAAAAAACCAAAAACTCTTCCCTTTCTCAGAAGCTATCCAATACCAATAGCTTCTCAGCTAATGGGATTCTGTGCCCTCCCTCTGTCCCTCCCCCATGCTGGTTATTTTGTCTGGTTTCTGCTTGCACAGGTCTTGTGAGTGCTATTACAATCCTTGAGTTTACATGTGCAACTGCCCTGTTGTGTCTGGAAAACAGTTTCCTTGAGGTTATCTACCACATGTGGCTTTTATCATCTTTCTGTTGGGGCTCAGGAACATCTAGAACTGAGCTCAAGCTGACCTCTAGAAGGATTTCTGGTGGTTAGATAAAAGCCAGCCTTCCTCAGGAAATAGTGAAATGGTTTTGTGTCCCCATAGGGAATCCCTCCCTCCAGCTACTGGTCCGCCTTCTAATCTGCATGATTTGTCCACCCCACGTTGTCTTGCATTCCCTTGCCTCTCTTGCAGACAGACCTGACAATGATCACTTTGTTTCTCTCTGTTCTGGACTCCTCCAGATACCTGTGGATATTTTCTCTCTCTTACCCCAGATGAAAACCCTTTCCTCAATGAAGCTGTCAGGCTGGCAATTTCTGTGATGAGCCCCCTTGCATATGTTTGGGACACAAATGGACCCCTTTTAAGGGGCCTGGCTTCTCCTAACCAAACAGGACTGCAGATTTGACTCTCCTGTGCTATGGATCATTTATTTGTTTCTGCTGGCTTCTGTCACCCACCTTTCTCTCCAGGCTCTAGAGTCCACCTCTTTACCCATTTCTCCACCTGCTCCAGCCACTTGTTCATCCTCATCTACTAGGGTAAGTGTCTCTCTCAGAGTGCCTGCTCTGTCTCTCTCAGCTCCCGAAGCCTACCAAAACACTATTCCGGTTCATCAGGCAGCTTCCTTTTGGGCACACCATCATATGGAGGAGGGACACCATTAATCCTGCCCATCTCTCTGACAAGTCTCTTGGTCCCCTTGGCAACACTCCAGATTGGAACCTTTGTCACCACAACATTACCCTGTAAGTCTCTCCCATCTCCTGCCTGCTCTGTTCCTGGCTCCCTCCACATCTGCCTCTCAGTCGCTACCTGGAGCTTCTTTATGGCTAACCACTTGTCTCTCCTCACCTCCCCTAGGAGTTGCCCGCTCTGTCTCTATTCTTGTTGGCTCACTGGAGCCTGTTGTCTCTGTTTCTCTTAGCCCCAAAGCCTACTGTAAGTTGTGGAGGTACAACAGGCAGCTGCTCTATGCCCTCCTGGACTGATCAGAACCCTTCTCAGACAGAGTTTCTGGTTGCAATTGTTTCCCCAAGCCTCTACTTCTTCACTCTGCTTCTGCTTTCTGTCTTTTAGCTCGCCCCTGGAGGAGCTCTTCCCATTCAGAATTAGACTCAATGCCTCGACTGCCTTCTCTAATCTCTTTCCTCTACAGACTTAAAGATTCCATTAGAGCCTCACTGTCTTACTGAAAACGACTTGACTTCAATACAAACCAGATAATCAGTCTCAATGGCCAGAAAATGGTGCACTGGATTTCCAAATTCTCACAGATTATAAGAATGTCTGCCTCCGCACAAGCAAATGATCTGAAAATCCCTTTATCTCTAAGCTTTCTTTGTTCTCCACTCTCAACAATCTCTTATCTCTAAGCCTTTTCACGCTTTGCTGTCTTCCCTGCCCAGTCACTGGGGTAGTATTGAAAAAGTCTTTCATGCTGTTCTACTCTACTAAAAAGAGCTGGCTCTGGAGTTGAGTTAGCCTGCTCACTCCAGATGCAAGCATGCTTGTTCAAAATTTCTGCCAAAGCCTCTGTCCTGGGTCAGGAGAAGGAGAAGAATACAGAAAGGCTCATGAAATGACACTGTATTTAAAGACAGCTAACAAGCAAATTATTCCCAATGGAGATTATTGCGACTTGTCTCATACTCCTTTTTAAATTTTGTTTACTGTCTTTGAACACAGATGTATTCCTCTGTGAAGATAGCTCTAAAAAAAACTTCTGCTAAACTCCCTTTTATCTCAGGATTTGTAAGACCATTGTATAAACTTTATGTATCTCTCAGGATTTATAAATTTATTGGGTGTGGTTTAAAAGATCTGTAAATTCTGTAACAAAACATTAGCTTAAAACTTGTACAGAAATGGTTGATTTCATATATATATATATATATATATATAAATTTGCTATAGCATGCTTGTATGTAACTTGGATTCAACTCCTTTTTAAGAGAACAGATCTTTTGTTTTTTTTTAAATAAAGAGTATGTGCCTAATGGGCTCACCTTAGAGTGAGTCACAACCATGTAGTTGGCCACCATCTTCACTAAGGGTAAAGTGAGAACATGCCATGTGACTTCACTACCACTACCATCTTGGTTAAAGTGACCACCTGTACAAACAAACTAAGGCAAAACCTATAAAATTCCATAAAATTTCTCAGTCCTACTGAGCCTCTGCTCATTGCATCTCCAATTTTAGACTGAGGAGGCAACACCAGGCCTCCAAGATGGTTGGGTTGTTTTATTTCACCTACAATAAGGAGACAAGAGCAGGCTTCCAAGATATTTTGATTTAGGACAGATTTCTGTATGACGATTTTTGTCCTGAGGGTGAAAAGTTACAGATGAGGGCACAGCAATAAACAAACTTTAGGGAAAAAAGTTTGATGATTAGGATTTATAAATTTCTAAAGTTATAATGGTCCCCTGAGGTTAACAGAAACTAACTTAGAGATGTGTGCATAATCACTTATGTCTTTGCTAACTGTGTTCAACACTAGGCTTCTGAAAGGTTGGGTTTTTGTTTTTTGGTTTTTTTGCATAAGGAACAATATATCTTTGATGAATAAGGTGTTTGAATTCCTAAAGTCTATTCAGATTAGCAGAAATGACTTAAAAATGTATGTTCAGCCACTTTGTCTTTGGTAACTCTATTAACCCTTAGCTATTTAGATAAGCTGGATCACACATGAAACTGATATTTCTAAAGGCACCGTATAAAAGGATCAGGAAACTAAAAGGCTCCCAGCCTTTCTGTGGACTAGAGTTATGGTTTAACATTTTATTTTAACCCTAAAGAATCTTCAATTCAAAATTTTAAGGCTCAAACTTAACAGGGACAAAAATATGAAACTAATCTTACGAAAGCTACTAACTTGTCATAAACTGTTAATGATAATTAAGATATGCAAGTTGATAGTCATCTTATAAATGATCAAATTCTTTTATGCTCAGAACTATGTTTCTAATCATGTAATTCGTTTACAGGGACAAGCTTTAGCTCTCTATATTTGTTGTCAAGGTTAAGCCTAAAACAAGTAACTTAAAACAAGCAAAGTGTGTTTAAAATCGGATATATTTAATGCATTAGAGGATGGCCCTCAAACCCCTCAGAGAATATGGTATTTAAGGTATCTAATGAAAAAGGTTTCCCACGGTAGACAGAAACCAACTCCTGCTGGCAGCCCTAAGGTCTCCTCCAAAGAAGATGGGGCAGTAGACTTAACCTGGAACTTGCTTCAAATGTGGCCACAAGACTCATTGAGCAGAATTACCCTCCACCTCCCCACCTACCAGAACTCTGCCCAAACTGTGGACAAGCAAGATGTTGAAAACTCAACTTTTTCTTCTTGTCTTTGCAAGGTAGGTCACCTCCTCAAAGAAAAATCTCTCAGACCGACTAGGTCTTGTGGCCAAAGGCTGATGGCCTGTGCCCCCAGCAAAGCTGTCTAGATCACCATGGAGGATCCAAGGCTAGCTGTCCAAGCAACAGGTAAGTCCCTATCATTCTTAAATGATACAGAGGTCCTTTGGTCCATACTTCCTAGTCAGATTTATCCTTCTCCTCGGGTCTCTGTGATGGTAATGACAGTGGGGGCTAGCTTTGGCAGACAGTTTAGCAGCAGGAAGCCAACCTCAGCCAGCTCCTCCCTACAATGCTGCAGTCAGTCCATTCATAGCTAAAAAGGTCTGCATTCACCTTTAAAACAGTCTTGACTTTTTAGTAACTTTTGGGTGCAAAAGATATGTGGCTCGCTGATGATACAAATTTTAAAACAAAAGTTTAAGCTCACAGGCAGATTTACCTTGCTGACAGGCTTCCCACTGGTAAAGGGAAACTCAAAGCAATTCAATGTAAGAAATTTGCCATTTACTAATTCTTATTTTAAAAACTTTTTTCAATGACTGCTCTCAGTAATTAACCACCTATGTCTCATAGTTAATGACTGGATGTTTCCAGATGAAAGAAAAAGAGAAAGCTTAAAGTTAATGTAATTTGTGAAGGTCTGAAGAAATAATTTGGGATGTTTGAACCAAGTAGTGAAGGTCTGAGGGAGTGGTTAGTAGAATGTAAAAAGTGAGACTTAGAGAGACTTAGAGATCACACATTTGGTGTGAAGACTTCAAAGTTCAGAGCTTAATGCTAATCAGTGGAGCTCTGATTTATTAATCTGGTCTTGGGGGTAACAAAATTACTGACTACTAAATCCTTTCAATAGCTATTATAGTCCCGCCAGGCCAGGGAAAGCACACTCTGCGATAAGTGCGAAACGCCACCACGGCTGCAGAAGCGAGCAAGTATGTGGTGGAGTGATGGGAGAGAAAGAAGCCAGCAAATACACAGTGGAGAGATCGAAGAAGAAGAGTGCCGAGTGGTTGTATGCTTTGAAGAGAGGCAGAACTGAAGACACAAAGGTGGTCGTTGTTCTTGCCCCTTGGGAAACGGTGAATTAACACTGTCCGTCAATAGAGCCAGTAACAAACGCAAGTGCTCACTGACCTCTTCCTTTGAGATACCCAATCACTGAGTGAGTCACTGTGATGCCCAGAGCTGCATCCTGGCCCAGGAAAAAGAGCAGGACCTGCAGAGTGAAGACCTACAACTGACTGGCATGTCCTGCCATGTTTACTTCCCATCACTGGGCTATTTGCTAATCTCTTGTGGTGGCAGTTCATCCATGAGACTGGACGACTCTATGTTGAATTATAGTTTTTCTGTGCTTTGTTTAACTTGGGCCAGGAATTTATTTCCTCTGGAATTTTAGGGTTGGACAAACATTTAACCATCCTAGTTTTCAAAGGAAGATGTCACCACTGATGTCACGTGTGTGGGTACCACTACACTGGGCAATGATGGAAAGATGAGAGAGAAAGAGAAGCAGAAAAGTTTATCCACTGTGAAGCAAGGCAGAAGTGGAGATCCGAGGTGGAGAGCCTGCTATGAGCAGCCTACACTGCCACCTGAGGCTACAATGATGTCCCTGCCATGCTTCACCAAGGGCTACATCTGGGTCCTTGACCCTGCACGTACCAATGTCCATGGTCCACATTACCACCAGTGGCCTTATGAACATCCCTGGTCTGGACTGCTGCCTAGGGTCATGTTGATGTCCGAGAGCTAAGCAGAGCTATCCCCACTCCTTGCCCGGTCAGTATGGGAGAACAGACCTGCACCTGGCCTGGATAGCACAGTAGAGCTGGCCCTGGTGACATAGGTGCAGAAGAACTGGCCCTGCTCCTCACCAGCCATGAAGTGGCAGGGTCATGGGAGAGATGACCCCCACCCATCGCTGCCTTTGACAAGCGTGAGAACTGCGCCCCCCATATACACCAGCTGCACCCGAGTGGGTGAAAAGGTCCCATACCTCATGCTGGCTCAAGTGGAGGGAGTGAGGGTGAGCTGGCCCTGGTGGTGTGGATGCAGGAGAGCTGGTGACTCAGCTTTACCCAGGCCTAGATCCAGGGCTTTGAGTTCACCCACCCCAATCTCTACCTCATCTATGAACTGCTAGAACATGTGAAAGGCAAGTCCTGCAGAAGCAAAGCTACAGGATCTCCATGACAAAGGGCAACAACAGGATAGTCAAGAGGACTTCCAGTGAGGATCCAGTGTAGATAGTGTAGCAGAAGCCAGAGGGACCAATGACTCATGGCAATGAACATTTGCAAGAAAAGCGTTTGGACCAAAGGCTGTACTGTAGGACACAGCGCAACACACTGCAGCTTCTATGGCCAGATGCGTTTTGATTTGATTTGTGGGGTAAGTTGCAAGGGCAGAGAGTGGCTATGGAGGGACAGGGAGATGAGTGGAATTGGGGTACATGCTATGAAATTCACAAAATTTAAGAGTCAAACTTTAAAATAAGATTTTAAAATTAGCATAGTCACAGACTCAAATTTTTAAATTTCATTTGGTTGCTTTCTAAACACAGACTTAAAAATGCTTCTCATTGGCGGATGCTCGCAGCAAACCGTTAGACTGAGCATGGGGTCTCGAATGGAGGAGTTGGAGAAGGGACTGAAGGAACTGAGGGGGTTTGCAGCCCCATGAAGGGAGCAACAGTGTCAACTGGCCTGACCCCTCAATGCTCCCGGAGACTGGATCACCAACCAAATAATACACATGGAGGGACCCATGGTACTGGCCACATATGTGGCAGAGGAGGGTCTTGTTAGACATCAGTGGGAAGAGAGGCCCTTAGGCCTGAGGGTGTTAGATGCCCCAGTATAGGGGAATGCCAGGGAGGGAAGAAGGGAGTGGGTGGGTGGGTGAGCACCCTCATAGAGGCAGGGAGAGGAGGGATGGGATAGGGGGTTTCCAAAGGGGAGACCTGGAAAGGGGGAAACATTTGAAATGTAAATAAATTAAAAAAAAAAAAAAAACCTTCTCATTGTGTTGAAAACACCCCTATCCAATCTGTATGTCCAGATCTCTAAATGAAGGGGGAAAAAATGTTCATATCTCTATCCTAAAGTCATCTTCGGGCCATGTTCTTCTTCCTCTTTGTGGTCTTCCCTGCCAGAAAATGCCTGTCTTATCTCAAATGAATGTTTATGTTCAGTTATGTTGCTGGCTCTTCAGGCTTTGTTTTTACTATGACTCAAAGGCTGCTCCAGCTGTTTGCAGACACTTGCTAACTGCTTTTTTTTTCTACGGTGAAGAGAACAGACAGTGGTCATGCTATTACCTGCTGTCCCTAGTCTGTATGTGTCCCAGCAGCAGATTCCTACTCAGCTGACTGGAATTCTCATCCAGGAATCAACTGCATGGCACCAATTGCTTCAAAGTGGTCCTGCAAAACTGGTAAGCCCTCAACTTGCTCAACCAGTCCAGCTGAGTGAGGAACTGACTTGCAAACTGTGGCCTGGAGGGACCAACTCCATGGCTATCTTTGGATCTCCTTTGAGTCTCCAGCTTCTCTGGCAACTCAGCCCTGCTGATCTCGCCCCTTTTTATAATAATGCAACAGCTCTCTGGCTCAGGTTTTTTCAGGTGAAATTAATTACCTAGCCTGACTGCCAATAAGCTAGATGCTTCTGATGGATTTCCTTCTGGTCTCCTTACCATGACCTGCTGATTAGAGCCCTTGCTTTGGATCAGCATTGCAGACTCCCATTTTCTCAAGCCTCCAGTCAACATGAAGCAGCTACAGAAGAGAGAGATTATAACACCCTCATCACCAACAAAAGGCTGGAATGTTAGGTCTCAGGAGAACACCCATCTAGAAATGAACTCAAGCTGGACTGTAGAAGGAACTCTGGCAGCTATATAAAAGCCGGCTTTCCTCAGGAACTTGTGAAACAGGTTTTGCATCTCAGAAGCCCCTCCCCCTCAGCTCCTCGGCCTACTCCATAATCCACATGATTTGTCTACCCCATGTTCTCTCATGTTCTCTTGAGTTCTCTTCTCTCTTGCCTCTCTTTCAAACAGCCTTGGCCATGTCCAGTCTGTTTTTACTTTCTCTCTGCTCTAGACTCTTCCAGATGCTCTGGACATTTTCTCTCTCTTGCTTACAGTAAAACCTTTCACCTAATAGAATAGTCATATTGGCAGTTTCTATACAATGTCCCTTTGCATACACTTTCCACTCCCCACTAGGATTCCCCTAGACCTCCCCAAAATAACAAGTTATTGCCAATCCTATTGGCTACTCTCCAGAACTTGACATTAAGACATTATTTCTAAAGATGTCACAGAACATGAAAAAAAAAAAATACAGCTGGTACTCTCTTGGAAGCTTCCTTCATTCTTGAGCTTGCAATTATAGGCATGTGCCAACACATTTAGCTCATACAGAATGTTACGCTAAAGAATCTTTTACGCTAAAGAATCACACAGTAAATGCTTGCTAGCTACAAGGGCTGTTGCTTTGTTTCCACATCATCCAGCAATCTCCTTAGTGTTAAACTACTTCATTAAGAAACCAGTAGAAGCTGGGTATGGTGGTTCATCAGGAGGCAGAGGCAGGCTGACGTCTAAGTTTGAGGCCACCCCGGTCTACATGATGAGTTGACGGACAGCCAGGGCTACACAGAGAAACCAAGTCTCAAAAAAACAAACAAAAACCCAGGAGCATTCTCAGAGAGAAAAGCATCTAACATCCCTATTTCTACCTCTCTCTCTCTCTCTCTTTCTTCTTCTTCTTCTTCTTCTTCTTCTTCTTCTTCTTCTTCTTCTTCATCTGATAAAGGAATATCACATTTTAAAATTCTATAATAACTAACTTCTTTCAGCAAACACACAAACATCCCAACTCCCTTTGGGCATCCTCTTCACTAGCCCTCTATACAAAATCGAGACCCCTTTGACCTTTCTCTTCAAAGTACGAGTTAAAAAAGAGACTTCTATCTTTTCTGTGATTTAAAATCAGGTAAGTCTTTGAGCCACCTGCTTACACTTAGAGACCTTTAAAGGACCTTCAGGTGTTCATAGTGCAAAAGATTTTAGGAGGCAAAACAAAATAAAGAAGCCATATCTGTTTTAAATTTCAGGCAACAACTCAAATGTCAAGTCCGTCTGTCTCCATTTCATTTGCTAGCATCTACCTTTTGCTTCAGCAGTCTCTACAGATGAGGTTTGCAAAGTGATTTCTGTTCCTGCTTTTTCTGGGATGACCTCAAGAAGATCAGCGGGAGAGGAATGTTGCCCCACAGTGAGGCAGGAGTCCACTCTGAATTAGTCAAACAGAGCCCCCCTCCTGATAACCTCTGCCCCAGTTTCACAATGTCTTTCACCTTTTCCCTCCTTGTTTTGACTCTTTAAAACAATCTGGATTATGTGTTGGTAGTAGTGGGGTGGGTGGAGATAGGAGACAGGGAGGATTTGTTCCTGGACAAAGTCCAGCTTTTCTCTCAGTCACAGGTTGGGCAGAAAGAGATCAGCAGACAAGCTCTCTCAGTGAGGAGAGGGGAAGAGACTTCCCAGGAACGGAGGGGGAGCGGAGGTGAATAAGTTGGCCTCGTCTGGCTATTAAATGCCTCTTCCTCTCCCTTTCCATGTAACATTGGGATTATTGTTGCGCTAATTAAGAGAAGAACATACGGAAAGGGTAGAATTCAGTTACAAGTATTTAAACATATATTTCGAAAGTTTTATAATATATAGTTAAGATTTATTTTATTTATGTATTTGTGTGTGTGTGTGTGTGTGTGTGTGTGAGTGTGAGTGTATGTGCAGATGCCTGCGGAAGCCAGAGAGAGCTGGGGAGGAGGGCATCAAAACCCCTGGACATGGAGTTGTGGGTGCTTCTGAGCCACCTGATGAGGGTTTGGGAAGAGCATCCCAGTCCTCTGCAAAAGCACAGAGCATTTTTAAACTCTGGAGGCGTCTCACCAGCCGAAAAGTTTTATAATATATAATCTTTATATATATGTGTGTGTTTTTATATGTATATCTATGTGTAGATAGATAGATAGATAGATAGTTCCTGAGATAATGCTTGAAGAGCTGTTCTTTTCCTTGATAGTAAGAAGATACATTTAAAAGCTCCTGGTTCCTACCAGGCGGATCTTAAGAGCAAAGAGTCTCTCCAGAAAGATGGATTTGCCCCACTCAGTAGACCTCCTCCCAATAGGTTCATTACATCAAGATGCTTAAAATCCAACATCTATGAGATAAACTTTGAGATAGATACTCACATGTTAGCCTTTGTCACCCTTTGCCAATGTTGAAAAGGGCATAGAGTCTATCATCAGTGCCTGGCTTCCTGTTGTAAGGTGAGGATTAGGAGAGGGAAGCTGGCCTGCAGAGGCAGAATTGAGAGACCAGAAGGGCCAAATACTCTTCTTAGGATAGCATTGAGAAATCTTCGAACTGTAACAAGGATCAGTCAAAATTCTTTAGTCTGAAAGTGTTGGCCTACGGTGACCTAATGGAGCTAACCCTGCAGGTTCCAAGCAGATCTGAGAATTCCAGCTTTGTCACTTAACTAGATGTATGAGTTGCACAGGATATTCAAGACCATGCCTTAGTTTTCTAATATTTAAAATAATGGAAATAATCAATCGTGTGGACTATGATCCTTCGATAGAAAGGGACTGGGGTCTAGCTCAATGGTACTGCACATGCTTAGCATGTTCTAGGCCTTGACTCAATAAATAATACTAAACAATAATGACAATTCCACTGGTCACTGGTGAATAGAGGACATCCAGTCCACTCAGTTTGTCTCATACAATTCTCAACTACATTCTCATCAGCAGGATTCTTCCTACCCGAAGACGTCTGTCATCGTCACAGCATCTATAAGTGGCAAGCCCTTATCTCTGGCTGGCGCTCTCTCTCTCTTTCTCTCTCTCTCTCTCTCTCTCTCTCTCTCTCTCTCTCTCTGACTCCCCAGGTCTCTGGATTCCCATAGAATGGCAGGCACCATTCACACTACACCAAGGACTTTACAGATCTCACGTTTCCAGACTCTGGGATATCTGCTGCCCGTCTGTCTGCCCATGGCACTAACTTCCAATAACTCTCTTATCCAAATGGACAGCTCACCTCAGTTTCTTCCTTGCATCCCAATCAGAACCCTATCTGGAAACCTTTGCAGGCATATACAGAGGTGTGCGCTTCTATAAGGATTATAAATCCAGTCAAGTTGAAAATTGAGATTTAATTTTTTTGTTTTGTTTTTCAAAACAGGTTTCTCTGTGTAGCCTTGGCTCTCCTAAAACTCACTCTATAGACCAGGCTGGCTTTGAACTCAGAGATCTGTCTGCCACCACCCAGTGCTTAAAGATTTCATAAGATGACTGCAACAAGGCAAACCATTGTGTTTACAAAACAGGAAGGTTAATGCCTCAGTTCCACAAAAGATAGAACATCCCAGTGTGAACTTCATGCTAAAGAGGAAAGGGGTTGCCTATCATCCTTGGGGACTCTTAAGTGGGTCCTGCAAAGACTAGGAGAACAGGCTACAAGAGTCTCCAACCTCACTCCTTGGCCAGTAAGTGAACGTTAAAATTCCAATTTTGTTTAAATAACATTAGTCTGGTTTTAAGACTGGCTGAGGGCAGTTAGTCTAATCTCTCCTGCTTCTCAGCATCACCAGCTGGGAGTTATTAGCCATCAAAGGAATCCATTATAGTTGAAGTGTGGGTTAGGAGAGGCATCTGGGGGTATTGGCAGGTGTTTTGTATGGGAGGTGATGGAGCTGCAGTCATTCTTTGCTGTTTCTGACAGACTTCCTGGCAGGGTCAGGGGACAAGGCAGATGAGTCAGTCAGGACAATTGGCAAAGGGCTGCAGATCCAACAGTCAGTTACACCTAAAGCCTTTAGCCTAGTTTGGGAACATTTCATTGGGTGTTTTCCTTCAGAAAAACAAGCCCTATTCAACTCCCCCTTTCTCAGGGGCCTGAGGTTCTGTTGAGGTAAATATTATTCCCTCCCTTTCTCGAAACCTCACACAACAATCAATAGAGCAGGCTTCTGATACCAGATTTCTCCACATGCCAAGCAGTACTTAAGTGGGTGCCAACTGGGTGGCTTCTGTCACCTATGCCCGCATAGGAGATGAACTAGAACTAGTCTGGACGAGGGCCTGAAGATTGAAAAGACACCTGGGTCATTTGGAAGCCAAATGCCCAAAGCTGTTTATTTCCAGAGCTCTTATATAGTCATTTACACAAGGTTAAGCAAAACAGGAACCCAGCTTGGTCTCATGATTCTTAGCTCACTAAGCAAATCATCCTGCAGGTGTCAGGAAATTGGTAAATGGTTCTCATGGGAACCAACACTCTTCCTGACCACAAGGGCAGGGTTAGCCAAGTCTCAGCAAGCCAAAGCCTTTTACCCCACATGTCACTCTTTTCTTTTTTATAAAGTAGCCTCTGTCTTAGGAATCGATCTCTGTCACCAGTGTCCTTACCCATCTCTGGATATCACTGCAGCCTTTGACAGTGACTCCTGTCTTAGGTTGGTACCCTGGCTGAGAAAGTTACCCGTCATGGAGGTCTACTTGTTTAGCATAGATAGCCATACTTGAGTGCTCTCTGTCCGTTGGGATAAGAGAACCTGTCTCAAGACTGTACACGAGTGACCCTGCTGTTTAAAGAGTTTACATAAACACAGGAGAGCAAGGCAGGCTGCAAGCAATCCTAAAATTCCTAGGGCTCCCAATCCAGCCCATTCTTTGATGAAGCTTTCCAAGAGGTGAAACGAGTCCAAGAGACCAGTACCATCTATTGGAGGAACCCTAGTCTTATTTACCAATAATATTTGGTGTAGCAAAGAATTAGTAAAATTAACAAAGGTAGCATTCCAGGGTCCCAGTAAATACTTTTTCAACTGATGAACCATAAAGGAGGCATTCTTAACATGAGTAGGTAGCATACATAGGAGAACAAGACCCATGACTAATGGCAAATTATCATCATGAGTATTCCACAACTAAGATGAGAGTTCATGTCTTGTTGGGTCAGCAGAGCGTTGGCCACTCAGGAAGCCAAGAGGTCCACAGTTTTGGCCGTCTGGACAGAGCTTGAAATTGCAACACCAGCTCCCACAGCAGCACCCTCGGAGAGGGCTATTGCTGTGACAACTGCTGCGGTGATTCCAAAGTCTCTCTTCTCTCTGACAAGAGTTATGGGGAGATTCTCTCGATCGCTCTGCACAGGCATCATGAGTGGTCGCATCACTCGGACAATCACGCTCCTTCGTCTCTAGCGGCGTTTCAGCAATAAGTCAACCTGCACTCAATCTCAGAACAGTTAAGCCTCTCATTATCAACAGTATTATTGCTATTATTAAGCACAACAAAGAAAAAGGGGGGACTTAAGCAAGGAAGAGACACAAAAATAAAATTTTTATCTTTGATGATTTTTAAGGTAATTTCAAACTGATCACTCTGGTTCCAGGAGCCTGTGCCATTAAAGGCTATGCCCTGTTGTAACATTATAGGTGAGAGATCCATGCAAGCATAGGGTCCACACAAATAGAACCCAGCAAATATGAAGAGTAAGGTTATAGGAGGTCACTGTTCCCCAGCAACCAGGTTGCAAACATAAACACTATCAGTATAAATATTCATGGCAGAATCTGGAAAATTTTGTAAAGCCATAATTACAGCTGTAAGCTCTGCCTGCTGGGCCAAGGTGGTAGTTCCCTGAAATTTAAAAACTTGATCCTGGCACACCACCACAGAGCGGCCATTAGAGGATCCATCAGTAAACACACACAGAGCATCATCCAAAGGAGTCGAGACCACTATTTTCGGGAAACACACAGGATGTTCCTTAAAAAATTGCACCAATTTATGCGGGAGATAATGATTATCTATTTTTGCAGGTGTAGCAAACATAAAGGATGCCCAAGAATCATTATGTAAACACAAATATTTAATTTGGTCCATACTATAAGGTACAACAATAACAGAAGGCGACATGCCAAAGGTTTGAATGCTCATCCAGTCCGCCTTCTGTAACAATTGTATAATCATATAATAAGCTTCAGCAATCCTTTTTAGAGGATGCAGATAAATGGACCCACATTATCGGCCCAGTTTGCCAAAATTCAGCAATCCTTTTAGAGGATGCAGATAAATGGACCCACATTATCGGCCCAGTTTGCCAAAATTCAGCAGTAGGTGTATGCTGAGAGGGAAAAACCAACTTGATTGTTCTTTAATAATCTCATCATCTGCCCTTAACGTGTCCTGGACCAATTTCCATAAGGACCAAGAGGTACTCGAAACAGTGTGCGGACCGTGTCACTCCACAGCGCGGCACCATTCGCTCTGAATTCACTGCCAATTGGTTAGATTTAAACTCCCATTGGTCACAAACCAGGGACAAAGTTGATTCATATCTTCCCACAAACCCCCAAGAGCTTTTTTCTTTACCTCCGTTGCCCATTTCTTTAACACAATTAAAACCTGATTCTCTAAAACTTCAGTTGAGTGTCGAGCACCCATGACTTTTGCAGCCCGAGAAAACTTACTTTCTGTTCCCCGCTGCCTCTTGTATCATCAATTCATTCGGCTCTTACCGTAGCGCCGCTTTCGGAACGATCTGTCAGGGATTCCCTTCTTTTCCAGATCTCGGTGGGACCTCCACTTGTCACTACGCCCGCATAGGAGACGAACTAGAACTAGTCTGGATGAGGGCCTGAAGATTGAAAAGACACTCGAGTCATTTGGAAGCCAAATGCCCAAAGCTGTTTATTTCCAGAGTTCCAATATAGTCATTTACACAAGGTTAAGCAAAACAGGAACCCAGCTTGGTCTCATGATTCTTAGCCCACTGAGCAAATCATCCTACAGGTGTCAGGAAATTGGTAAACGGTTCTCATGGGAATCAACACTCTTCCTGATCACAAGGGCAGGGTTAGCCAAGTCTCAGCAAGCCAAAGCCTTTCACCCCACAGTCTTCTAATCCAGTTTGGCTCTGGCTCTGTGTCCTTCAGGACCTCATCAAGCCTCATAGTTTGAAGACTTAGTCCCCAAAACTGCTGTCCTCCCACCTCCCAGATGCCAGTTGTAAGTCCCACTGTGTGTCTGGCCCACTAGCTACAACTTGGATTCCCACAACTCCTCCTCAGGTTCAATTCATTTGCTCAGGACTCCGAGAAACATTTACATTGTCGTTTTACTATAATTAATATGTAAGAAATGCGGAGAAGCAAGCATCAGGCAGGAAAATGGAGTTTTATGTATTTTCTGAGATTGCTGTTTCTAAGAACCTCCATGTGAATGTTCAGTTATGTGAAAACTTCCTGAGCCCAGTCCTTTTGGATTTTGATGAAGCTTCTGTTTCATAGACAGGATTGCTAATAGGGTAGTGGGAAATCCAGCTCTCAAGACTCTGCTGCTTGGGCATTCTTCCTGATTGTATGTATGTGTATAGCATTCTCCTCTCCGGGGTATGGTTAAGATCCCTCACGTTTTATCACTAGCAAAGGGAAATTGGAGATGAGAGAGCAGGCATTGCCAAGACAGAGAGGCAGGGAAAGATTGCAGTAGGTTTTGACTTTATGTGAGTCACCTGGAGGAAGTGAAATTCTAGTCTGTATGGTCTGCCTTGGAGAGAACCTTATGAACCAGGAACCACGGACAAAGGCCAGGAAACATGAGCATCACAGAGGAGCTTCCACGCCGGCTGATATAGTTAGTGCTTTTCCTCTCCGGCTCAGAATTCTTGTGTCCACGGCCAGGACAATCATTGATTATTTTTGCAATCATCCTTTAATCACACCAAGACTTTTTTATTCAGAAGGTCAGACATTTTCATAAAAGTGCTAGAGATCTGGGACGGTCTTTGTATTTGCCTGTGTGGGCCACAGGAGGATGCTTTGGTGAGTGTGTGCTCAGCCAAGTGATGATTACCCTTAGGATCTAGAACAATGGGAAACTAACTAGAGAAACCAGATGGCTGAATTAGAATTCAGATTTAATTTCCCAGGCTGCCTGTCTTGGCAACCACCATCTAGAGTATCAACGGGCTGGCATAAAGTTGCTTTGGGAGGGAGGGGAGGAAGACTCCTTGTGCCTAGGAATGGTCAGAGAGAAACCTCAAGTTTCAAATCTCTACAGCCTCCCACCCCTTTTGTCCTGATTATTATCCAGAAACTAGTCACGAGGTGATCTCTTAGGGATTACTGTGCAGACAATGAGTGAGAGAGCTTCATGAGTTTCCAGACCATCCCATTACTCAATACTTCAGATGCCTGTGGATAGACATATCTGTTTGTTTGCTCATTTGTTCATTCATTTGTTTGTTCAGGACAGGGTCTCACATACTTCCTGGACAGCCTCAAATTCTCTAAACTGTAAAGCACGGCCTTGAACTTCTTCTGGTCCTCATCATCTCGTTCCCCAAGTGTTGGGATTGCAGGCACAGGCCACACTCAGTTTTAAGTAGTGTTAAGGACTGAACTCAGGGTGTGGTGTACCCTGAGCAAGTTCTCCACCAACTGACCTCCATCTTGTCCCTTGGAGGAAGTATTTGGTGAATGGGAAGGAACATTGGCTATCTGTACTATCCATAACTGAGGAGAGAGTAGAGGAAGAAGGAGGTGTGAAGTCAACAGAGGAGAAGAGAGCCTCTCTGACTGGCAAGGATTTACTTGTTGCTTCGCACCGTGTGGCAGCTGATCGTGAGTCAACCAAGTGGTGCTGCAGTCCTTCAGACCAGCTAAGTGCTTTATTCTCTATGTCCAGGTTCCCTTCCTTCAGCCTTGGGTACCCTTTGGGCTCAAAGTCATAGCCACAGTTTTACAGTATTGTTGGCTGTGTGGCTTCTCAGGCTGGGCTCATTCTACTGCCAATCTGCTTAAGGAGTCTACCTTAATCTGGTCTAGTATCAAAATACCATACATAAAGTTTCTCCATAAGCTTTCCAAAGCTTGAGATCTGGCCACAAGAATTTGCTTAGAATTCTTTGAGTCTATTTCTCATTCTCCTGAGGTTCTTTTACTCTGGTACTGTGAACCTAATCCCAGGAAGGAGAGAGCTCAAATGTGTGGCTTTTGACAAGATTCTGTCACAGCATTTCTCCTAAAAGTCAAAGCTCCATATCAGCCACAGAGACAGACCAGCTAGAAAACCTTGAGGCATTTTACATTTGTCTAAGCGTAAGGTTGGTTATGCCAGACTGTAGGTGTGATTGAGCCACATAATGGCCTAGCTTCCAAAAAGTAAGATGCCAAAATCTCCTTCCCACCAGGATGAATATTAGTCCATTTGTTATGGTGGAGCAGACCCAAAATTCCACTGTTAGATTAGAGAGGAAGGTCTGCAACTCAGACAATAGTCAGTGACACCCAAGGTCCTATGCAGGCAGCTGACTTTGAAACTACTTCAATAGTAAACCTGTAAGTCTTTAGTTCACTCTTACAACTGAAAGAGGAGGAAAGGGAGGAAAGGGGGGGGAGGAGAAGGAAGAGGAAGAAGAGGAGGCAGAAGACCATCAGGAACTGGGTGTGCTCAGTTAGTAGAGAGCTTATTTAGTTTGCATGAAGCTCTGGGTTGGATCCCCAGATGGAATAGTAGTTCTGCTGTCTCAGCAATCAGAAGGTAGAAGCAGACAAGAGGATCTGAAGTTCAAGGTCATCATCAGCTATATAGTAATTTCAAGGTCAGGTTGGGCACATGGAGCCTTATCTCAAAAGGAAAATTTAAAAACATAAAAGAAAAAAGAATCAATGCCTTTTTGATCATAAAATTTGGTTAACATGTCCACTTCTGAGTCCCAGGGGCTCTTAACTAAACCTGCAAAAAGACCAAGGGGTCTTCATCCTTCCTTTCTCGTACACAGGCTGCCTGTATCCTCTCTTATAATTTAAGTTAGCTAGCCACGGCTTCAGGCTGGCAGCAGAAGACATGAGACTCCTGGTCATGGACAAAGGTCTTAATTATTCATCACAACTGCAATCGGCATATATTGGCATTTGTACTTATTTCCTAAGCTTTAACTACCACAATGTACCAAAAGGAAGATCAGCTATCACCTGACACCACAATGTACTGAAAGGAAGACCAGCTATCACCAGACACCACAATGTACCGAAAGGAAGACCAGCTATCACCTGGCACTCACACCATGGTCACTGTTATAAGAGAGAAACCCTGAGCTTAGGGTACTGGAACCTTTCATTATTGTTACTAACAATGGCAGTCATAAAAGATTGGTTCACACAGTGACATGGACTAATTTAAAGGACATTATAAGTTTAAAAGGCCAGACATAAAGACTTACATAATTTATGGTTATATTTATATGAAATCTAGAAAATGATAAATTATAGTGACAAAAAAAAAAAAAAAAAAAAAAAAAGATTGGCTTTTTCCAGGTCTGAAGGAATGGGATTGACTTCTCATGATTGCAAGAAAACCTTGGGGAGTTGACCATTTTCCATGTTTTAATTAACTGATGCAGTTTACTGGGGTAAATTTATACAGAGAGGGCATACAGGACCGTTTTAACTAAGTATATGTGTAAGTGGTATTAATTATACTAAGACTGTTGTATGACCAATACCCATATTAAAACCCTTTCGTTATATCAAATAGAAATCATGTACAGAGACCTCTGCCTGGGCCTCCAGGGTTCCTTAGCCAAATAGCGCTAGGAGAAAGATAGCCGTCCAGGAATGTGGGCAAGCCTGTCTGCTCAGAGGAACCCACCTGGAATCCCCAGGACACAGGGACTGAGGAGTGGTCTTCTGGTTTCTTTAGGTGGCCGGGGAGTGGATCCTATAACACAGTGCTCCATACTCAAATAATGCCAGGAGAGAGCTGGTATCCCAGGAGTGCCAACACACCTTCAAGCATAGGCAAGACCACCACTTCTGTTCAAATTCACTGGATCAAGAGGGACCCTTGCAGAGCCATCAGGACACAGGAAACAAGGGACAGCTGGGGACTAGATCCTTCTGGTTTCTGTCTGTACCCCATAGCTGACCCTGTACCACAGCTCTCCAAACCCAATTCCTCTCCAAATTCCTCTCAGAACTGGTCTTCAAGAAGTATTGGCACCTAGGCTTGCAGGAAAGACAAGCCACACTCAGAGAGAGTAAGACCAGCTAACACCAGAGATAACCAGATGGCAAAAGGCAAGGGCAAGAACATAAGGAACAGAAACCAAGGCTACTTAGCATCATCAGAACTCAGCTCTCCCACCACAGCAAGCCCTGGATACCCCAACACACCAGAAAAGCGAGACTCAGACTTAAAATCACATCTCATGATAATGATAGAAGATTTTAAGAAGGAAATAAATAACTCCCTTAAAGAAATACAAGAGAAGTTGGGCAGTGGTGGTGCATGCCTTTAATCCCAGCACTCGGGAGGCAGAGGCAGGCGGATTTCTGAGTTCGAGGCCAGCCTGGTCTACAGAGTGAGTTCCAGCACAGCCAGGGCTACACAGAGAAACCCTGTCTCAAAAAACCAAAAAAAAAAAAAGAAAAGAAAAGAAAAGAAATACAAAAGAACACAGGTAAACAACTAGAAGCCCTTAAGATGAAACACAAAAATCCCTTTAAAAATTACAGGAAAACACAATCAAACAGACAAAAGAAATGAACAAAACCATCCAGGAACTAAAAATAGAAATAGAAACCATAAAGAAATCACAAAGGTAGACAATCCTGGAGTTAGAAAACTTAGGAAAGGGATCAGTAGTCATAGATGCAAGCATCACCAACAGAATACAAGAAATAGAAGAGAGAATCTCAGGTGCAGAAGATACAATAGAAAACACTGACACAACAGTCAAAGAAAATGCAAAATGCAAAATGCTCCTAACCCAAAACATCCAAGATATCCAGGATACAATGAGAAGACAGAACCTGAGGATCATAGGTATAGAAGAGAGTGAAGATTCCCAACTTACAGGACTAGTAAATATCTTCAACAAAATTATAGAAGAAAACTTCCCTAACCTAAAGAAAGAGGTGAACTAAATATACAAGAAGCCTACAGAACTCCAAATAGATTGGACCAGAAAAGAAATTCCTCCCATCACATTATAGTCAAAACACTAAATACACAAAATAAGGAAAGAATGTTAAAAAGCAGTAAGGGAAAAAGGGCAAGTAACATATAAAGGCTGACCTATCAGAATTACACCAGACGTCTCACCAGAGACTATGAAAGCTAGAAGATCCTGGGCAAATCTCATACAGACTCTAAGAGAACACAAATGCCAGCCCAGGCTGCTATACCCAACAAAACTCTCAATTACCATAGATGGCAAAACCAAAATATTCTATGACAAAACAAAATTTGCACAGTATGTTTCCACAAACCCAGCCCTACAAAGAATAATAGATGGAAAATGCCAACTCAAAGAGGGAAATTACACCCTAGAAAAAGCAAGAAAGTAATCTCTCAACAAACTCAAAAGAAGATAGCCACACAAACATAAAAATAACATCGAACATAACAAGAAGCAACAATCATTATTCCTTAATATCTCTTAACATCAATGGACTCAATTCCCTAATAAAAAGACATAGACTAACAGACTGGATCCATAAACAGGACCCAGCATTTTGCTGCATCCAAGAAACGCACCTCCTTGTTAAAGACAAACACTACCTCAGAGTAAAGGGCTGTAAAACAATTTTCCAGGCAAATGGTCCCAAGAAACAAGTTGGAGTAGCCATTCTAATATCTAATATCAGATAAAACCAACTTTCAACCAAAAGTCATAAAAAAAAGATAAAGAAGGACACTTCATACTCATCAAAGGAAAAATCTACCAAGAAGAACTCTCAATTCTGAACATCTATGGCCCGAATGCAAGGGCTCCCACCTTCATAAAAGAAACTTTACTAAAGCTCAAAGCACTCATTGCACCTCACATAATAGTAGTGGGAGACTTCAGTACCCCACTATCATCTATGGACAGATCTTGGAAACACAAACTAAACAGCAACACAGTGAAACTAACAGATGTTATGAACCAAATGGATTATATATATATATATATATATAAAATATTTCATCCTAAATCATGGAACATTCTCCAAAATTGATCATATAATTGGTCACAAAACAAATCTCAACAGATATAAGAAGATTGAACTGAAATAATCCCATGCCTCCTATCAGATCACTAAGGATTAAGGCTGGTCTTCAATGGCAATTACAACAGAAAGCCCACATACACATGGATGCTGAACAATGCTCTACTCAATGATAACTTGGTCAAGGAAGAAATAAAGAAAGAAATTAAAGACTTCCTAGAATTTAATGAAAATGAAAATACAACATACCTAAACCTGTGGGACACAATGAAAGCAGTGTTAAGAGGAAAACTCATAGCTCTGAATGCCTCCAAAAAGAAACTGGAGAGAGCAGCTTAACAGCACACCTGAAAGCTCTAGAACAAAAAGAAGCTAATACACCTAAGAGGAGTAGAAGGCAGGAAATAATCAAATTAAGGGCTGAAATCAACCAAGTAGAAACTAAAAGAACTGTACAAAGAATCAACAAAACCAGGAGCTGGTTCTTCGAGAAAATCAACAAGATAGATAAACCCTTAGGCAGACTAACCAGAGGGCACAGAGACAGTATCCAAATTATCAAAATTAGAAATGAAAAGGGAAATATAACAACAGATTCTGAGGAAATTCAAAAAATCATCATATCC
This sequence comes from Rhynchomys soricoides, assembly GCA_019843965.1. Classification (NCBI taxonomy): domain Eukaryota; kingdom Metazoa; phylum Chordata; class Mammalia; order Rodentia; family Muridae; genus Rhynchomys; species Rhynchomys soricoides. The sequence continues at coordinate 3,261,218 of JADRCH010000245.1, read as the reverse complement.
TACTACAAAAGCCTACACTCAACAAAATTGGAAAATCTGGATGAAATGGACAAGTTTCTAAACAGATACCAAATACCAAAGTTAAGTCAGGATCAGATAAACCACCTAAACAGTCTCATAACCCCCAAAGAAATAGAAGCAGTCATTAAAAGTCTCCCAACCAAAAAAAAGCCCAGGACCAGATGGGTTCAGTGCAGAATTCTATCAGACCTTCAAAGAAGACCTAATACCAATACTCTTCAATCTATTCCACAAAATAGAAACAGAAGGAACACTACCCAATTCATTCTATGAGGCCACAGTTACACTGATACCAAAACCTCACAAAGACCCAACAAAGAAAGAAAACTTCAGACCAATTTCCCTTATGAATATCAATGCAAAAATACTCAATAAAATTCTCACAAACCAAATCCAAGAACACGTCAAAATGATCATTCACCATGATCAAGTAGACTTCATCCCAGGGATGCAGGGATGGTTCAATACCCGGAAATCCATCAATGTAATCCACTCCATAAACAAACTCAAAGAAAAAAACCACATGGTCATTTCCTTAGATGCTGAAAAAGCATTTGACAAAAATCAACATCCCTTCATGATAAAAGTCTTGGAAAGATCAGGAATTCAAGGTCCATACCTAAACATAGTAAAAGCAATATACAGCAAACCAGTGGCCAACATCAAACTAAATAGAGAGAAACTTGAAGCCATCCCACTAAAATTAGGGACTAGGCAAGGCTGCCCTCTCTCTCCCTATCTATTCAATATAGTACTTGAAGTTCTAGCTAGAGCAATTAGACAACAAAAGGAGGTCAAAGGGATACAAATTGGAAAGGAAGAAATCAAAATATCACTATTTGCAGATGATATGATTGTATACTTAAGTGACCCGAAAAACTCCACCAGTGATCTGCTACCACTGATAATCAACTTCAGCAAAGTGACTGGATATAAAATTAACTCAAGTAAATCAGTAGCCTTCCTATACTCGAAGGATAAACAGGCTGAGAAAGAAATTAGGGGAATGACACCCTTCACAATTGTCACAAACAATATAAAGTATTTTGGCATGACTCTAACCAAACAAATGAAAGATTTGTATGACAAGAACTTCAAGTCTCTGAAGAAAGAAATTGAAGAAGACCTCAGAAGATGGAAAGATCTCCCATGCTCATGGATTGGCAGGATTAATATAGTTAAAATGGCCATCCTGCCAAAAGCAAACTACAGATTCAATGCAATCCTCATCAAAATTCCAACTCAATTCTTCATAGACTTAAAAAGAGCAATTCTCAAATTCATATGGAATAACAAAAAACCCAGGATAGCAAAAACTATTCTCAACAATAAAAGGACTTCTGGAGGAATCAGCCTCCCCGACCTCAAGCAGTAGTGATAAAAACTGCATGGTATTGGTACAGTGACAGTCAGGTAGATCTGTGGAATAGAACTGAAGACCCAGATATGAACCCACACACTTATGGTCCCTTGATCGTTGACAAAAGGAGCTAAAACCATTCAGTGGAAAAAAGACAGCATTTTCAACAAATGGTGCTGGCTCAACTGGAGGTCTACATGTAGAAGAATGCAAATTGATCCATCTCCCTGGACAAAGCTCAAGTCCAAGTAGATCAAGGACCTCCACATAAAACCAGATACACTGAATCTAATAGAAGAGAAAGTGGGGAAAAGTCTCGAACACATGGGCACAGGGGAAAATTTCCTGAACAGAACACCAATGGCTTATGCTCTAAGATTTAGAATTGACAAATGGGACCTCATGAAATTACAAAGCTTCTGTAAGGCAAAGGACACTGTAAATAGGACACAATGGCAACCAACGGATTGGGAAAAAATCTTTACCAATCCTATGTCTGATAGAGGGTTAATATCCAGTATATACAAAGAACTCAAGAAGTTAGACTCCAGAGATCCAAATAACCCTATCAAAAAATGGGGAACAGAGCTAAACAGAGAATTCTCAACTGAGGAAACTCGTAGGGCTGAGAAGCACCTAAAGAAATGTTCAACATCCTTAGTCATCAGGGAAATGCAAATCAAAACAATCCTGAGATTCCACCTCACACCAGTCAGAATGGCTAAGATCAAAAACTCAGGTGACAGCAGATGCTGGCGAGGATGTGGAGAAAGAGGAACGCTCCTCCATTGCTGGTAGGATTGCAAGCTGATACAACCTCTCTGGAAATCAGTTTGGTGGACCCTCAGAAAAATGAACATAATACTATCTGAGGACCCAGCTATTCCACTTCTGGGCATATCCCAAGAAGATGTTCCAACATGTAATAAAGACACATGCTCCACTATGTTCATAGCAGCCATATTTATAATAGCCAGAAGTTAGAAACAACCAAGATGTCCCTCAACAGAGGAATGGATACAGAAAATGTGGTACATTTACACAATGGAATACTACTCAGCTATTAAAAACAATGACTTCATGAAATTCGCAGGTAAATGGATGGAACTTGAAAATATCACCCTGAGTGAGGTAACTCAGTCACAAAAGAATGAACATGGTATGTACTCACTGATAAATGGTTCGAAATACCCAAGAGTCACTTCACAGCGACCATTGGACTGAGAGTGAGGTCCCAGATGAAGGAGTTGGAGAAAGGACTGAAAGAGCTGAAGGAGTTTGCAGCCCCAAGGAGAGAGCAACAGTGGCAACTGGTCTGACCTCCCGATGCTCCTGGAGACTGAATCACCAACCAAAGAATACACATGGAAGGACACATGGTGCTGGCCAAATATGTGGCAGAGGAGGGTCTTGTTGGCCATCAGGGGGAGGAGAGGCCCTTGGGCCTGATGGTGTTAGATGCCCCAGTATAGGAGACTGTCAAAGAGGTAGGAGGAGAGTGGGTGGGTCGGTGGGGGAATACCCCCATAGAGGCAGGGGGAAGGAGGAGGGAATAGGGAGGTTCCAAAGGGGAGATCTGGAAAGGGGGAACCATTTGAAATGTAAATGAAGTATGAAAATAAAATAAAATAGTATTAAGAGGATTTTAGTGGATAGCAGTTTTGAATAGTAGTTGATTGACAGAATGAGGACTTTTAATATCTCTGTAATCATTTGAAGGATTTGTGTCCAATTTCAGACTCAATAGGCTATAAGCTAGCACATTTTAGTGCTTGTGTCAATAATTTGGCATCACCAAAACAGGCAAGGAAAGTACAACATTGGTTATTTGCTTACAATGTACTACATTTAGAAAGATTAGGTTAAGTATTTTTAAGTTAGTAAATTTGAAGGGCTTAGTCAACATAGTATTTGATTTTATTTTGTCTCATTTTTAAAGTTAATGCTCAATACTCTCTTTCTTAACTATGAAAGTGTAGATCTTGATATGCCTCATCATATGTACTTGTGCTTTAGTTGCTCTGATGATTTGAATGAGAATGTCTTCCATGGGCTCTAACATTAGAAATCGTAGCCTCCACTTGGTAGCATGGGTTGGACAGCTTTCGGAGGTGTAGTCTGGTAGGAAGAGGTATGTCATTGGAGGTAAGGTTTAAGAGTTTAAAGATTCATTGCATGTTTTGAATTTGTTCTTTCTCTGTCATGCTTGTGTTTGACTATGTCAGTTCTCACCTTGTTTAATTGGTGATGCCTCTGCTCTGCTATCAAAAGCTATAGTTATCTGGAACTTTAAATCCCAATAAACTCTTCATTGTATAAAAAAAGAAAGAAAAGAAAGAAACAATAAAGAAATCATGTACAAATTAAGCAATAACTCTTCATTCTCATAAGTGACTGCTACTGCTTATCAATTATAGATAAATGCAGATGATTTTTAAAAATGCACTCTGTGCAGCCCCTGTGATAAAGAGCCTGCCTCAGGCTGAGGTGTTTTTAAAACTTTTGCATAACCCCTTGAGAGTTTCCCCTGTTTCTGTACCAGCTTGTCTTGGTCTTTGACAGTCACTTTCCTTTCCCAAGATGTCCACAGACTACCCACAAATGTTTCCCCAGGTTGTTTGAAATTTTATTCCATGACATACACCCTTACAGCAACACAATCTTTTCCTTTCTCCAGCTAGTCATGTCTCAGTAAGTCCTTTAACCCAGCTCAACTTACCAGCATCTATCTTTGAATATGTACAGAACACAGACACAGACAGACAGACAGACATGCATGCACACTCATACACATGCACACATGAGAGAGAGAGAGAGAGAGAGAGAGAGAGAGACATGCCGTAACCACAGCTTGCTTCCTTCAACAGTGTGACACAGTCTATGATGTGTCTTATTCTCACATTTTTTGACCCCTTCCCTCCTTAATAGCCAGATGTCATGCTTATGTTTGTAAATGATATAGATTTTCAGACCCAAGAAAAACATGTCTTCGTTTCAAAAGAGGCAATAACTTCATGAGTCTGAGGCCAGTTTGGACTTTATAGCAAGATTCCATTGGAAGTTGGGGTGAGAAGAGGAAGGAAGAGGGGGGGAGGGGCGAAGAGATATCCACTTTGTATGCCATTCTTTCTGACGGTCCTTGAATGGTGCATTTCCAAGGTCCAGACATCTTCCATCCTGTCTTCTGCCTGCTGCACATCTGCAACTCAAAATCTGACTTGTGTTGTAAGTTAAGGCTGGAAGTAAACATGTGTCTGTCCTTTGGATCCCCCTCAACCTTCCTTTCCCAAAGGTACAAACCCAATGCTTCCTCTCCAATACTCCCACCAGACTACGCAGATGTTGTGGTTCAAAGCAAAATCCGTTCTTTCTCAGAGATTCTGTGAAAGCCACTGTGCAGGGTATGGTTAAGGAAGTGGCGATTTAGAACTCACTTCTCATTCTGAGGCCTGAGGTGACAAGGTTTGAAAGCAGGAGGTTAAGGAAAGAAAAGAATATTCTCAGTCAAGGGAGCGTGAAGACTAGACCTGCCGCAGGCCAGAGAGCTCCAAGGAAGCTGGACATCTGTCTGCCCACTCCAAACACCGCCATCAGACAGTTCAGAGACGTACAAGGCAATAGGAGCACTATCCCTACAAGTACTTGGGGCGCCCTCTTCAACGTTCAATATTCTAGTGTTTTATATCAAAAAACAATTTAGGGAAAGAACTGACCCTTGTGGACAGGCATCAGACTTTTTTGTAAGGTCAGGAAGATTGGTCCATAGTACAGAAGTTAGAAGAAATTCCCTCCAAGATCTAAGGACAGGGGCAATTAGGTTAATAAGGGTAAAGGTGGAGAGATGGCTCAGCAGTTAAGAACATTGGTTGCTCTTCCAGAGGACCAGGGTTCTATTCCCAGCATTCATGTGACAACCAAAACCATCTCTAACTCCTATTCAGAAAACCTGATGCCCTCATCTGGCCTTTGTGGGCATCAGGCACATACCTGTTGTACAGATACACATGCAGGCAAAATATCCATAAATATGTGTTGTGGTTTGAATAGGTATGACCTTCATAGACTCATATGTTTGAATAGTTGTGTCATAGGGAGTGGTACTACTGTTGGAGTAGATATGGCCTTATTAGAGGAAGTGTGTCACCGTGAAGGTGAGCTTTGAGGTCTCCTATGCTCAAGCTCTACCAGTGTGATATACAGTCTCCTTCTGTTGTCTTCAGATGTAGAACCCTCAGCTCCTTCTCCAGCACCATGTCTGCCCGCATGCCACCCTGCTTTCCTCCATGAAAATAATGGACTAAACCTCTGAACGGTAAGGCACCCCTAATTAAATGTTTTTCATTATAAGAGTTGCTTTGGTCATGTTTCTCTTCACAGCAATGAAACCTTAACTAAGACAATATAAAATAAAAAATTTTAAACTAAATAGTAATATCTCTCTGTGGTGTTACAATGGAATAAAATCCTCAGTGCACTTCTGGAAAAGTCATAGCATTTTGGAACAAAACCACCGTGTGTTTTCACCACATTGCCTTCTCTACTGCTTCCGGGTAGAGAGGCCTTTCAGGGAAAGGACGATGCCTAGAATTCTAGCACATAGCAGCAGTGAGACCATCTGAGGTCCACAGAAGAAGGGGAAGCCAAGGAAGACACAATTAATATTGCAAAACAGCTCCTGACATACTACTCAAGAGCACAAGACAACGTCTTTCCAAATCCTTAAAGAGAACTATGACCTGGCAGGAGAAGCTGGTATTTGAATCACAAATGGATCGCAGCCAGACACCTTACTCCACCCCAAACAGGATGGAAGAGGCAATTGCCATATGTGTGTCAAAGATCAAGGCCACATTTTCCAGAGTGTGATCTTGAGTAAGCACATAAAGATCGTACTACCAAATCTCTATTAAATAAAGCTCTATCCGCTGGGGAAATGTTCCCACAACTGATTAACAAAAGGATACAACTCCAATATGGAGACAATACTTGCAATCCAGTACATCATCATCATGGTCATCATAAATGATAATAATGTGAAAAGGATAGTTTACCTCCAAGGAGTACATTCCAAGGCGGGTCTCTGTACTCAGGGGTTGGTTGTACATGTGTGGTTCAAGGAAAATGAAAGTTATCTGGGACTATCTGTAGCTCAAATTACAACTTCTAACACCAAAACAACAATGAGAGAGAAGGCTGCAGGGGCCATGAGCAAGGTTAGGTCAGGAGAGCAATAGACTTCATTCTAAAGATGACCTGTCATAGGCAGTCCCACAGGGAGTAACTCAGTAACAAATACTTTGAACTTTCTTTCCCTCTCTAATCTCTGCCAAACTTTCACCTGGTTGAACCTTAATTGGAGCCAAAGGACATAGATGCTAGGCTGTTGAAGCACACAGAGATCACACTGGCAGGGCGAGGGTTAGGTGGAGAAAGAAGCAGTGTCTATGAAGTACAATCAGAATGTCCGCCACACCAGGGAAAGTAACATAAATGTATGAGTCACAGAGGAGTGGATGCCAACAGGCCTAATGGCCACCAGGACTGACTCCATCTCTTCAGTTCACTAAAGCTGAAATTCTAAATGGAGTCCTGGATTAAAGGATCTACCTGGGTAAATGAGGCTTGGGTCTACCTGTTCTACAACATGGCTATCTGGAGATCTGGGTCAAGTCTTGCTCTCATTGTTACCAAACTTTAGGTCACAGTGTGAAGAAGCCAAGTTTGATCACCTGTCTTTGAACAACCCATTAAAACAGCCAAGTTAACAGCAAAAGCAGAAAAAGAACTATTCAATGTGGTCACAATGGGAAGAAGGACAAAGAGATGCAATGACCCCCTCCCCCTAAAGTCCTGAAGTGAGATAGGAATTGAATAGAGGGCTGGACTGTGCACTTCTAAGCAGTTCAGCTAAATGTGTGATCCCATCCACCATTGACCCATCAATGTCTAGGCTTCAGTCTCATCCCATAAGGTAGTCTAACAAGTTGTAAATCTCTTTCCTGGGAAACAAGCTGCCCTACTCCAGCAGGCATCTTTTTCTTCTCTCACCATGAGGATCCTAGAGAATTTCTACTTCTCTGGATCCAGTCTGACAAGCATATAGTGAGGCCCAAGTCTCTAGAACATCTTCATTTTGAGACAGGCTGGTCACATCATCATCTGTAAAATAGGATTGTAATGATGCTGCATTGTTTACCACTCTAATTGGTAGTTGGACTTGAAAAAATGGAGCCTAAAAGTGAGGCAGATTAAAGTCTCATGCAATAGCCAACTTTATTTAGAGCATCAGACAATTTATACTCTGAAGAAAGAGCCACATGAGTGAAGTGTACAATCACAAGGACAAGCTGCACATGGTAAAAAACAACAAAAGCAACAACATAGATGCATATAAACAAATAACAATAATTATAATGAATAATTAGAGGTAAGCTCATTCCTATCTGCTACACTTGGGAGGGGCATGAAAGCAGATCCCAAGAACAATTCTGTGTTTTTGAAAAACTAAGGTCACAAGATTCTTGTCTTGTTCTCTTAGAATTTTCTCACAAACACTCAGAATTCTCCTCTTATGACTCCATTCTTGGACTGTATTCTGACACAAGAGAAAAAAGGTACAGAAAGCCCAGGGGCCATGCTCAGCATGGAGTAAAGAAGACATGTTGTCTACCTTTTTTTTTTTTTTCAAATTGGGAAATAATACAGATATATAATGCTGGACTGGAAAGATAGCTCAAGGGTTAAGAGCATCGGCTGCTCTTCCAGAGGCCTTGGCCTCAATTCCCAATATACACATGGCATCTCACATTGTGTGTAACTCCAGTTCCAGGGTATCTAACACCCTCCTACAGACATATATGCATCAAAAGATCAATGTACATAAAAAATAAATAAAGTATTCTTTAAAAAATATCTATAATGCTTAGTACTGGCAAGATTACTGAGCAAAAGATACAATTTTTACTTTTCTTTTTGCTGGGAATTGAACCCAGAGGCTCCCAAATGCTAAATATGTGCTCTACCAGTGATGTCCCTGTCTCTCAAGTACATTTTATTTTATTTTATTTCATTTTATTATTTTATATACATTAGTGTTCTGCCTGCATGTCTATGTGGGGGTGTCAGATCCCTTGGAACTAGAATTACAGGCAGTTGTGAGCTGTCATGTGGGTGCTGGGAATTGAACCTGGGGCCTTTTGAAGAACAGCCAGTGTTCTTAGCATCTGAGTCATCTCTCCAGCCTTCAAGTATATTTTAATGAGAGTATATAATCAGTATACAATCTGGGGTGGGGGAATAATTTTACTATACTTAATTATAACTCAAAATAGGGGTAAACAGGGACTGGAGAGATGGCTCAGCAGTTAAGAGCACTGACTGCTCTTCCAGAGGTCTCTGAGTTCAATTCCCAGCAACCACACGGTGGCTCACAACCATCTGTAATGGGATCCAATGCCCTCTTCTGGTGTGTCTGAGGACAGTGACAGTGTATTCATATACGTAAAACAAATACAGCTTTTTTAAAAATTAGGGGTAAACAATCACATGTCTAATAATTTATCCCACTCAATTACTCTCAGGAATATCATATTCATATATATACACACATATACATATATATATTTGCACATGTGTGATTGTGTATTGTGTATGTATGTATTTATGTATGTATGTATGTATGATTGATTGATTGAATAATCAAAAAAGAAAGAAAGAACCTAAATTTGCACCATGGATTCTGATACCCATGTGTGATGGTTTCCTATGTTGTATAACAAATTATATGACTTGATAGCTTAAAAGCAAAAGAAATGTATTGCCTCACAGTTCATGTGGGTTAGAACTCCCTTACTGGCTCTATTGTGGTTCTGTTATAAGTGGTCCCATGGGTTCGTGTGTTATTAAGAGGTGATTGAATCCTGAAAACAGTAACTTCATCAATTGGTTAGTCCATAGACAAGCTCATACTGAACACGCTATTGGACAGTAATAGCCTGGATAGAGGAAATGGGTCACCAGGTACATGCCCTTGAAGTACATCTATTCTTGGTGCCTTCCTGCCATGCCTTGCCTCTGTATGATGAGGTGAGCTACTTGCTTTGCTCCACCACATACATCTCACCATGATAGTCTTTGTTTTCACACATGGGTCAGAAAAAATGGAATCTCTGAAACTGCAAATTTACATCAGTCTTCCTTATTTTCTCAGGTATTTTGTCAGAGTTATGAAAAGTAACTAACATAGCCTGCAGGTGTCCAGCCCAGCATCTCAGGGTCTCTGGAGGAGGGCAATGAGGGGGTGTGGAGTCAGGGAGGAGGGCAGAGAGGGGGTGTGGAGTCAGGGAGGAGGGCAGTGGGGGTGTGGAGTCAGGGAGGAGGGCAGTGGG